>CM056721.1:130019253-130534253 GCA_029844215.1 Przewalskia tangutica
TGAAGGAGTTGAAGGAATGATGTGGTGGAGGACTTTATGTGCAAAAACATGAATCGCAAATAATTCCGCCCATGTCCCATATTGAACGTTTTCTAGGTCAAGAACGATAGGAAGAACGCTCTTGATATTAGAAACTGTAAGGGCAGGGTGAAAAATGTTCTTATCAGCCATAGCGAATAGAACAATAAGATTCAGAGAAGGGAATTTATGAGAAAGGATTTTGGTAGAGAAGATACTCGGTTTTTGTGAAAGATGAAGAACACAAAAAATCGAGAATTTAGGGCAAAATTTCGAATAGAATAGAGAGGAAATTTTGAAGAGCGGAAGCAAGGTAAAGAGAACCTAGAGTCTTGATACCATGAAAGAAATAATCCCTTGATTATTCTTATTAATGAAAGGCATATATATACAATTTACAAGGAAGATCCTCTTCCTATTCTACCTAGAAATACCAATTCTATAAGAATACTGACTTTACAACTATGGTAATATTAAACTACTAATTAAGGTACAAACCAAAGTCTAATATTCACCAAATATACAAAGGAAAGGGAAAGGGAAAAGGGTCCCACGGCTGGGCTGCACTACCGAATGGCCCAATATACTTTAACATCAACACTTGCGTATCTTTGGATGTCTCTGTTATCCTCTCTATCCGACCACTCACAAATTCCAACCCCGGTCTTTCCCATGTGTGTTTCTGGGTTACTCGTGCTATGACTTGTCGAGCCATAAAATTATTATTTCACGTCATGTCCTATTTGATGAGTCTCAATTCTCTTTTGCCTCTCTACACTCGCCACCTCGACATTCCTACGACTTCCTAGTTGATGGCATAAACTCTCTTCTAATTCACCATTTACATAGTCTGTCATCCCAGACCCCGGCACACGGCACCACCTCGGCCAGTTTGGGACTAGCTGCCCACCTGGTTCTGCCGACGGTGGCCCAGAACAACCAGCCTCAGGGTGATTCCGTAGTCACCTCTTGGCAAACCGACACAGGTCCCCAAAGATAAAGACTTTCATCCTTCCTGAATATTATGGGAACTTTCTTCTATTAATTGTTTTTGAAATACCGATTTTCCTGTCTGCACTAAGGCGATAAGGAAAAAGAGAGGAGCCCTTAGTATGTGGAAAAAAAGGTAAAGCTGCAGGAGAGGTCATCCATGCCCTTCTTTCTCTTCCCGGCAGTCCCGCGGTAAACCCCCTCCCGTCTTGCATCCCGAGACACACTATCAGAATATAGAAACCCGTACCATGCATGAAATTCATAAACCTAAATGACTGTTTAACCTTTCCATTTCAATTGTCCCTTCTCATGTCCGTCGTAACTCGATAGATGCTTTGTCTATGGATTTCAGGGATCCTATTCATCCGGATTATATGTGTCTATTACGGAAATCGTTCTATAGACTGAAACATGCTCCTCGAGCATGGTACCAACGGTTCGACGATTATCTCTCATCTATAGGTTTTTTACACAGCAGATCCGATCATTCCATGTTCATCTACAAGAAGGGTACATACATGACTTACCTATATGTTGTTGACAACATACTCACCATAATATCTGATGCTCTCCGCCGGTCCATTATGTCTCTCATTTCCTCTGAGTTTGCTATGAACGATCTAAGGCCTCTGAGTTATTTCTTGGGCATCTTTGTCACTTGACATTCTGGCGGCCTATTTCTATGTCAGAAAAAGTACACCGAAGAGATCCTTGACCGTGCAGGCATGCCATCTTGCAAACCACCCCACATGCCTATATACACCAATTCCAAGTTGAGCGTTGATTTCAACCCTTCATATTTAGACCCGACTCACTATCGTAGCCTGACTGGGGCCCTGCAGTACCTCACATTCATGAGACCAGACATATCATATGCCATGCAATAAATCTGCTGCACATGCACAGTCCGACGGAAGCACACATGCATGCCCTCAAACGTATTTTACGATACGTCCAAGGTACACTTTACTTCGGATTACATCTATACAGGTCTTCGCTCACTGGTCTCACTACTTATTCTGATACTGACTGGGGTGGATGTCCTGACACCCGACGCTCCACGTTTGGTTATTGCATTTTCGTCGAAGATAACTTATTGTCTTGGCTTCCAAAAGGCAACATACATTGTCCCGATCCAGTGTAGAAACATGATACAAATGTGTTGCCAACGTCGTCTCTGAGTCTTGTTGGATCTGTAACCTTCTACTTGAGCTTCACTGTCCGATTCCAAAGGCAACACTGGTCTACTGTGATAATATTAGTGCGATATATCTTTTCAGCAATCCCGTCCAACATCAGCGCACTAAACACATTGAGATGAACATTCATTTCATTCGCGAAAAGTGGCTCGTGGTCAAGTTCGTGTTCTTCACGTGCCTTCCAAATATCATATTGTCGACATGTTCACCAAAGGACTTCCGCGCATATGATCGGTGTATTTTATATACACCTTTTGAGTCATTTTTAGTTAGTCTTTTCCCATTTTTGTACAAATATGTATCGTGTTAGGATATATTTTCTTTCTTTTGAGTCACAATGGTTTAAAATGACACATTGGCGAAAAAGAGCGAAAAAAGGGCAGAAACAAAGGTTCCAGAGCTCAAAAAACTAAAAAGTTGGAAATTCGGGCGAGAAAAAGGGCAGCGTCGCGGCGCCAACCAACCAGCAGCAGCAGAGCGCCACGGCGCCCAAAGAGCAGAGAGCCGCAGAAGTTTCGGCGCCGAGGCGGGAAATCAGCCAAATCCGAATAGAAATGGGCTAAGCCCAAGAAGGAAAAGGTTTGGACGTTTTTTGAAGTTATAAAAGGACCTTTTAGGTCAGATTTTGGGGGTTCCACACCTTGCAATTCATCACAACTTGGAGATCAAGATTGGAGACTTACTTTTAAGTAATTTCTTGTTCTTTATTTTATTTCTTTTTGTGTATGTTGGATATTAGTTTAGTTCTCGGCATGTCTATGACTAGGAACTAACTTAATTTAGGGCTTTCCATGTCGAATCGCTTGAACCTCGTTCTTATGAATTAATGCATGTTATGGTTTCTTCTTATTATTGTTTAGATTTATTCAATATTTGTTTTGATTGCTTGGTAATTAATTGATCACTAATTATCATAACTTATATGATTTCTAATCGAAATACGAAAGGGGAGATTGTGAATATGCTATAGTTGAATAAACATAGGTTTAAATCGTGGACGAAAGTACCCGGATACTTGTGTAGCTTAATAGGTTATTGCTCTTAATCCTCATTTGTAGTCAATCTTGTCATCGAAATATAGAAAGGTTCTACATTGGGGTTGAGTGTTTATATTACCTTAACAGGAGTATAAAACGACTTAGTTAACCTGCTATCTCAAAATAGAAGAAGAACCATAATTATTTGCATTAACGAGCAAAACGAGCGGATAGTTGAGGAGATTTGGAAGCTCTATTTCCACCATATCTGAATTAAAGCAAAGTAATTTAGTTAGCATCTATAATCATAGCTATAACTAATTCATCAAATTATCGTTTACCAAATAGATACTGCAGAATAAAAGTTGATAATTGGGCACTAATCCCTGAGGACGATAACTCGGTCTTCTAGACTATATTACTTGTCACGACACGTGCACTTGCGTTTAGCGTATGCATAAATCGCGCATCAGCATACTATTTGATGATTTTCGAGCCAATATCAGTGTTCGAGAACCTCTCGCTTCGACTGCGGGGTGTAATATAATATTTTCCAATATTCTTTCATTAATTATATTAATTGTGTATCTCTTATTTTAGGTAGAATTATATCCTTTTGTAATTAGGTTAATTAGTTAACTAGTTTGTATCAAAGTAAATATTATTGTAACATTATATATATTGTAAATCATTCATCAATAAAATCAATGAAACATATTTCTTTAGTCTGTTTGGATTTGGAAATGAAGAAGGAGAGAGAGTCTGTGAAGAGAATAACAGTGACAGAAGATGATTTTGTGCAAATAGAATTGAATGAACAAACTCTCTGTATCACATGAAAAAGGGGAAAACATATTGTACAAACAAAATATAAAATGAACCCTTAATTTCTCATCAACTTCATCCACCTCGTCGTAAAATTTTCCGGCCATCTGCACTGGATATTTGCTGGCAAATAAAGAGTCAATAAAATGCATATTTCCCCCCATTTTTTATTGAAGAAGAAGGAACGGAGAAGGTGAGTTTGGTTGGGGGTGGGGCTTTGAAAAAGAAGGGATGGAATTGAGACTTTAAAAAAAAAGATGAATGAAAATATAAAAAATAGAAAAAGAGTAAAAATTTAAAATTTAGTCGATTATTGACGTGATATTGACGTAATGTTGATGTGGCGGAAAGTGTTGTACACAGTTATTAGTTTGGACAACATAAGATTGAGTTTAATTCACGTATAAGTTGTTTAGGGGGTGAATAATTATAAGTAAAATTTAATTACTAAAGTGAATTTTCGGTGCAAGTTTAAGAATGAAAATATGTATTTTTTCTACCTCTTATAATGCTCCTTTAGTTTTATTTTTTTAAAAAAAGAAGAAGCTAATCGGTGATTTTTTAAATAAAAAAAGAAAACATTATCAGAAAGTCAAAAAAAAAAATCCCTTCACAATACCAGGAGAATCCAAGATCCACAACAACCAATTATTATATATATCTAACCTCTACTTACCGTTCAAATCCAGTACCTCTTATAGAGCACTGCAAGTCTCTTCAAGCTTCAATGCTTCGATTGTATGCTTCTATAAATGACTAGATAATGGCAAGTCCGTGCAAGCACGAACCCATCATGAAAAATAAAAAAAGACAGTTCAGTGCACTAATTCTCAAGGTTTTGTTGATAATTCGGGCCAAAACCATGCTCAAGATGATTCCGGCAGTGGAAGAGGTGGCCAGAACAGTGGCGGCAGTGCTCGGCAAGGTGGCAGTGGGCCGCAACCCCACTGGTTCCAGCCATGGACCCCCTGGCAGTGGGGCTGGGCCAGTGGGCAGTGGCCCAACAACCCATATTTTTCAGGTCCAGCGTACCCCGGGCAGTGGATCGACAACAGCCCATCAAGCCCAACTATTCGCAACAACCCAGTGGTTTCCGACACAGTGATGAGCCAGGGCAGCAAGAAGGTGTGCTTGAGACTCAGTGTTACACCCCGTAGTTCCAGGGTATGTATGTGAGGACGTACGTACAAAAATACGACACGAAAATTGGAAAGGAAGAAAGATGTGATTTTTTTCGACGGAAAAGTTTCCGGCTTTTGTGAAGGAAAAAGGTTCGTTAATGAGAATTGGATTCCCGGATTTGGTATTCAGGCTTCTGGAATTATTTTAGAATTTTGGATTTATATTTCCGGAATTGGTCACATAGGGCCCACGGGAGAATTTACGGTTTTGTGGGGCCCACTTTATTTTCGGATTTTTGGCATTACGGATATTTTCGGAAGATGAAATATTTTGGACCAATAGGAGGGCGACATGTGTCACTCCTAGGTGACACTTGGTGGACGAAATTGTTGGACATGATTTACACGTTTTTGGCATGAAAAAGGCCATAAACATTTGGTCAAAGTCTTGAAGATATTTTGTGTAGAAGATAGATAAGTGGGACCCACACACACATGGCCCAATCTTGACCACACACTTGATTCAATCCTAGCCCTTGAATGTCCTATAAATACCCCCTTAAGTTGCAAGACTTATTCATCCACACTTGAGAAATTCCAAGGCAAAAATACTCCCTCCCTTTGTTGTAGTTCTCGTCCAACACCCCTCTCCCTTAACCAAACTTTGTCCAAAAATTCTTAAACTCTTAAGTGTTCTTCCTTAGTGTATTAGGAAGATTATTAACCAAAAATTAGAAAAGATTTCACACCCTAGCCCCTAAAACTACCCCTTGGCCGAGAGCACCTTGAAGAAAAACCTAAGTGTTCTTCACTTGTTTGAGTTGGTTCTTGAGTAGAAGTTGATTAGGAGCTTCTAAGGGTGATTTGTGGTGGATTGGAACACAAAGATTTGGAGCTAAACCTTGCTTAGGAGCGACTTATAAACTTGGATAATTTTGGGCTTGTCGAGGTAATGATCTATGTCCCCCTATTGTAATTGGATATTACATATTGTAGTAATTTATAAGATGTATTGGAAGGATGTTTATAAAAGAACCGAATCAGATTTACATTTGGTGTATTCTGATGAGACTTGTGTAGTATTATTATGGGCAGAGTGCACACGCCCGTTAGACGCGTGTAATCCCTCGAGTTGTTGGCTTAGTAACAAGCCTTGTTAGGAGGTTATTTATGTGATTGCGTGGGAGGTGCCGATTTTTCCATAGAATAAGGAACTATTTACTTAGAATATGCTACGAAGAGAACGAGAGGTTGATAGATATATTGTGGTTATTATAGGTGGATTTTCACGCGGCATACTCGACTTGGCTTGTGGATTGCCAAGAGGTATGTGATTCTTCCTATACTCTTGAGCATGATTTGTTGTAAACTATATAGTACGGTAGATGTACGAGTGTGAAATGAATTTGGTTTATTTAAAACATAAAGTGTTATAATAGCTTTATGGGAAGTTAGTTATAACGACTTTATGAAGTTAAAATAAAAGACTTTACTTATAAACGGCTTGATTTTGGAAAAGGAGAAGTAACTTGATTTAAGTATGGGTTACTTGTTTTGAAAAGAGTAATTCTGGTTTTAAAAGTATACTTGATATTGTCATAAAACTATAAAGCACTGGTTTAAAAGTATAGAGTACTTGATTTTAAAAGTTTTGTAAGGATTTTCTGAAAGGTGTAGTAATTTGGTTTGAAAAGAAAATGTGTTTGATACTACGAGTGATAGTATCGTATAGCTTTTACGTAAAAAGAGGTCTTTTGAAAGAATGAAAGTATGTAGTATTTTGGGGTTGAAACCCGGATTGTTGACATAAAATAAAAGTACCTTAAACTTGCCTATGTTTGTGGTGATAGCTTTGTTGTGCGCAAGTGTTTGGTTTTGTGCTCACCGCGTTTCTCGGTGGGTCGCTATTTGATTGATTGTTGGACATCTTGACGCGTTGGATGGTCCACGGTATGTGTCCACTTTGAGTATTATCTGGTTATTTCTTTTGACATATCGACACGATGGGTGGCCCACGAGTATCGTCCCACTTTGAGTATTATCTTGTTATTTCCTTTGGACATCACGACACGATGGTGGCCCACTGCATCGTCGATGGGATGGTTTCATGGCCATGCTTATACCGAGGTAAGACGGGGCATGCGGTCATCATGAGGGTTAAATCCCGGGTTATGTTATTAGTCCATGGACCGCTAATCCAAGGCTTGCCGTGGCGAACAATCACGGGCTTGATTTGTACATGTAGTTACAGCACACTTTAGATACTTATCACGGTCATTTCGTGTATCGGCAGCTCGGTAGATAGCTTAAGATACTTGCCACGGTCATATCTCGTGAGCGGAGGCTTATCAGACGCTAGCTTTAGATACTTGCCTCGGCGATGCGTGGCTGGTTTGGATCTGGTAGTTGGCTTAGTACCTTGCGTGAAGTTTTATGACTAGCCTTGGATCCGGTAGTTGGCTACTCTACTTAGCCCGTCGGTTTGATGATCGCAGAGTCTAGTGTTCAAGTTCACATATGGGTGTTGTTTTACATCATGTACTGTCGGCAGTGAGGAATGAGTTCCACGGGCATGATTGATATTAAGGGCGTGAGATCCATAGTTATGTGTGAGTGATTATTTTGAGGATATGCGTCCCCTTACTTGACATAATCACATTTATTATGCGAAATGATTTTATAAAATGATGAAATGTGATTTCATTCTGATTTTCGATTTCACATACTTGGTACTGTTATCGACCTCCTTGGCCGCGTCACGCCGCAGTGAGGTACACGATTGTTGATCCTCGCTCATAGGATCGCATTCGGCGTTGGGAAGCTCCGTTTCTCGAGGCTTATCTTTGGTATAGTCCACCATCGTAGGTACTTGTACATTCGTGGTATGGCGGCCACTCATCATAGTTATTGTTACATTCTTAAGTGCGTAGATCTTGTTGTGGCGGGGTTTGTAAAAGATTAATCGTTCGGTTATATTGTATATACACGTGGCCGTTTTGGTTAACCTGCTTTTCTTATCTTGTATCTTGTTCTGTTTAAGTTTTTATTTCGCTGATTTTCTCGATGTTGTTATCACTAGGGTGCCCGGTAAGGCACGATGACCCGTGATCGGGTCGTGACAAAAGTGGTATCAGAGCAGTTAATCCTCGGAAAGTGTCTACAGACCGTATCTAGTAGAGTCTTGATTATCGGTGTGTTGTGCACCACACCAATAATCAGGAGGCTATAGGATATTTAAGGATTGGTTTCCATTCTTCTCATTCTGAAATCGTGCCTTAGAGATGTGTTATAAGTTGGACCCCTCTGACGTATTTCGTTTTTTACCAGTTATGCCTCCGCACAAGGCAACCCGGGCCCGGAAGGGCAAGGCAGCCGAAGGAGTTGCTAGTAGGACACAGAGGAGTACGAGGGCACAGGCCCGGTCATTACCTGAGATAGTGCTTCAGACGGCGAGTTTTGCGACGCCGCCAGCCCCAGCAGAGTTTAGAGCGCGGTGATCACGAGACCACGGTACTGAGCCTCCATCCCACACCGAGCAGAGGAGATGGGTTAGGAGATGGCCCGCGATTAGCCGCCAGTGGCTGCATGAGGATAAATGGACGCACGGCTCCAGTAGAACCCGTGGTTCACCCGAGATCGGATAGTTTGAGGCTACGGATTTTACGAGTTGTAGCCCGCGAGTTCTACGTCGAGGCACGAGGATGATCCGCAGGAGTTCATCAAGCGATTCTGACGGATCATGAGAGTGATCAAGGCTTCGGAGACCGAGTCATTTGTCTTAGGGTCACCACGGCTGCGTGATACCGCACTCGAGTGGTTTGATTCGAGGGAGTTGTCCCGGGGTGAGCATGCGCTCCGGCTTTGGGACGAGTTCTCGGAGGCATTTCCCATTTCTTGCCTCCATGAGAGGAGAGCACGGCCGACAGATTTACCTTTGACGAGAGGCGACGGCGTTGGAGTACAACGTGGAGTTCGACTCATTAGCTCGGTATGTCCCCGCGTTGGTAGCAGATATGGAGGACAAAGTGCACCGCTACGTCACAGGGCTTGATGACTACTTGGCAGAGTCTTGCTCGGGTGTAGCTCTTCACCGCATGGACATTGCCCGCATACAGCGTATGCACTCGGGTGTGAGCGGAGAGGCGGATTGACGATACCAAGAAGGCCGACGCAGGTCGCTTTGGTGACTTCGGGCGGACCGCCAGCCAGACTAGTTATACGCCTCCGCCAAGACTGAGTGGTCCTCTTCTTGGAACTTCAGGGTATTTAGGAGCGGTCGGGGCTCCAGGTTGAGTTTCGGGAGTTGGGTCTTGGCGGATGAAGCCACCCCGACCTCGGTGTGGCCAGGTAAACCCATGTGCGAGTGTCACAAGATTCAGAGGGCTTGTTTTACATGCGGCAGGCCATTTTATGAGAAATTGTCCGACCGGGGTAGCTTCGGATGTAGAGACTGCATACGGATCGATTCGCGGGTTCTTCGCCTTCCATAGCTAGGAAGGATGTTCATACACCGACAGGCCATGGCAGAGGTCATGGTAGAGGTTCCCAGTTCTAGCGGTCCTTGGAACCGCCTATTTGATTTCAGGTATATCCTTAGCCCTCTAGAGATTTTCATTCGTGATATGATAATTTTAGGTTAAGTGTTATGTTTGGATAGCACTGTGAAAAATTGTGATTTAGAGGCCTGGTTAGTAAAGGGGAAGTTGGGTACATAGAGGTTGTGAGCCTTAGAATTTTGATAACAGTTGAGATCTTAGATGTGAGGCCATTTTAAGTGAAGGATGTACGGTTAACCTTTGTTGGAGTGCATAGTATACGTGGGATATATTTGTGTGATAAGTCCCTGAGTGGTGTGAAACGTAAGAGGGTAGTTGAGCTAAGAAGACCACTAGGTTTTCGTGACTTGATAGATAAGATTGTTCCGGATCGGGGAACAAGAGTATGGCGCGATAGCGGGTCGGGTTGAGGCAGTCGCGGTCAACCGCACCCGGACGTGGGGTCAATTTGTGGTGGTCCTGCTTTGTGATAGGGTCACGAGGGTGCTAGGCCCAAGTTTAGGTAACCATCATATGAGTTCGTGGATGTGTTCGACCAGAACCAGATCGTGAAGGCCAGGAATGGCCTTGAAGGAGTTTGAGGATAGGTTACGGACCGGTGTTTTGATTTCAGGGGTAGCTGTGAGGATTATTTGCCTTTGGTTGAGCGAGTATTATAATAGCTACCATTTCAGTATTCGGATGGCGCCTTATGAAGCCTTGTATGGGCGGAAGTGTAGGTTGCCGGTCGATTGGTTCGATGTTGGCAAGGTTCAGATAGTTAGTCCATGCTTGATTCAGCAGGATGTGGATAAGGTGAAGCTTATACAGAAGAGGTTATTAGCGACTCAGAGTCAACAGAAGTCGTGCGGATAATCGACATCGACACTTGGAGTTCGTGCCGGTGGTTCTTGAAGGTACCACCCTGGCGGAATGTGACGAGATTTGGAAAGCAGGAAAACTTACCCGAGGTACTTTGGGCATTTTCAGATTGTTGTAGAATAGGCGGGTTTATAAGGTAGCACTGCCGTCCGACTTAGGAGGTAGTACGTCCGGTCTTCCATATTGCTATGTTTCGGAAGAGTATCGGAGATCCATCCAGAGTGTTCCCAGTGAATGATGACCAAGTTGGATGTAGTAACTCTAAGATTGTGGAAATTGAAGAGGTAACTGAAGTGTGGAACGTGTACTATAGAGAGTTCGGGTGTACGAGAAGGGTACAACGAGTAAGAAAGGAAGCGAACATGTGTTAAGAGGACGGAAGTGATCATTTCTCTTGTGAGGTGAAGATGCGAAATGAGTATCCTTTAGACCGTGGGTGGGAGTTTTTTTGTGATGTTAGAGGTGATTCCTCATTGGCTTGGATTTGAGTTTTGCGCGCATGTTATATTCTGGCCATTGGTGGCATGATCAGTTTTGTAAGTGTAGTAGTGGAGACTATACCGCACGCGTGTTTGGAGACTTAGAAGGAACATTCGGACGAATGTTTCTAAGGAAGAATGTTACACCAGTAGTTCCGAGGTATGTATGTGAGGGCGTCACGAAAAATCGACACGAAAATTGGAAAGGAAGAAAGATGTGATTTTTTCGACGGAAAAGTTTCCGCTTTGTGAAGGAAAAAGGTTCGTTAATGGGAATTGGATTCCTGACGGTATTCAGCTCGGGATTATTTTAGAATTTTGGATTTATATTTCGAATTGGTCACATAGGCCCACTTGGAGAATTTACGGTTTTGTGGGCCCACTTTATTTTCGGATTTTCGGCATTACGGATATTTTCTAAGATGAAGTATTTTGGACCATGAGAGGCGACATGTGTCACCCCTAGGTGACACTTGGTGGACGAAATTGTTGGACATGATTTACACGTTTTTGGCATGAAAAAGGCCATAAACATTTGGTCAAAGTCTTGAAGATATTTTGTGTAGTAGATAGATAAGTGGGACCCACACACACATGGCCCAATATTGACCACACACTTGCTTCAATCCTAGCCCTTGAATTTCCTATAAATACCCCCTTAAGTTGCAAGACTTATTCATCCACACTTGAGAAATTCCAAGGCAAAAATACTCCCTCCCTTTGTTGTAGTTCTCTTCCAACACCCCTCTCCCTTAACCAAACTTTGTCCAAAAATTCTTAAACTCTTAAGTGTTCTTCCTTAGTGTATTAGGAAGATTATTAACCAAAAGTTAGAAAAGATTTCACATCCTAGCCCCTAAAACTACCCCTTGGCCGAGAGCACCTTGAAGAAAACCCTAAGTGTTCTTCACTTGTTTGAGTTGGTTCTTGAGTAGAAGTTGATTAGGAGCTTCTAAGGGTGATTTGTGGTGGATTGGAACACAAAGATTTGGAGCTAAACCTTGCTTAGGAGCGACTTATAAACTTGGATAATTTTGGGCTTGTCGAGGTAATGATCATGTCCCTATCAGAATTGGATATTACATATTGTAGTAATTTATAAGATGTATTGGAAGGATGTTTATAAAAGAACCGAATCAGATTTACATTTGAGATTTACAGACTTGTGTAGTATTATTATGGGGCAGACTGCACACGTGCAGTTAGACGTGTAATCCTCGAGTTGTTGTGGTAACAATGCCTTGTTAGGAGGTTATTTATGTGATTGCGGGGAGGTGTCTTGAATTTTCCGTAGAATAAGGAACTATTTACTTAGAATATGCTACGAAGAGAACGAGAGGTTGATAGATATATTGTGGTTATTATAGGTGGATTTTCTATGCGTGCATACTCGACTTGGCCATGGATTAACCCGAAGAGGTATGTGATTCTTCCTATACTCTTGAGCATGATTTGTTGTAAACTATATAGTACGGTAGACGTACGAGTGTGAAATGAATTTGGTTTATTTAAAACATAAAGTGTTATAATAGCTTTATGGGAAGTTAGTTATAACGACTTTATGAAGTTAAAATAAGAGACTTTACTTATAAACGACTTGATTTTGGAAAAGGAGAAGTAACTTGATTTAAGTATGGGTTACTTGTTTTGAAAAGAGTAATTTACGGGGTTTTAAAAGTATACTTGATATTGTCTTAAAACTATAAAGCACTTGGTTTAAAAAGTATAGAGTACTTGATTTTAAAAGTCTTGTAAGGATTTTCTGAAAGGTGTAGTAATTTGGTTTGAAAAGAAAATGTGTTTGATACTACGAGTGATAGTATCGTATGACTTTTACATAAAAAGAGGTCTTTTTGAAAGAATGAAAGTATGTAGTATTTTGGGGTTGAAACCCGGATTGTTGACATAAAATAAAAGTACCTTAAACTTGCCTATGTTTGTGGTGATAGCTTTGTTGTGGTGCAAGTGTTTGGTTTTGTGCTCCCGTGCCTCTCGCGAGGCATTATTTGATTGATTGTTGGACATACCGGCGTGTTGGATGGTCCACGTATCGCCCACTTTGAGTATTATCTGGTTATTTCTTTTGGACATCGACACGATGGGTGGCCCACGAGTACGCGTCCCACTTTGAGTATTATCTTGTTATTTCCTTTGGACATACCGACACGATGGGTGGCCGGTATGTGTCGAGGATGGTTTCATGGCCACGCTTATACCGAGGTAAGATGTCGGGCATGCGGTCGTTGTGAGGTTAAATCCGGGTTATGTTATTAGTCCATGGACCGCTAATCCATGAAGCTTGCCGTGGTGACGAACAATCACGGGCTTGATTTGTACATGTGGTTACATGAACACTTTAGATACTTGTCCTGGTCATTTCTCGTGTATCGGCTCGGTAGATAGCTTAAGATACTTGCCACGGCCATATCTCGTGAGGCGGTGAGCTATCAGACGCTAGCTTTAGATACTTGCCTCGCCGATGGGCGTGGTTTGGATCTCGGTAGTTGGCTTCCGTACCTTGCGTGAAGTTTTATGACTAGCCTTCTGACGGTAGTTGGCTACTCTACTCGCCCGTCGGTTTGATGACGCAGCAGGTCTAGTGTTGAGTTCACATACGGGTGTTGTTTTACATCATGCATCGCAGTGAGGAATGGGTTCCATGGGCATGATTGATATTATGGGCGTGAGACCCATAGTTATGTGCGAGTGATTATTTTGAGGATATGCGTCCCCTTACTTGACATAACTGTTTACTTATTGCGAAATGATTTTATAAAATGATGAAATGTGATTTCATTCTGTATTTGATTCGCATACTGTTGCATGCGACCTCGGGCCAGTGCGTTCACGGCAGGTAGGTACACCGATTGTTGATCCTCGCCATAGGATCGCGATTCGAGCGTTGGGAAGCTCCGCTTTCTCGAGGCTTATCTTTTAGTATAGTCCTCACATCGTAGGTACTTGTACATTCTGTGGGTATGGCGGCCCCTGTCCGTCATAGTTATTGTTACATTCTTAGAGTGCATGTAATGCCAGGCGGGGTTTGTAAATGATTGTAACTGTTCGGTTATATTGTATATACATGAAGGTGACCGTTTTGGTTAACCTGTTTTCTTATCTTGTATCTTGTTCCTGTTTAAGTTTTTATTTCCGCTGATTTTCTCTGATGTTGTTATCACTAGGGTGCCCGGGGTAAGGCACCAGTCGCGGACCCGTGATCGGGTCGTGACACTCAGTCTCCACAAGCCCACCATATTGCGGGCCCCACTCAGATCGACATTGCAGCCGCCATGCATACACTTGGATTGAATCCTCCATACGCGAATTGGTACATGGACACCAGTGTCACTTCTCACATGACGTCCGATCAAGGTATTCTCTCGTCTTATTTCAATTTGAGCAAAAACCATGGCATAATTGTTGGTAATGACAACTCAATTCCAATTTGTGGTTACGGTCATAAAATGTTGTATCTCCCATCCACCTCTTATTTTAAAAATTGCCCTTCATTCCCCTAACTTAATTAAAATTTTGGTGTATGTCCGTAAATTTACTACTGATAATTGAGTTTAGTTGATTTTGATCCTTTTAGTTTTTTTGTGAAGGATTTCAAGACGGAGATATCGCTCATGAGATGTGATAGTAGGGGAGATCTTTATCCTATCATGCTCACCTCCAGTTTCTTGAGTCAATCCTTGCCATCTTCTTTTGCAGCTATAACTCCTTCCTTGTGGCATGCACGTTTGGGTCACCCTGAGTCCGCCATTGTTTATTCGTTACATAAAAATAATTTTATTTCGTGTAAGGGTACGCATAATACTCCAATTTGTCAATCTTGTCCTCTAGGAAAACTTGTTAGATTATCATTTGTAGACTCTACTTCTCATACTTTAATGTCATTTGATATTATTTATAGCGATTTATGGACATCTCCTGTTCTCAGTTCTTTGTGCCATCGTTATTATGTTATCTTTTTGAATGATTATTCTAATTTTCTATGGACTTTTCCGTTACCAAAAAAACCTCAAGAGTTTTCCACCTTTTTATAATTTACAGCATTCATCCGTACCCAGTTCGAACGAAAAATAAAAAATATTCAATCTGATAATGACAAAGAATATGATAATAGGTTGTTTCGGGATTTTTGTGATACTAATAGAATAAATTTTCATTTCTCTTGTCCGCATACGTCACAAAATGAGAAAGCCGAACGTAAAATTCGTATCATTAATAATAATATCCGAACTTTAATGGTCCATGCTTCCGTACCCCATTCCTTTTGGCATCATGCTCTACAAATGACTACTCATATTCTTAACATACTTCGTACCAAAGGTTTGCCATATGCATCCCCTCTTCAGTTATTATATAATAAGACTCTTTCGTATTCCCATCTTCGGATCTTTGGGTGCTTGTGTTATCCACTCTTTTCATCAACCACAATTAACAAATTTCAGACCCGTTTTACCCCTTGTGTGTTTTTGGTTTATCCATCTAATCATCGCGGTTATAAATATTTTAATTTATCATCTAATAAAATCATCATTAGTCGCATGTTCTTTTTTATGAAACCCAATTTCTGTTTGCTAAGGTAAATAGTCCCGGGTCTAGTTCGTATAATTTTTTAGATGACGATGTATCCCCATATATTATTCACTATTTCTCGGACGTGTCTCACACCCAAATCCGCCAGCGGGACCACTTCCCGCTGGACCTACAGTACCGTCACAGATTCCCAGCCCTCCAGTAACGGGTCCAACAACTGGGCCGACGATCCAACCCAGTTCTGCCCCTGTGTCGGTTCACGATCCAGCCCACGTTACGCTTTCGCCTCTTGATCCAAAGAGCCCATCGCTCACTGGCCACCACACCACCCACTTTTATCTCAAAATCCACTAAATTCTCCCCCGAGTCACAGATCGGTCACTCATAGTCAACAGGATATTTTTAAGCCAAAAATACATTTTAATTTAAATTCTAATGTTCTTAAATCCCCCTATATCTCACTAACTCGAAATCTCTTAAGAAATAAGCGAAGAAAGAAATCCTGTAACCGAGTGTCCGCATTAAATGACCCAAATTGAAAATTAGCTATGACCGATGAATATGATGCTCTTATTGCAAATAAGACGTGGGAGTTGGTACCCCATCCTTCTGGCGTTAATATTATTCGGTCTATATAGATTTTTACTCATAAAGATAATTCTGATGGTTCGTTTGCAATACATAAGACTCGTCTTGTAGGTGATGGTAAAACTCAACAAGTTGGTGTGGATTGTGGTGAGACGTTTAGTCTGATGGTCAAACCGGCTACCATTCGCACTGTTCTCAGTCTGGCTCTTTCGAAAGCTTGGCCCATTCATCAGTTAGATGTGAAAAATGATTTCTTACATGGAGATCTTAAAGAGACCATTTACATACAACAACCCTTGGAATATCGAGACCCCAAATATCCCTATCATGTTTGTTTATTGAAGAGGTCCTTGTATGGACTTAAGCAAGCCCCACAGGCTTGATATAAGAGATTTATAGACTATGTTTCATCTATTGAGTTTTCACTCAACATGTCTGATAATTTATTGTTCATATATCGTCGTGGTACTTCCTTGGCTTATATATTATTATATGTTGATGAAATTATCTTGACTGCCTCTTCTGATGCGTTACGCAAGTCTATCATGACAATGCTCAATTCTGAGTTTGCTATGAAAGACTTGGGGACCTTGAGTTACTTTTTTAGGGATTGATGTCACTCGTCATGCATGTGAGTTATTCTTGTCACAACGGAAGTATGCAACTGAAATCTTTGAGCGCGCTGGTATGTCCTTATGCAAATCTACTTCCACTACTGTTGATACTATACCCAAGCTGGGGGTTGCGGTTGACTCTCCTTACAAGGATCCGACCCACTATCGCAGTCTTGCAAAGGCTCTTCAATATCTTACTTTCACGAGATCATATATTATGTATATCGTACATCAGGTGTGTTTGTTTATGCATAATCTCTGGGTTGAGCACATGAACGCGCTCAAACGCATTGTTCGATACATCTACGGGATACTTGACTATGACTTACATTTATATCCTTCCTCGCCGTCTACACTTGTCTCGTATACAAATGTTGATTGGGGTGGTTGTCCAGATATTAGATGCTCCATGTCTGGCTATTGTATGTTTCTTGGTGATAACTTGGTCTCATGGTCTGCGAAACGTCAGTCTACATTATCATGCTCTAGTGCAGAGGCCGAGTATCGAGGGGTAGCCAACGTGGTCTCTAAATCGTGTTGGTTACATAATCTTCTTTTAGAGCTTCATTGTCCTATTCAGAAAGCTATTTTGGTTTATTGTGATAAAATTAGTATCGTATACCTTTCTGGTAATCCGGTTCAGCACCAGCGCACTAAGCTTATAGAGATGGATATTCGCTTTGTTCGCGAAAAGGTAGCTCGTGGACAAGTACGTGTCTGTCATGTCCCTTCCAGGTATCAAATTGCTGACATATTTACAAAGGGTCTTCCCTCGGTTCTATTTGATGATTTTAGGGATAGTCTCAGCGTATGGAGACCGTCCGCTATGAATGCGATGGTGTGATAAATATAGCAATTATCCGTGATATACAATTCTGGTCCGTGATATACATGGAAGGTATGTCACGGGTTGGAGACTAAATTGTACCATATTAGTTGTAATTAATTAGCATTGTACACTTACCATAATTGTATAAGTCTTATAGGGTTTTGGGATTAGAATTGGAATAAGATTTTCTATTATGAAAATTGTAAATTGTATATATACTCATTTGTTAATGAAAATAATCAAGAGATTATTTCTTTCACTATTCAAAATGATAAGCCTAACAATTCTTGTTCGAAGCACAACACTATAAAAAATACTACCAACCTCGTAAGTTGCATTCTTCTTAGTATTTGAAAATTGGAGTTTCTAGATCAAAAATAGTGTAAATCCTTGAGTTCTCAAATAACAAGGTTCCAAAGAAAGATCACAAACTATGCCAGTTCAACATCAGACATGTGTCATAAAGCACATTAAAAAAAAACATTTCTGAAATCCAAATAAAGATGAACTATTTTCTTGGTAAATTGCATATTAAATGAATGCAGATACTCACCCTATATCCAACACAATAATTGTATGCAACACCTACTTTAATAGAGAAAATTTATTAGAGTTTCTGGATAGAAATAAATCAGCAGGCCATGGAATACCTTAAGCAATTATGTGGTTATAACAAATAAGTTGCTTCATCAGCCACCTCTCAATCATGAAGTCCAGCCAACTTAATGATGTCTCTTCCATTGACAAGAAAATAGTGTGAATATTAAATGAAATGATTAGGGAATCTCATTGTAATTTAATTAAGATATGATTGATATTAAGATTATCAATGTTTGCAAAGAATCATCATCTCAAGAGTAGTTCCATGTGGAAACAAGCAAAACACTCTTCCAAAACCAACATGAAAGCCATGATCTAACAGAGAGACTATGCTCTTAGTAAAGACAAAGCAATATACAAAAAAAATGAAGGGACAAAATTCTTGTACGGGCTTAGTACTACAAAATTAAGATTCAATCGTCAATTCACATTGTATACATCAAGATCATTTGAACAAAACAAAACAAAATAGAAATTATAGGGAAAAAAACCCTAATTTTTTTTGTTTTTCGAGGGGCCCGCACACCTTGCACGGATCCAAAGTCAACAATATAATATACTCTTTATCACAGATCTGGCAATAGAACTACATATCACAGATCTAACTAACAGTCATGCACATGCCAAGCTACGCATATATTAATAACAGTAGCAAATCAATAACACTCAAAAAGTACATATCAAGGCTCAATTGTTCATCGAAATAATAGTAATAGAGTGAACTGTTAATTATCTGTTCCATTCAATAAATTTTGTGTTGTATCTTCCTTTGCTTAAATTGATAGATGGAAGACAACAAGAACGTTAGTCTAAAACAAGAAAATGAAGACGTGTTGTTTAAAATAGTAATCTATGTTTAGGGGGCAATGAGGCAGGTTAGGGCGGGTTAGGGCAGGGCAAGTCTTGACCTGCTAAGATGTTAACCTGCTCTGCCCCGTTTAACATTTTTTAAAAATTTGCCCCGCCCTATTTATGTTATTTTTCATTTTTCACTTTCAACTTGGTATTTATTTTGATAACTTCTTTTAATTTTTTTTTTTAAAAATGGATGAACAATTAGTCTATTGTCATAATTTCTTAATATCAAATAATTTATGAACTGAGTTTATTTTTTAAATGTTATTTCTTTCTTTCAACCTTTCACATTTCCCACTTGTAAGAGTTACAACTCTCAAACCGTAACCCCAAATAAGGTATTTCTTACACCGAGCTGAAGGTAACACGGAGACCTAACACTATCCCAAGTTTACTAATGAAATACTTAGTGTAACTAGTACAAATTTACGCAAGAACAACCCTATAAAAACTGTCTCGCCAGAATTTTTATGAAACAAAACACAATCTTAAAATAGTCATAACTTCTTATCCATAAGTCGGATTAATCTCCATAAAGTATCAAACTGTCGAGAACAGAGAAAATTATAACTTTTATTCAGCACAAACTTTCAGATTCTTTATCGATTTGTACAGTTTTACATTATACATTCTGCCCTTCCAGATTTCGGTTGATCCGAGGTAGAAACTTTAAACAGTGATAACTTTCAAACCGTAAGTCGGATTTATCCCCGTAAAGTCTCAAACTGTCTATAACGGTGTAATATAGAACTTTTATTCAGCATAAACTTTCAAATTCTTTACCAATTTATACAGTTTTTACGTTATACATTCTGCCCTTCCAGATTTCGGTTGATCCGAGGCAGAAACTTTAAACAATGATAACTTTCAAATTGTAAGTCGGATTAATCCCCGTAAAGTCTCAATATGACCGTAACAGAAATATGTATAACTCTATAGAATTTTATGCAATTATAACAAGTACAACCCAGCGTAACAAATTATAATTGCACAATCCAAACTAGTTAGAATTTTTTAAAAATTATAACCTATTAACTGACCTACCCTATTTATAATTTTCTAAAAATGTGTTTTGACCTGTCCCACACTACCCTGCCCGTTTAACGTTTGACCTGTCCTACCCCGCCCTGCCATGCCACATTTGTCATCCTTATCTATGTTATATGATCTTTTGCAAATAATTTAGTTTGATCAATTGTCACATTTTGTATTTTTCGTCCCTTTAGTATATCTTAAAATTATTTCAGTTATTTTAGACAATGACCTTGTTCAAATAATTTGAGTATGATTTGTCACGTCTTATGTCTTTATCCTTTAATACATATACTATTTTTTCGTACTTTCACTTTCACTACTTGTCCTAATGACATGTATGTTGTATCTACTACTAGTTAGGAATGGAAAGATGAACGAAAATTTGTCCGTTTACATAATTAAACAATGTAATTAATAGTTAGTATTATATTTCTTGTTTCTTATGGAGCAGATATCTCATATCTCATAAGATTTTCTTTTTGATTGAGTAGCAAAATAGAAGACCTGGTTCCAAGAATAGACATTTTTCTTTCACCGAACGCACATAGATCAGCGTCCCGTACGCCTATCTAAGGGAAATGCTCTTTGATCACGGTTAAGTTTGTGAGTATAAACTTAATGGTGTACGAAAAATATTAAATTACTATTACAAGTGCTTTGAAAGGATAAACTGTTGAGGGAAGTTAGCTTTGTTTGTTCATTTGGTTATTTAGCTTTGTTAATTAGCTTTGTTAATTTTGTAGTTCAATTAGTACTTTACTATTTTGCCCTTACCTAGTACTTTACTATTTTGCCCTTACCTAAGTTCTACAAATGTAGCAGTGCTCTCACAGTGTACGTTTTTCTTAGAAGAAATAAAAATGAAAAGCTCCCACAAGGTTCCTTCCCCTTCTTCTACTATTCTTCTCAACTGATGAAATATGTGCATTTTAACATAAACTACTATGAATTACAAATTTTATATTAAACTAGATGCCAACAAGAATTGTGGCAACCATAATCTTCTGTGGTCTTGATCTTCGTTGTTGAATGCGTTTTGGATCTTGGTCTTTTGTTTCAACTACAACAAGTTCCTTGAATCTTGTTGACCTGAAACCAATAGACACTAAATCTGGGGTGCTGAGTCGATTGATATTCAATATGTCCTTAAGACAATATTGCCCGTATACATGCTTTGTACGGGTGATTTGCAACTTGTATCCCAAGATAAAACATCAAAATATCACTTGTGCAAAGCAAACAAAAGTGATCCT
This sequence comes from Przewalskia tangutica, assembly GCA_029844215.1. Classification (NCBI taxonomy): domain Eukaryota; kingdom Viridiplantae; phylum Streptophyta; class Magnoliopsida; order Solanales; family Solanaceae; genus Przewalskia; species Przewalskia tangutica. The sequence goes on from CM056721.1 coordinate 130,040,602, forward strand.
GGCGAAGAAAATAAATACGAAACGATTGCTGAAGATTGGAAAAGAAGAACTTTCATGAACTAGGAAGAACTTATAGAATTATGTATTCTTTTTTAGTTCTTCCTCTGTTTTCAGTATTTTCTGCTCATACTCTTATGTCTTCTTAAATCTGAAAGTAAGGGATTATTATTTATTGTTTTAGGAAGAGGATAGGTGTTAAAGGGCCATTAAGAGGTTGTTTAAGAGGCACAATGAAGGCCAAAACGTTCTGGAATAAGTGCAGAACGTTTCAGCATGTCAAAGGCCATAAACTGTTGGCTTTCCCGTCGCCTGGCACTCACCGGGCGGGTGGTGGCACGTGTGTGGGCCTAGTCTCGAACCCAAGCACACCTATGTCCACCCTCCTTCAAACACATGGATTACCCCTTAGGGTCTCAATCCCTTATTCAGTTTTGAGGCTTATATTATGAACAATTCTTCATTTTCCCACCGATGTGGTAGATTTGTCCCACCCCACTCTTTCATGTCTCAAACACCTTACTTTGCGAACCAATATCTCTTTCATTTCTCAATGAAATTTGACGATCATTGGCCCTACGGTCATCTACTCACTTAGTAGATGATGCACGTGTGAAGAACCAATGTCTCTAACATGCGGAACCATGATGTTTAAGTCATTCAATATGGGCGGACCCAACCTCCACCAAAGGTAAATTTCCAACAAAATTATCTTCATGCGACCTATAAATTACGGGTTCGAGCCGTGAAAATAGTCACTAATATTTGCATTGGAGTAGACTATTTACATCACACCCCTTGGGGTGTTTCCTAAACCCTACTAATGCGAATGCTTTATGCACCATATTCTTTATTTATAATGTTATTTGTTCACCCGGTTGATGGAGCTTAATATTTCTATTAAAAATAAACCAATCTCATTCACCCCATCCCACTAATAATATGAAATTCCATATTAATTGGTAAATCGATAAGTTCCTATATTTAAATCATATATAATTAAAAGATATTAACAAAGTGATGATAGCACTTTTGATTCCTTTATATAAAAATATATCATAATAGAGTTATTAAAATTTATCAATAATTGAGAGATAAAAAAATACTATTATTGCCATCAACGACAAATGAGATAGAAAATAGAATATATGCTAATGATGCGACGACAATACAAAGAGAATATAGGTCGGCAAAAAAGTCCTCTTTCCAACACTTCCATTGCCATCTTCTATAATATATTATGTATGTAAGTAAAAACTATTAGAAAACTTAAAGTTCAAAATTGATATAACCGTGTTAGTCGTAAGAATATAAATTGTTTTTCGTATCAGGTAATAATGTATTTTAAATACATTTATGATGAAAATCGAATTGATAGACACATAATTGCAGAGAAAGCCGAGAAGATGAAAGGAAAAAGAAGAAGAAAAGAAAAGAAGAAGAAAAAGAGATTAGAAAGAGGAGCAGAGGAGTCGGTCGAGAAGATGTGGAGATGAGCAAGAAAAGATAGAGAATTCAGATATTTTGCATTATGAAGTCATAGTCAACATTTACACTGTAACATCTTATTTATACAGAAAATGTAAATGACTAACTAATCTAATTATGTATAAGTAGTTACAACTAATTAACCTCCTAACTAATTCTAACTACTCTAGGTAGCTATTCTATACATTGTGATCCATGTAACTAGAATACACCTTCATACTTTTACACCCCCCTCAAGCTAGGGGAAATGAATATATTCTTCATCCTCAGCTTGGATAAGAGATGATCATATTGGGGTCGTCCCAAGGCTTTAGTCAGCAAGTCAGCAGGTTGATCATGCGATGCCAAAAAAATAGTCTTGATCAACCCTTTCTGGATATGTTCTCGAATGAAGTGACAATCGATATCAATATGTTTTGTTCTCTCGTGGAAGACTAGGTTCGCAACAATTTGCATGGCAGATTTGCTGTCTGTAGACGGAGACAGGCTGCTGAACTTCAACACCCAATTCTCGAAATAAGCCTGCAAGCCGAATGACTTCAGCTACTGAAGATGCTAATGCCCTATATTCAGCCTCTGCTGAACTGCGAGACACAATTTCTTGCTTCTTGGATTTCCAAGTCACTGGTGATACACCAAACATAACAAAATAGCCAGTAACAGACCTCCGACTGTTAACACATGCCCCCCAATCTGCATCGCAGAATACTCTGAGTTGAGGGACACTGTAACTAGAAAGAAGGATACCCAAAGCAGGAACTTGTTTGACATATCGAACAAGTCGCAGACCAGCTTTCATGTGGGAAGTCTTAGATGTATGCATGAATTGACTCAAGCAGTGAACTGCATAGGCTATGTCAGGCCTTGTAGTTGTGAGATACAACAAACGACCAATCAGCCTTCTATAGACACTGGGATCTGAAACTAGGGGATCAGGTACTAATGGTGTAGATTCTGAACCTGAAGTGGATGTAATAAGCTTGTCAAAATCAACAATAGTGAGCTTGATATTGGCATCCATAGGTGAAGATGAAGGCTTGGCACCTGCCAACCCCATGTTCGAGATTAATTCCAGTGCATATTTTCGTTGGTGCATAAGAATACCTTGGGAACATCTGGAAATTCTATACCAAGGAAATACTGTAACTCTCCAAGATCTTTTATCTTAAAGGTTGATTGTAATGACAACTTGATAGTTGTAATAAGGCTCTGGTCATTTCCAATAATCAAAAGATCATCGACATATACCAGAACTATCTCAATCTTATCTGCAACCATCTTTGTAAACAGTGAGTAGTCCCCGTGGCTTTGTGTAAAACCAGAGGAAATAAGAGAATCAGTTAACTTGATATTCCATTGTCGAGACGCTTGTTTCAATCCATTTAATGACTTTAACAGTTTACATACCTTTGTCTTCCCTCCTGCATCACCAAAACATTCAGGAATTGCCATATAAACTTCTTCAAAAAGATCACCCTGCAAGAAGGCATTGTAGACATCCATCTGCTGAATTATTCAGTTTTGTGCTGCTGCAATAGATATGACTGCCCTTACTGTACTCATTTTCACCACTGGTGAAAATGTTTCATGATAATCCAGTCCCTCTTTTTTATTATACCCCATTGCAATTAATCGAGCCTTGAATCTTTCTACTTCACCTGTCGCCTTGTATTTGATTTTATAGACCCATCGACATCCAATAGCCTTCTTCCCTGCTGGTATATTAACCAGCTGACAGGTACCATTGTCTTCTAATGCTTAAATTTCATTCTTCATAGCCTCAATCCATCTCTCATCTTTGTCTGCCTCTGAGTATTTCTGAGGCTCAGTATCAAGAGAAGCTCTAAAGATAAAACTTTGATATTGAGAGGATAGACCTGTATATTCAACATGATTAGATATATGATATAAAAAACTGGAAGCACCATGCTGAGTATTATAATCTTTGTGCCATATGAGAGGTCTGTTGATCCTAGCAGATCTTCTATTATCAGATGCTGAATTTGGCCCTGTGGAAGTATCCTCATTGTTAGGAAGAATAGCAGCAACCTGGTCCTAACAGGAGAGATGTGTATCCTGACCTTGCTGTGTATCAGGACCTTCAGATGTTGAAGTATGTTGTATTGTTGTGGTGTTGTCCACTAGTTCATCATAGTGGAACTGATCATGGGACATGATGGGATCAATCTCTTCATTGCTGCTGCCTTTAAGTAGAAATACATTCTCTATGAAGACCACATCCCTGCTCATAAAAAAAACTCTATTTTCCAGGTCATAAAGCTTGTAGCCCTTCTGTAGAGATCCATACCCAAGTAGTATGACTTTCACTGGGACTAAACTTGTCATGGTTAGTTAAAATAGTTGCAAAGCACAAACAACCAATTACTCTAAGATGATTAAGAGAGGGTAATCTTTTATGCAATACTTCAAATGGTGACCTATTTTGTATGGCAGTAGAGGGAATTCTATTAATTATATAGACAACATTTTCAATACAAAATCCACAGAACCTATCTGGCAGACCTGCCTGTATCTTAATTGCCCTTGCTGTTTCAAGTATGTGTCTATGTTTCCTCTCCACAACACCATTTTTTATGGTGTATATGGACAAGAGGTTTCATGTACCACACCATGCTGCAAAAATAGTGCCTTACAATACTGGTTAAGGAATTCTGTCCCATTGTCAGACCTCACCTTCTGTATTTTAACTTCAAACTGTGTATCAATCTCAACAAAGAAATCCCTAATTAAAGTTGACACATCAGATTTTAGCCTCATAAAGAAAATTCAAGTCCATCTAGAATGATCATCCACAATAGGGAGAAAATACTTTATTTCATTATCTGTTTCAGTTTTAAAGGATCCCCATATATCCATATGTAGTAATTGAAAAGATTTTGATGCTTTACTAGTACTAACAGGAAAAGAAATCCTAACTTGTGTAGCAAGAGGGCATACTTCACAGTTAGACAAGTTAAACACAACAACATCTTTTTTAAAACAAGAAATCCTTTTCAGAACATTCATGGGAACATGACAGAACCTCTATTGCCATGTTGCTGCATCAACATGCTGAGAGGTTGAGAAATAGTTATTTACTCCTTCTCCTTTATTCTGAAGGTCTCCACACAAGATGTATAATCCATCCCTTTCAGTCCCAATCCCCCTCACCTTGCCAGATGAGAGATCCTGAAATATACAACATGTGGGGAAAAAATTGACACTGTAATTTAGTTCTCTAGTGACCTTGGACACAGACATCAAGTTGAATTTAAAAGATGGCACACATAAGACATTTCGAAGCACATCACCTCCTCCAAGTGGCAGTCACCAATGTGTGAAATTTTGGCTGAGTCACCTGTTGACAACTGAACTTTGTTGGTACTTTCTATAAAAGAATTCCCATGTAAATACTTGTGATCACTAATCATATGATTAGTCGCACCTGTATCTATAATCCACTGTAGTATATCTCTTGGATTAGAGAAACATTTACTTGCCACATTAGCACTAATCTTGGCATTGTGTTGGTTAAGCATGTTCAGGAGTTGTTGATGTTGCTGAGGTGTGAGTTGATTTTATGACTGGGACAACTGATATCCATGATTCTGCTAAGGTTGAGACTGCTGATATCCATGACTCTGAGAACTTTGATTCATTCCTTATTGCTCCTGAACAACATCTTCAAATGAGGAAGAACTTCCTCGAGTAACTGCATATGCCTTCTTATTTTTGTTGTTCTTGAAATTCTGATTCTGTGAATTGTCAGGATAATCATGTAGCCTATAACAGTCATCTTGTATGTGTCCTGTCTTATGGCAGTAATCACATTTCAATAGCTTGATACAATCTACTTTCCAATGCCCCTTCATGTGACAAAAATCACACATTGCACTTGGATTATATGGCTTTCTTGGTTTTGGTTTCACTCATCCACTTCCATTCTTTCCACTTCCATTCTTTCCACTTCCATTTCCAACTGTGAACATGACAGAAGATTCCATCTGTTCCTGCACTGTTCTGCTTGATCCAGCCACCATCATTTGGCTTTCCTTTTGGTTGATCATAGCATATACTTGGTTTAGGCTCGAAATTTGTTGTATCATAATAATTTGGCTTCTTGCCTGACTATAACTCTCATTTAAACCTATCAGAAATTGCATCAACCTCTGATATTGAAGATGATCAACAAACTCTTTCGATTTTGGACAACATGAACTATTCATACCATAAATCTCTCAATCTAGAGTAGTACATTGAGAATGACAATGATCGTTGTCTCATTGTAAAGATATCTTTATGCAGTTGAAAAGCCATGGAGCTATTTATTTTATCAAATCTCTCTTTTAACTCTTCCCATATAATGTAGGAATCTGAATTAAAGAGCATTCCAGTGAGCATGCCTTTGCTTACATTTCCCATCAGCCAGGAAACCACTATCGCATTGCACCTATCCCACAATTTTGCTAAGTCTCCATGAAATGAAGATCTCTTAATCGATCCGTCAATAAATTCTATCTTATTTTTTCCTAACAACGCAAGCTTCATGGCTCTACTCCAAACTGTGTAATTATCCATTCCATTCAAAATAATATCAATTGACAGTGAGCCAGGGGCATCCGAAGGAAATAGATATAAAGAATGATTGTGATCAATTGTATATTCGCACCAGTTAGAACTTCTTCACTGTTCTCCATTACTATCAACTCAATATGATAGAAAAAAATATAATCGAACAAATGTCGATCAAGGACAGAAAATACCAGAATATGTGATCGAATAAATCACAACTGAAACTGCTACCTCAATTTGCTATGTTTGAACAAATCGCACCTCAATCTACTTTTAAACTTCTAATCTGTCACTGCATGTGACTAATCCTTCCCGATCCATTTATACACCAATTGCAGGTAACTAATTTCATTCAATCTGTTCCAGTTGAGTATTGTTTCAGAATTTTAACTACTCGATCTTCACAGATCGATGTTCTAACTCATTGCATGTGACTTTTAATCAATTCGATCTTCGATCCACTTAAACCAGACTTTGATACCATGATGAAGATCGAATTGATAGACACATAATTGCAGAGAAAGCAGAGAAAGTCGAGAAGATGAAAGGAGGAAGAAGAGAGAAGAAGAAAAGGCGATTAGAAAGAGGAGCAGAAGAGTCGGTCGAGAAAATGTGGGGATGAGCAAAAAAAGAGAGAGAGAATTCAGATATTTTGCATTATGAAGTCATAGCCAACATTTACATTGTAACATCTTATTTATACAGAAAATGTAAATGACTAACTAATCTAATTATGTATAAGTAGTTACAACTAATTAACCTCCTAATTAATTCTAACTACTCTAGGTAGCTATTCTATACATTGTGATCCATGTAACTAGAATACACCTTCATACTTTTACAATTTATGTTCATGAAATTATTTTTCACCAAATAAAATAAGAGACTAGATTAATTTAATCTTTCTTCGCAACACTTGTTTCAAACAAAATGCAGATATTGACCAAAAAAACGAACGGACATACAAATTTTGATGTCAATTTTTAATAATCAAAATACCTTTCTATGCTTAGTTCCCAAATTCTACTACATATATTAGTCTAAGGTACTAATATTTAGCACATAGTGCAAATGAATAACTAAAGCAATATTTACAGTGTTAATATATATAAAAAATAACTGGTAAAGTTGATGTTATGTAGATCATTAATTCGAATCGGGTAAACAACCTCATGGAGAAATGCAAAGTAAAACTACGTAGAGTAGACCTTTATGATCTTGTTCTTCCCCAGACCCGCGCATAACATGAAAGATTAGTGCATCGGACTTTCTTTTTTATTTTCTACTTTCTTAATACCTACCAAATATTCATGTGAGTTCCCATTTAAAAATTCTTCTCGCATAAAAAGCGGCATACTTTTTTACTAAAGTACATAAAAAAAAGAAGTTAAAACCCAAAATCATTTTGTAATGTTAAAATGCCCCATTATCATACACTTATAAATAGATAACAAGTGTTGCAATATAGCACCAAAGATAAAGACTAACGAGAGAGCTATATATCTTTGAATCTCACACACATTCTCTATTTTCTTTCAACCTCCTCCTCTTCCTCTTTCAGCCTTTGAAAAGGAAATAAAGAAAAAAAAGTAACCAATAATTGTCCTATTATTAATATTTGTTTATCTCTTTCATCATTACTCATCCAATTAATAAGCTTTAAGCTTAATACAATGGCCTTTGGTTGGGATATGATGGTGACTATTTTGTGTGTGATTTTGGGGTTGAAATGGGTATTTTCAAATGTAAATGTTTGGTACTATGAAAAAGTAAAGTTGGGTGGTGACAAGAAGATGAGGTTATCATTGCCACCAGGTGATTTAGGTTGGCCTTTCATTGGTACTATGTGGTCCTTCCTCAGAGCTTTCAAGTCCAGCAATCCTGATTCATTCATCTCTTCCTTTGTTTCCAGGTCATCTCTCTCTTCTCTCCCTAACACACTGGCATATTCGGTCGTGAATTTATGGGTCTGACAGAATTTAATATTCAGTAGTTGAACTATATGTACTTGTGTGCATTAGATACGCATACTAGATGTTTATTTCAGAAGTCACGTTTGAATTATGAAGACGACATACTACTAGAAATAGAGGTTGAGAAATTTATATTATAACATATGATTTTTCCACCTCATTTCTACCGAACCAGCTCACTGAAAAAATGTATGGTAAAAAATAAGTTTTCATTGAAACACTGAAAAACTTTCTAATTATTTTGTGTGAAAACATTACTATTTTTTTTTCACACCGATTCAATGAAAATATCTATTAGAATAACAATGAATATTTTTCAATGAGAAATTTCAGTGGAAAAATAATGATTTTTTTAATTGTGCAACCACTTAAACTACATTAACTTTCCTTTTCTACTCTTGATCAAGAAAGATCCAAGTCATAAATTCAAAAGTCTTGAATTTGAATCGTCACTTTGTTTTCTTCAACAAAAATTATGAGATTTTTCATATATATATGTGCATAAAACAGGTTTAGGTAAAATTAAATGTATATTTTCAGAATCCATGAGTTGTGAATACGCTAACCACTTGAACACCATAACTATTTTTCTTCTCTTGATCAAGAAAAAGTTCAGTCATACATTCAAAAGTCTTGAATCAATCACTTAAAAGATCACTTTTGTGTTGTTGCTAATTTTCCTTAAGAATATTATAAAATGTCTGATTGCGAATTTCACGGAGTATGTTGTTGTTGTAATATTATAAAATGTTAAACTAATCATATATCTGATGAATTCAAATTAGTGAAACATGTAGCTTTGATAGATAGAAAAAATTGATAATTAGACAATTAGTTTTTAAAAAAGAGTTTTTTAATTAGTAACCTATTGGAGATTTGCTTCGTGGTTTTGCAAGTGGTCCATTTGCTGTAATTCTAATTGGTAAAAAACAATTTGTGTCATTGCTAGTGTCGTGTAGTGAGTGACATTAGTCAAGTGATTTTTTTTTTTTTAATATTGTCTACTTTGCTTTAATTTGAATTTTCATATTTACCACCCCATTAGGCGAAGACGGGGTGGGATGGGGCAACATTTGGATCTCGAGGAGATAAGAATAATTTTCTCAACTTATACATTTCAATGTTGTACAACAGTACTAGCAAGACACCCTGGGATTGGAAAAAGAATATATATTTGACAATATTCGAACGTACGATTTCTCAATAAACAAACTGACCTTTTTCCTGTTGAAAGACACTAAAATCTTATCTTTGTAACAACAATCATACAAGTATAGTCTAGTCGTTAGTTACTTTCCACTACTTTGGTCGACAATTTGACAAGATAATAAAGTGCATTTTAGATAGATAGGGAAGGAACACCTGCCCCCACTAAGCCATTTTAATTCTCTGATTGTAACTTGGGAAAAAAGGCTACCTATCTTATATTCTTGGTCTAGGTCAAAAGGGATATCACCAAAAGCTTTTTTGAAAAAAAATTAACTTGCTTTATATAAATTGTTAAAGAAGTTTAGTGTAATAGCAAAAGTAATTTAATACTTACTTTAGGTCACATGTTTGAATTTCATAATGCGACATTCTAGCATTTTATTTGAAACCCCTGATTAAAATTTCTTCCCCTGTCATTGATTTTTCTATTATATATCGTAGATACGGGAGGACAGGAATGTACAAAACATTGATGTTTGGTAGTCCAAGTATTATTGTCACAACACCAGAGGCTTGCAGGAGAGTTTTATATGATGATGAAGCCTTCAAGCCTGGCTGGCCTACTTCTACTATGCAACTCATTGGTAAAAAATCATTTATTGGCATTTCATATGAGGAACACAAATGGTTAAGGAAACTAACTGCAGCATCAGTGAACGGGCACGAGGCGTTGTCGAAGTACACAAATATTATTGAAGCAAATGTGATATCAGCTTTGGAGAAATGGGCATCCATGGGACAAATTGAGTTCCTAACACAATTAAGAAAGCTCACTTTTCGGATTATTATGTATATTTTTCTTAGTTCTGAAAGTGAACAAGTCATGGATGCCTTAGAAAAGGAATATACAACTCTGAATTATGGTGTTAGAGCTATGGCTATCAACTTGCCAGGATTTGCTTATCATAAAGCACTCAAGGTAAATCCCCCTATACTATTGCTCATCCTTTTTGTTACTTACCTTTTCTACGGTCAAACCTCTCTATAACAACATCGTTTGTCGTGATATTATATCTGCTATAGTGAAATGCTGGAGAACATATAATATAACATAACATGAAAGATCTGTCCACATAAAACATGGTTGTAATAGAGAGTTCTGACTGTATGTCCAAATAAAATGAGAAAATGCCCCTTAACATGTCATATTGTCAAAATTGTCAATTAATTGATAAATGTTTGCGCAAAAAAATTATCTCTAATTCGTTGAGAGATGTTTCATATAATTTACTAGAATGTTAAAGGGAATACATATATAAATTTCAGGCGCGTAAAAAGCTTGTGGCGATCTTTCAATCGATCGTGGATGACAGAAGGGAGAGGAGGGAAAAAAGAGGGCCAGGAGAGAAGAAAGACATGATGGATATTCTACTAGAAGTTGAAGATGAGAGTGGAAGGAAATTGAATGATGAGGAGATTATTGATGTTTTAGTAATGTATCTTAATGCTGGTCATGAATCTTCTGGTCATTTAACAATGTGGGCTACACATTTTCTGCAGAAACATCCTGAAATCTTCAGAAAAGCTAAGGTAGCCAAAAGTTCCCACTTTTTCAACATTTTTCAGTTTTCACTTTGGAAGTGTTCTCTGTTTCTTAAGAGCTATGTCTTTGATATTCAAAAATAGGCAGAGCAAGAGGCAATTGTTAAAAATAGGCCATCTGATCAAAAGGGTGTGACACTCAGAGAAATTAGGCAAATGGACTACCTTTCGAAGGTAAATTTTGTGTTTCCTTTTAACATTTCTTGGAATACTAATCTGCTATTAATGTAATGAAACCATTTTGTTGCTCCTTTAAATCTCAAAGGTGATCGATGAAACGCTTCGTGTGGTTACCTTTTCCTTTGTAGTCTTCCGGGAAGCGAAGGAAGATATTGCTATTAGTGGTTAGTTATAATAACATTTACTGATCTGTTGTTTTTTCTAATAAAAAACAAGTTGTGGCTAACAAAACTTAACTGTCTTGTTTTCCAGGTTATACCATTCCTAAAGGATGGAAAGCTTTGGTGTGGTTTAGATCTGTTCATTTAGATCCTGAAATCTATAATGATCCAATGGAGTTTAATCCTTCTAGATGGGATGTAAGTTTAACAAGCCTTCTGCTTTACATTAATCCCTCCAACCACCCCTCGATAAAACTTACTAGCACCCGGTGTTTACACTAGTCAATGAATACATGACAAGCACGATTATCAATAGTTAAATAGTACATACTTTACACCATTTTTATACTTAACCATCGTAAACTGATGAGGCTTGGTGTAAACACTGGGTGCGGATAAACTTGTACCCTTTCTTTAGAAAAGAAGAATGTTTAACTTGCTTAAACCATCATGGTTTTGTAATTTTGTTGCCTTGTGAAATTTTAGGGATTTACACCAAAGGCAGGAACATTCCTTCCTTTTGGAGGAGGAAGCAGATTGTGCCCAGGAAATGACCTTGCCAAGCTTGAAATATCTATTTTTCTCCATTATTTTCTACTAGATTATGAGTGAGTTAATTCTTCTTCCTTTATTTTTTCCATTTATTTCCGCTTCAAATCAGGTTTATGATCATTTATATATCTTTTTGGTTGATTATTGATTTGTATTCCCTTTTTTGCAGGCTTGAAAGGGAAAATCCTGCTTGCCCATTGATGTATTTGCCTCATTGTAGGCCTAAAGATAACTGCTTGGGCAGAGTAAAAAGAGTCTTATCAACTACTAGTGCATAGACCAAAAAGAAACGTGAAAACCAAATCCCACCTCTTATTTAGATTCTTGCTGGATATGGAAAATTGCAAGAGCAAGGCGATTGCTTGGGAGTAGTTAGGAACAAAAAAAAGAGGAAAAATTTAAAAATCCAAAAAAATTATCATTTTTTTCTTCACCACATTTCTTGCTCAATAGAATGGAGTGTGAATTACTTGAGCCCTGATACATTTTCGGCCCCATGGAGCTAGACAAGTGAACTATTACACTTCTTTTTTAATTAGTTTCACTTAGAAAGTCTTTTCTTATAAAAGACGCCACTCTACGAGGGAAGAAGCTCTCCTTTAGTTCTCTTCTCGTTCTTTGCGATAACGTCCATTACGAGTTGAAAGAGGAATTCCTAATTTTTACTCGGATGAGACTGATCGCACCTGATTAGTGAGAAATGCTGACACCAATCATTTACGAGTGAGTGTTACACCATGTTTTTTATGTTGAAACGGTTTTTCTTTATCCATGGGCAATGAGTTTCGACGTATTGGTGCAGTCTTTCTTCTAGGCTTCTAATTGAACTTTAAGGAAATGGGAGAGTAAGACTTTTGTGTATACATTTTAGCAAAAAGATCATATAGTTTAATGTACATGATCTTCCATTTTGTTTAGAATGAATAAATGCAGAAAAAAAGTTGGTTAATTTGCTGGATCAATTCCTTCTTATATATATATATTGCTTCCCATAGCACAAGAAAATCCAAGTCTTTTATGAGTATATTACCTATAATTCCAAATCACAAACTTGACAATTTCATTAGGTTATCAAGGTACAAAAGAATTAAAAACAGAAAAAAGAACTATATAGTACCTCATGTAATGGCATCTTACTGAGTTCTCAGTCATTTATGCTAACCTTTGATCAAGTCTTAGGTTAAGATAAGTACTGCTTTGGTTGACAATTGACATCAATGTGTATGTATTTCCACAGTGGTCAATGGTCATACTTAGAACCAGCTACCGAAGAAAAGTATAGAAGGTAAACAAAAAGAGAGCAATATTTGCAAGCAAACAAGACATGGATCAAGTAAATTATAGTAATAAAGCGAAGGACGTTTATCTGCATTACCAATATTGCCAAAGAACACTAGCACGGCCTGTAGGATCAACATTCTTCACAGCTTAGACAAGGCATTTCTCCCCCACAAAGTTTCAAATTCCCGGTTGAAAACGCTTTAGAAAAAGACAACCAGAACATAGCTGCATAAGCAAAAACTTAGTCCTTTCTATCCACAAACCTTAAAAAATGAAACTACAGCACGAAAGAGCTTCAAGTTAGCGCGGTAGACATAACACATCATCACAGGCAGGGGTGAAGGCAGAGGGGTGCAACGGGACTTCAATTGAACACTCTTCCTTGAAAATTTATATTATGCAAGGCAAACATGTTTTTTTTGGATACATTTAAGTTATTAAATTCCCTTGGAATAAGATTTTTTCTTTTTCTGAATTCCTAACTCTGCCGCTAATCATAGAGTCAACTACTCAATAACAATGTTAAATATACATAAGTATACACACGATATACACGTGTATACTTATGTATATTTGATCTCATTCTCGGATCACGGCAGTGGCCCATATCGGCTTGGAAGTGACCCATCACGGGTTTGGGCAGAATCTTGAGTGTATATTTTGTATATAATGTGTATTAGTCTTGTACAAGTATACACACGATATACACGTGTATACTTACTTATGTATATTTGATCTCATTCTCGGATCACAGCAGTGGCCCATCTCGGCTTGGGCAGTGGCCCATCACGGGTTTGGGTAGAATCTTGAGTGTATATTTTGTATATAATGTGTATTAGTGTTGTACCTTAATTAGTCTTGTACACTTACCATAATTGTATAGTTAGTCTCCAAATAGAATAAGATTTTAGGAGTAGAATAAGAATAAGATTTTCCTATTATGAAAATATTTAAAGTGTATATATTGTCTTTCAATTAATGTAAATAATCAAAGTGTTATAAATGATATTTAATATTATGATTGTCTACAAGGAAAGTTAGGGTTAAACCAAGATACTTAGACCCTATAAATAGAGATGTTTCCCTCATTGTATTTCATCCCTCAAGAGAAAGAAAGAAGTCTCCTCCCTTTCTCCTCAATACTCTTGTTCTAGTTGTTCTAGTTTTATTATTTCATAACACGTTATCAGCACGGGGCTCTGCCTGAACACTTATCAAAACCCCCGTTCCAAGACAACAATACGGTAAATTGTACCAAAATAGTAGTAGTATTATGAAATCTATATCTTTTATACAGTAGCCATAGGAATGTTTACTGCTCCACTTCGATATTAGCAAAGTAAGCATGGAGTGGATATTATACCATGGCTAAGGTTAGTATTCTCTTATATCTTCATAGTTGATATTTTTATTTGTTGCTAGTACGGTATTGATTTTATTCATTGAATTTGAGGAACCTAATGGTTTACTTGGCAATTTATGTCAATTATGTGAAACAGAGATGATAACACTAGTATATTTCTTAATGACTAAGAATAAAAATTTTCAAGAAATATATGATTACCAGAAGTAAGAATATTTTCCCGAAGTTATTATGGCTAAATTCATGAGCCTCTGACCACCAGAAGTGGTAATTATTTTTCATAGGCTTGTTGTGACTACAATTAAAACCGTGTTAAAGAAAAAATTTCTATATCATATGTATATCTCTATTTGCTCCTGAAGTAGCAATATATTAAAAGAAATTACAAGTTATCATTACTTGATATGTTTAAGACACGTTGAGATATGTTTCATTCCTGAAGAATGAGAACTTTTGATAAATATTGTAAGTACAGATCTATTCCTGAAGTGAATGTGACAATATGAAGTAAATCTTATATATACAGACGTTTGTTTGGTTGTGACGTTATCACGATTTACCTCCAGAAGAGGTAGAATAATTGAGAAAAATATTCTAAACATTTTATACTTTACTCCCGAAGTAGTAAATTTTAAACTCTACTCCTTAAGTAATAAATCTTTAAACTCTACTCCGGAAGTAGTAGACCTTTGAAAGTAGTAAAACTTTGAATTTACTCCTGAAGTGGTAAATCTTTGAAATTCTGCCTGTATAGCAAACTCAAAAATCTACTCGCGAAGTAGCAAATTTTGAACTATACCCCTTAAGTAATAAAACTTTGAACTCTATTCCGAAAGTAGAACCTTTTGAAAGTAGTAAAACTTTAAAATTTTACTCCTAAAAGTAGTAAAGACAATGAAAATTGTCTAAGAAAAATTCGGAAGAAATATTTTCTTGTGCCTAAGAAAAATAATTAGCCATTGAAGTTGTGTATAAAGTGCATCTAAATGACCAAGTTTCATTCCTCGAAGTGAATGAAGAAATACCACAATATACCTCATGAAGAGATAAAATAACAATAGATATAAATGTTATTTTGTGGTATGAATGTCTTTGGTGGGTGCTTTCAAGTTTATGATAGATATGTTGTGGTTCAAGTTGTTTTCATTCCAGTTATTTAACAACTACTTGGCAACGATGTGTCATATAGTAGAAGAAAACACAATTTATCAACTGAATTAATTTATTTTCAAGTACGTAGATATATATTTCTAGTTGATTTTGAATTAAATTTGAATTATTTAATTAGAAACTAGATCTTCCGTTTTCATAGAAATCGGGATTATCTTAATTTAAATCTTTTCCAGTTGTCTTCATACATTGAATGACCTTATGGCTCTCACAGTAAGCTTCTAATAAGAAAATAGGCAACTGTTGATTTTTGGACTTTGTTGGTAAATACACTATTGCATTCTTCTTATTAACAGATTAGTGTGTTGAAGCAAAATTGATCTGAATATTAGTTATGAAATCTATTACTATGAACTTTTTGGGCCACTAACTTGAAAGCTTAAAGCTATTGAATATTGTTCATGAAATTTAAAGTTATATCCAAGGTTAAAGGTAAAATCACTGCTTGATGAAATCGTTTTAGGAGAAAACTTTAATTGGTAAATCTCCATTGCTAAATTCAAGGTATGAATTGTTTATGATGTATTTGCAACTGGCTATGGGATTTATGTGTAATTATTTGAGATTGATATTTCAGAGATAATTTGATTATGTATCATTCTAAGGCAAAATGATACAAATTGTGTAAAATACTATCTATTATGACCATATTGATATATTATGGTTACTGTAGCATCTTTGATGATAAATATTCGAATGTTAATGGTATTCTACCTAAATAAGATGTATGAAATACTAAAGTTTAGAACTTACTTTTTATCATTTATAAATTGTATTGTCTTTAAATGTCCATTTGATTACTATTTCTTTTATGATTCCAGTAGTATCTAAGCAATATTTGATTGTGCAAAATTAATAATCAAGTGCTCCAGATGAGCTAACTATTTATCAAGAAGATCATGACACTATTTATCTAGAAGATCATGACATCAATAGTGTCCAAACAATATGTATGATTAAGGAGAATAAAATACACACTCTTGAAGAGCCTATATGTTATGTCATTCGTTCTAGATTGTAATATACAAAGTTGTTATGTTCGAAGCACAAGTTATAGTAAACCCGAAGTTTACTAAAGTAAATGACTATCATATTGAAGTTATAAATGATTGGATGAATAAATTATAGTGGGTAAGGAATATGTATTTGAAATGTTACCCTCTTTATTCTCCAAATTGTATTTCAAAAATATGAGCATGATGAAATCACATGTCACGATAAATTAGAAGTTTATTGTACAAAATAGAATTCATGTAATAGTAAATCAGAAGTTTACTAAAACAAATAGCACATGACATGATAAACTTGAAGTTTATTAGTACAAATAATTTTATCAATTGACGTGATAATTTTGGTTGTCCTGATTTAAATTTAATGTGTTAAGTTTGTATTCGGAATATATTGAAGAACTAGAAGATTCTTCAAGAATTAATTTGTTTGTTCTCATGATAAGTTGATTACACCAGCTAATGTTGGGATTGAATTCCCTAAATTCTGAAAAATATAAAAGGTGAATAAGGGCCCGTTCACCTGTCAAGTGATGTCTTAAATAGATGCATCGATAAGACGATCACATATGAGTTTATTGTCAACCCGCAGTTTGACATTTGTAAAATTGCTTGCTCAAAATAATTGAGTTGAGATTATAATTTTCAGATTATGTAATCAAGATAATTCATCTTGTTAATGCTGGTTTATATTCAAGTTGGTTTAGTGTTGAATGCCTCCGATAAATAACTAAACCATTGCGAATGAGAACAAAGCTTCATGTATTTATCTGAAATATGAAATATTGCATACAACGATGTTAGTATGCTTTAGACTAATAAATTATGATAAACTCTCCCCTCATAATTGGTTCAAGGTCAGGAATCAATTATTTTCATCTAATAATTTTGTTGTGCGGTTTATGATTAATGAATCTACCACGATGCACACAGATGGATTCCCCAAAGAAGGTGAAATGTATGTTAGTTTTTCTAACACAAGGGTAGAGAGAATAAACAATTAAGAAATATATTGTGAATTATCATAAGTATGATCCTCGTTCAAACGATAATTCAAGTCAAATGCTAGAATCATTTGCTGACCCAACTATTCTATATTTCAGCTGCAAGATGCTCCTAAATTTTTCTGAAGGACAAGGTTTACAACATGCATGGTAGACAAATCGGTTTCAAACGCAATAATTCTTGGGAAAAAAAAAGAGGAGCAATGATAAAAAAAATGAGGTAATGTGCTTTTGAAGAGCTTACGACATAACACTTCATAAAACCTCGTACGAGGTTCAGGTACCTGAAAAATAATAAAGTGATAAGATCTTAATACGTTATGTCTAATTGCAAACCGATACAAAATGATATCTCGTCGACGATATATTTGATACAAAATAGTGCGCAATATTGTATAATATTATGAGGATCTGAATTCTACGTTTCTTAAAGCATGTTGATCAAGTAGATGTATCTTGATAAGAGTAAATTTACTAGACCTGCAGTCCTGACATTAGAAGATGTCGTGTAAATAAAAATTATCTCAGCCTATATGGCTTACGTGACAAAATTTATATGATTTTTTTTAAGAATTCAAAATGCCTGAAGCATATACAAGTTACTGAAAAACTTATTTGTAATAACTAAACGTATTAAATGAATTAAAGTTGTTGTACTGAAATCACCTTAATAAATATTTATTGATAAAGAGTACAAAAAATGACTATGTTTAACCTCTTCCCTTTATGATATTCAAAATCTTTCATAAGGTTGTGCAAGTTACTGACTTGAATATGATTGGAGATTTTGAAGATTTTTCGAAAAGCATTAGACTACCTGCTAAAAGAAGTTGAAATGAGAAAATTAGATTGGTCCTGAAGTACCATATATTTGTTCAATTGATGCATTTATTTATCTTGCTATAACTATGAGCATGATTTTTTCCTTACACGGAGATACTGAAATAAGATAAATTGCATATTATCGATTTGATGAGAGGTTTTTTCCCCCAAAATTAGGCGGAGAGAATAATGAATAAAAAGGGAAATTTTGTGGAAAAATCCATCATCATCTCATCTTGATCTACGTGCTTCTATTAGTGAGCAAGAGGTTCAAAAGATTATTCACTTACAGAAAATAACAAAACAAATGTCAGACGCATTTACAGATTTGAAAATGAGTACTGAATCACATATCCCTGCAGAGAATATCCCAATTCAGATTGATGTCCTTGTAGGACCATCTACTAGTGTCATAGAAAATGAATCCAAAAGCACGCCTGAAGTGTGATAGACCATTGTGTTCTAAGGATCGGAATCCTAGAGAAAAAAAATGGTCAACATGACACTAAGGATGAATCTCATAAAGAAATGCAAGATTTGATCAATCCTGATATTCTTGAAGAAATAAATGAGCCGCAAACTCAAAAAAATGAAGAAACGTCAATAAATCCAATTGATGTTATGACTATTTGAATCGCTTGGAAGTAAATGTGGTTTGAAATACCCAAAACCTTAAAGGAAGATATACAACATGCATTGCTCAATTGAAGGGAGGATTCAGAAAAGGAGATAGGACAAAAGCACATTTCACCAAAATTGTTCGTTCACACACGAGCTTCAAAAGAATAGTGATGTCAACGTGCAACATATTCATTCAAGTGATAATTTGACTGATTTGTTCACTACGTCTCTATCAACTGTAACTTTCGAGAAGATGGTGCACAAGATTGAAATACGAAGACTCAAGCATTTGGACTAAAGTTTTCATCAGGGGGAGTTAATACATGTTGTACTCTTTTTTCCATATAAGGTTTTGTCCCACTGGGTTTTCCTTATAAGGTTTTTAATGAGGCAACCAAAATGTGTATTATTAGAAATATGTACTCTTTTTCCTTCACTAGAATTTTTTCCACTGGTTTTTTTCTAGTAAGATTTTAATGAGACATATTATCTACCAAATAGACATTCAAGGGGGAGTGTTATAAATTGTATTTATTATTATGATTGTCTACAAGGAAAGTTAGGGTTAAACCAAGATACTTAGACCCTATAAATAGAGATGTTTCCCTCATTGTATTTCATCCCTCAAGAGAAAGAAAGAACTCTCATCCCTTTCTCCTCAATACTCTTGTTCTAGTTGTTCTAGTTTTATTATTTCATAACACAAATGATTATTTCTTTCACTTTTCAACATGTGTTAATTAATTTTAGGTGAAACACATAAATAAATAGACACTTAAAATTACCACTAACTATGACTCTATGAGATAGATGCTTAGTTATGCCAATGATCAGATAAATAGATTTTTTGTAAAATAAAAATGTGTCTTTGTAAATTCAAATATGGGATCTAATCAAAATATTTTATTTGATCCAACGGAAAGTGGCCATTGTTTAGGATTGTAAAATTAATGACTTAACAAAATAAGACCACCAAAGACATGTATAGATAAATACTTCTCTATTTTTAGCCAAGTGAATCGGACTCAAACCTTGATATGAAGTCACTTTTTATAAAGAACTTTATTTCTGAACTTTCCGACACACGAATAAGTCAGCCCTGAGTGTCGGACACCGAATGAAAAAACAAAATTATTTAATGATAAAAAATAGTGTTTAATTAACAAATCAAGAAATAATTAACTTTATTTTTTTAGATTTATCTTTATTAATGTGGGGATCGAAAATACTCAGGACGTCATGCGGAAACTAATAATTGCAAACCTTAACGGCGATAAATTAGACGACACAAAACTATTCTAAAAGAAACATAATACTATAATATGATTTGATCAATTGATCTACGTATAAAAAAATTAATATATAACATTAAACTATTGAGAGAATAATCTCTTCCTAAACAAAACCCTCTAAACGACTATATTGTGGATGTTATTATGTTATGATGAGAAGAAAACATCTTCTATTTATAGAAGTCCAAAACTTCTCCTTTGAGAAAAAAAATTATGGTAGATTCATTTTTTATAAAGAAAACCTTTTCTACCAGAAAATCATTTTTGAAGTACAATATAATTATGATAGAATCCAAATAAAGTAATAAATTAAGGTCAACCCCTAAAAAATCTCTCATTTGCCTCGATTTTTTGGTAAAATATTCATGATTCTACATCTTCATATAATTTTCATTACTGTTGCTTGTCGTGATTAAAAAAATAAGATTTAAAATATTATGGGTTAAAATGGTTTAAAAGTTATTTTACTTTATTTTTAAAGATGTAGTAGCAGAAATATTGAAAATATGGTTGAAAGTTCAACTCCACATGTAGTACTTCAGACATTTGTTAGTAATCTGTATTGCAAAAAACCAGTATACAATAATAACTGAAAATGAACAGAATCAGTGTTGGAATTTTTTTTTATCCAGAATATAATCGAGCCCACTTAGTTCAAAGTGTGTCCTTAAGGAAATTATTCCCCTCACAGTACTCGAGGTTGATGGAATATCCCCTCCCAGGATAGAACGATTATCTTACCAGAATAGTAGTACACCAAATTCAGGTAGCGGCGAACCACTCAACGACAGTGTATCACACAGAATTTATTCGGGCAGAAGAAGAAGAAGTTTTGTAGTTCAGAAAATTGGTAAGTAAAATTCAGAGGAAGCAAACGAATTTATAGCCATGGAAGTACTGTTTCTGAAGGTTTGCAACCCTTCTGAATAGTCACAAAAAAATGGTGGGAAATAAAATAAAACCAGGAAAGAACCGAGTCGCGAGGGGTCCTTGCCCCCTCAACGCTTTTAGTGACTAGAGAATGCGTAATGTAATATATACACCTCTCTTTTCCTCTCTTTTTCCGATGTGGGACAATTGTTTTAACAAAAGCAAAAGGAACCTTTTACATTCCCTTCACTTTTCATCCCATCATTTTCCATTCACCAATATAAAAAACCTAACATAATTTTCATTATCGTGAAATTGCTTTCAGCTTGATTGAACCAGCCGCCTTCAACCTGTTTTCAATCAGTTGAACTATTGACTGAATCATTGACTCTGATACCACTTGTTGAGATCGAAAATAATCAGGACGTCATGCGAAAGCTAATAATTGCAAATCTTAACGGCTATAAATTAGACGACACAAAAAACTATTCTAAAAGAGACATAATACTATATTATGATTTGATCAATTGATTTACATATAAAAAAATTAATATAAAACATTAAAATTATTGTGAGAATAATTTCAGGTTCGTCAAACCCTAACAATTAAGTGTTAGATGATCAAATTCCAATACATATTTAATTAGGAGCATTTTAGTCAAATTATCTATTTTTATCTAGAAATTAGTATTTTTAAGGGGGGTGTAAATAACTAAACGAACACTTTTTATCCGGAGGGAATAACAAAGATAAGAGTTATTCAATAATTATAAATCTGATAGTAGTTTCTGAAAGAAATAATCCCTTGATTATTTTCATTATTGAAAGGGGTATATATACAATTTACAATAGGAAAATCATTTTTCTATTCTACTCCTAAAACCTTATTCTATTTGGAGACTAACTATACAATTATGGTAAGAGTACAAGACTAATTATACTACAATATTACATTACATAATTACACACATATTGGGCCCCACACGGGGGCTTCCGAGACGGACATAAGCCATTGGGCCGAGTCCTTCGATATACAAATAAAAAAGGAGGAAAAAGGAATGGTGGCAAGAACAAAGGAAATAAACATACATTATACTTGTATATCATGTATATTGTATGTATATTTAACACACACTCGCAATCATAGCGGGCGGTCCTCGAACGCTGAGACTGTCCCTAAAATCTTCAAAAACGACCGAGGGAAGACCCTTTGTAAAGATGTCTGCAATTTGATACCTGGAAGGGACATGACAGACGCGTACTTGTACACGAGCTACCTTTTCTCAAACAAAATGAATGTTCATCTCGATATATTTAGTGCACTGGTGCTGAATTGGATTACCAGAAAGATAGATGACACTAACATTATCACAATAAACCAAGGTAGCTTTCTGAATAGGACAATGAGCTCTAAAAGCAGATTACGTAACCAACATGACTCGGAGACTACATTGGCTACCCCTCGATACTCGACCTCTACACTAGAACGGGACAATGTTGACTGACGTTTTGCAGACCATGAGACCAAGTTATTACTTAGAAACATACAATAGCCAGACGTAGATCATCTGGTGTCTGGACATCCACCCCAATCAACATCTGTATATGATACAAGTGTAGACGTCGACGACGGATATAAATCCAAGTCATAATCAAGTGTCCCTTGAATGTACCTATTAAGGCATTTGAGCGCATTCATGTGCTCAATCCTGGGATCATGGATAAAGGCATTCCTCTACGAGAGACCTACTGAACTGACTAAAAACCTGAATGGACTGGTGTGAGCCTCACGACATTCCATCTCCATTTGAACTGCGAAGTAGGTAGGCTTGCTGCTTTCAATGGCAATCTGAGGCTTGCGTTTTCAGTATGCTTCTTCCTTAATAAGTAAACTCCCGCACATATCTCGATCTCAGAAAGCCTCTCTTAATGGGCTTAGATTCCTCTACACCTTTCTCGCTTCAACTACTCGACTGTTTAACAGGATAATACGAATCCACTCTTTGACTTAGTTAAGGAAGAATTGAAAAACCGCAGGTTCAAGGGGGTAAATACATTCAAAAGGGAGAAATTTTAGCCGACGGTGCTGCTACGGTTGGTGGTGAACTTTCTTTGGGGGAAAACGGAAAGTACCAGAGATTCCTAGAGGCATACCATCAGAAAAAATTCCTTGACCGATTGGGTAGATCAAAAAAACTGCTTTCGCTTGTTGACCGTCTTTCACTTGCTTTCGAACTCCTTCGTACCCTTACTTGATCCCATCGAAGCTTGGGGCGGTCTCTGCCTTCTTAACACGCGACACACCAACTTGAAGTCTGATTTGAAAATCTCTCTCTACCTTCACAAAACTTCTCGCGTCGCCTTTGGAGAAGCGTCTGCCGGTAACCAAAGTCTCACTCTGATTATGTCGTGAGGCTGACTGAATCCAATCCATAAACCCAGAAATGTTGGGAATTTCCTTTGGTAATCCCCTTCTTCTTTACGGTCGATCTTTTCCTTTGCTGATATACTCAAATCTTTTCACCTCCCTCTTCGATCGATCCGAAAGACGTTCCCTTAGCAGTTGACATCTAGCCTCTCTTTTCTTATAGTCTGCCTCGTTGCTTCGCTCATTTGTTTTTCAGTGGATAAGATGGTTGCGCTCCAGCTCAATCAAGAATGGGACGACAGTGGTCCGCCGGCAAACTATTCTGATCTTGGACGCAAGAGTTATAACATTCATAAAAGAAAGAAAAAATTTCCCTTGAGTCTTCCATTCATGCCTTCATTATCGATTCCTGTCAAAAAGGAACAATTGGAATATAGGATTCATATCTTTTGTTTTTTTCTTAAGGGTTTATGAATCACTCAAACGAGCTTTTCTAGCCGCATCTGAATTGGCATCCCTATCCATATGTTTATGCGCAGGGGCATCCAAATCCGAATTTGTAGAATCTATTGGGGAATCCCGAACGATCAAAGCCGACTGCTAAACTCCGAAAGTCGCAAAGTAGGAAATCATTGATTTGAACTGAACTCGCTATCTTTTTTTGAGAACCGCCTAAACTTTCAGGATAAATTAGATATCTATGAAAAAAATAACGATGTAGAGGGCGACTGAAAATGAGGCTTGACTTACAAGTACGAAATATGTAATATCAGGTCGTGTGAACGTAAAATACTGAAGGGCTCCTGCAAGACTGTGATAGCGGGTCGGATCCTCATATGGGGAGCCAGCCGCAACTGTCACGCCCCGAACCCCGGGCTCGCGACTGGTACCCTACCTGGGCAACCAACTACCCGTACAACACATGTAACTCGCGGAAGCTAAATAACACTCATCATCATTCTTTTTAAACAAAGACAAAGCCGCCTAGGCTGCCATAATATTTAACACCCGAATGAGACTACAACTGTACAACAATATAAATACAACTCACGTCAGTTCATCCCACATATGAATACAGACATCTAAGAATTTGGACAGTAACTATGACGGGACAAGGCCCCTCTGTACCCCTGAATATACCTAGCCGTAATGGAAGACCTGTGCCAAAATGACAAGCTCCGGAATATTGGAGCTATCTCAAAAATGCTGAACAAGGATCCTAAGCTCGCGGATCACCCAACTGAGTACCTAATACCTGCGGGCATGAACGCAGCCCCCCGAAGGGGGTCAGTACAACAGGTACCAAGTATGTAAATATGAAGTACAGTAAACAAGATCATAATTGTACAGAAGAATGACAGGGACAAGTATGAAAATCAAATACTAGATCCTACCGTGCCATGTAAAATAAGAGCCAACTGTACCTTGTATCGATGTACCACTCTTATCTTGTATCAGACACCTGTATAATCGTAATCAGACATCAGACTATCAGATCCTTTTAAAAATAAGATTTAACTGTGCCTTTAAATATTCTTTTTGACTCTCAAAGGAATAAAACCAAGTTACCATCATGTCGTGTATCAATCATTAAAATGAACTCTCTTTTTTATAAAAAATCTGGGCACCAAAATATCATGCACCCAATAATCTAAGTAACTTCTTTTTAGAAAATTTGGGCACCAAAATATCATGCACCCAATAATCTAAGTAACCTCTTTTTAGAAAATCTGGTCACCAAAATAGCATACACCCAATAATCTAAGTAACTTCTTTTTAGAAAATCTGAGGGCACCAAAATATCATGCACCCAATAATCTAAGTAACCTCTTTTTAGAAAATCTGGGCACCAAAATATCATGCACCCAATAATCTAATCAACTATCTTTTTAGAAAATGTGTGGCACCACATATCATGTACCAATCACATATAAATTTAGGCAGCACTTCCCCCGTTTATATGTACTTTTCCACATTTTCCAAGGCCCGGATTCAACACCAATCAAGCCATACTTAAGGGAACAACCAATAGTTAACCAAAGAGGATTACACACCTACTAGACGTGTAAAATTCTGCCCCACAACGATATTAAAACAGTCCATAATAAATCAACATTAAGGGTACAATATGAAGCCTTTAACACCCTTATTCCTTAGGACTTTCATTAGCCATTTTACCACATTAATCATGCATGTTGGGGGGTGATTTTCCAGCATAAAAACACCCCAAAATAGTCCATAAAAACGACATCACAACATCTAACAGTTTTCGGCCAACAACAACTACAACAATCCAAAGTCCTTTTCCTTAATTCCTTTTTAATACAATTCTCATTTCAACATGTTATATAAATCATATCAACTTGTAATAACAATATTCCTTCATAATATTATGCAACGAGTAACGATAATAACAACAATAATCGACGAATTCAACGACATTCCAAATTGCCTATGTCACGACCCGACCCGACGGGCCGCGACTAAGAGTCCTAATTGGACGTCCTTGTTGACCTGCCACTCTTAATTTATCTAATACATAGATTTATAGAAATTTCGGCAGCACAACACTGCTTTTACAACATATCCCTAAAATGGGCGAGCCGACCAGGCTGCCAAACAACAACAAAACAACAGTCATAATAGGCTAGCCGACTAGGCTGCCACTAACCAACATCACGTGCACAAAGGCATAATCAAAATAAGCAAGCCGGCAAGGCTGCAACTAGATAACAACATCAAAACCCAAAACAAGGTACGTCCAACCCACAACTGTCTACAGACCTCTAAGAGTGCAATACTGACATATGACGGGACAGGACCCCGTCGTGCTCAAAATATGCATAAGTCTGAAAGATAAAGGTCTGTACCAAAGTAGCTGGCTCCGGAACAAAGGAGATCTCCAATCGCTGTGCAAATCCTAGGCGGAGGGTCACCTATTCAACACTGAACCTGCGGGCATGAACGCAGCCCCCCGAGAAAAGAGGTCAGTACGAAATAATGTACTGAGTATGTAAAACATAAAATATCAAAAGCGATTAACAATCGTACCAAGTAAAGCAGAGTCATCAAATTTCATAAAGCAGAATCATGTCAAAATCATATCATGTATACTGAATCATAAATCATCATGCTCATGTCTGTATATAAAACTGTATAACATGTCTTGGCCCTCTATGGAGGGACTCGATGAAATCTGTATCTGCGCGCGTAACGTGTCTCGGCCCACTAAGGAGGAACTCGATGTAATCTGTATATATATATATATATATATATATATATATATATATATATATATATAACGTGTCTCGCCTACAGTGATGGACTCGATGAATGATGCATGGCTGCGCACGAACATGACCTGGCCCGAGACTCAGTGGAGTGAAATAGTAACACTTAGCACGAGTAGATATCATGAGCAACTGTATGCAATTAAAATCATTATGTGACTCTCAATAAAATTATTACCATAAACTCTGTTGCTGAAATCATAATCACTAGTAAATAATCATTTTTAAAACTGAACTGGTAGGAGTTAAGTGCGTCCGCCGTACTTTCATAAAAATCATGCCAAAAGAAAGAAGGAAAGGTCTCACATACCTCTTAGGCGAACTAATCAACTCGATATTAAGGTATTCCTCGTCTAGTACTTCAACCTATAATAAGGAATAACACGCTCGTTAATTCTATGATTTCTAATGTAAGTTATATGATTAAAGGCTCCCTTATTCCTGTAAAAATTTGGGCAGCATTTCCTTTGTTTATGTGCGTATCCACAATTTTACCAATAATCCAAATCAACCAACAATTCAACTCCAACTAACAATCCAATTCAAACCAACAATCCAACCAACCAACCAATAGTCATTACTTAGGAGTATGACCATAATAACCCATATACTTGGCACATACCATCTATACAACCTTCTTCTCACCTTTATGGAATTTAATCCCAACAACGATTTAGGTGATTAAACCAATTATCTGTCATATTCCACCAACTCTTAATTCATAATAATAAAAGAAATAGTCCATTAAGGCAATCCACCAAGTCTAACAATTAGTAACAAGAGTTCAAGTCTTCTAGTTTGCAACATATTACTTTATTTGTACTTTTAACCTCTTTTAAAATATGTATTGACGATTATCGCAACGTATTTACAATTTCATAACTTATGTTATAATCTAACAAGAACTACCCTTTAGGCGGGACAATCGTGCTCAACAATTTCATAAAGGTTAGCCCTAACATATTACAATTCTCTAATTCAACAATTCCATATCACAAGTGCATTAACATTAAGCTTTCCTTCCAATTCCCAACATGCAATTATCGACCATAACCCAATACTTCAACTACAACAACATGCACTTCAATTGTAACTTAAGGGAAGAATATTTACCTCAATTAAACTACCAAAACAATCCCTAGCCAAGCTCATTACCTGCCCGCGATACCCGCAGTTTCGTCGGCTTTTCTTCGCTAAATGGTCGTCGTTTCAACTTCAAACCAACATGCAAACATTCTACAATGTTAGACCAACATCCTTACGTGTTTTTCTTCTCAAAAACTTATCCAAAAATCCGAAAAATCTTACCTTGACCTGTGGCAAGACCCAATGATTTCCCACTTTTTGGCTCTTTTCTTGCCCAACTTCACCCCTTTTTAATTTCAAATCAACATGCAACAATCTATGATGTTACTCCATCATTCCTACATGATTTTCATTCACAAATTTGTTCAAAAACCTAGCCAAACCGACTAAGATTGGCTGTTGGCCTGATTTGGCCACTGTTTTTGTCCCTTTTTTTTAAATTGTTTTGCTATTGATTGTAGAAGAATAAATCTTGTAATGGAGTTGATACAATACTTGATTTTGGTTATGAGGAGTGGGGTGGGTTTTCTTTCTTTCTTTGGTTTGAAGAGGAGAAGGGGTTGAGTTAAAATGGGTTTTGAAATGAAATAGAAGATGAAGTGTTGATTAATAAAAAAATCTGAAATTTCAACTTTCCCTTATTACATTTTGGTCCAAAACTTATTATTAGTCTTCTTAGTTAACCCTCAAGTAATAATTAAACTTATGATCCACCTCTTCTAATCTTACTCCCGTTTCCTTTAATTTCCGGGAATTTCATAAGGTCTCGTATTCTCATTGGCGTAACTTACATACATTGATCATTCATAACAAGATATATATATAAACAACTATCCTTAAAAAATTTTCCGGCGTCACATTCGTTATTACCAAAATTATTCCGTATTAGCATGAACGAATATACTTAATTTCCAAAAATTCGAACCTTTATTCTTAATGACGTTCTTAATTATCGTCTTAAAAATACGAGGTGTAATATTCTTCCCCTCTTAGAAACATTCGTCCTCGAATGTTCATAATATGTCTTAGGTTCTAGAAATTTAGACAGAGCCTCCTTCATAATTGTGTCTAACCATCTATATTCAGCAACCCAACAGATGCCACACATGGCCACAAATAAACACGCATATACAGTTTACAATTACTATGATCAACTAAGGGAGTTAGATTGAATTACCTGAAGGCACAGGGAACAAATGAGGATACTTCTTCTTCATCTCGTCCTCTGTCTCCCAAGTCATTTCCTCTCTATTATTGTTCCGCCACAACACCTTGACGGACGTAACATCCTTAGTCCGCAACCTCCTGACTTGGCGATCCAATATGGTCACGGGATTCTCCTCATAGGACAACTCCTCAGTCACCTGGACATCGTCCACAGGGAAACTCTGGAAGGGTCACCAATACACTTCCGCAACATGGATACATGAAAAATTGGATGTACTGCTTCCAAGTCCGCGGGTAGGTCCAACTCATAGGCAACTTGTCCTACTCTGCGAATGATCTGATAAGGCCCAATATACATCGGGCTAAGTTTACCCCTCTTCCCAAATCTCATCACACCCTTCATGGGTGATATCTTCAAGAATACCCAGTCGTTGATCTAAAACTGTAAGTGCCGACGCCGATTATCAGCATATGACTTCTGTCGACTCTGAGCCGCTAGTAATCTCTCTTGTATGAGTTTCTCCTTGTCGACAACCTGCTGAACTATGTCTGTACCAATCAACTGAGTCTCACCTACGTCAAACCAACCAATGGGCGACCTGCACTTTATCCCATACAAAGCCTCATAAGGGGCCATCTGAATGCTAGAGTGGTAGCTGTTATTGTAAGCAAACTCAATGAGTGACAAGTGATCCTCCCAGCTACCTCTAAAATCAATAATACAAGCCCTCAACATATCCTCTAGTGTCTGTATGGTACGCTCTGCCTGCCCATCCGTCTGAGGATGAAATGTTGTGCTGAGACTCACCTGCGTTCCCAATCCTTTCTGAAATGATCTCCAGAAGTTAGCCGTGAACTGGGCTCCTCGGTCAGATATGATAGATATAGGAACCCCATGCAGCCTCACTATCTCCCTGATGTATAATCTGGCATAGTCCTCAGCTGAATAAGTAGCCCGGACTGAAAGAAAATGGGCTGATTTTGTCAGCCTATCTACAATAACCTAGATGGAATCACACTTCCGCTGAGTACGAGGCAAACCTGTAATAAAATCCATATTAATCACCTCCCATTTCCAAGTCGGGATCTCTATCGCCTGTAGTATCCCACTAGGCTTCTGATGCTCGACCTTAACCTACTGACAATTCGGGCACCGAGCAACAAACTCTGCCACGTCTCTCTTCATGTCATCCCACCAATACAAGCTCCTAAGGTCATGATACATTTTCGTCGACCTTGGATGAATAGAATAACGAGCATTGTGTGCCTCACCCATAACCTGCTGACGCAGTCCTGCAATGTCGGGTACACATAACCTACCATCATACCGTAGCACACCATCAGAGGTCACCTTAAATAAAGCCTTCTCCTTTCGGAGAGCTGCATCTCTATACCATGCCAGAGCAGGATCATCATACTGGCATCTCTTTACCTCTTTTATGATAGAAGACTCAGCAACTCCTCGAACAAGAATACCACTATCTCCAGAATCCGCCAACCGGACTACAAGACTGGCTAGCCTATGAATCTCTCGAACCATCTCTTTCCTGTCCGGCTGTACATCCGACAAACTACCCATGAATCTACGAGAGCACCGCACGACGGCCTTCCTTGGGTGGTGCAGAATATCAACATCATAATACTTGAACTCGCCACCGCCTCGTCTCGATTCAGCCTTCGCAAAGATGTATTGAAGACTCTTATGATCCGTGTAAGTATCAACATGGACACCATACAAGTAATGTCTTCATATCTTCAAAGCATGAATCACTGCTGCTAGCTCTAAATCATGAGTGGGATAATTCTTTTCATGTTTTTTGAGCTGTCGGGAGGCATAAGCTATAACTTTGCCATGCTGCATCAACACACACCCTAACCCGATACCTGAAGCATCACAATAAATCACATACCCGTCTAACCCCTCCGGAAGAGTCAGAACTGGGGCCGAAGTCAACTTATCCTTCAACAACTGAAAATTGTGCTCACAAGCATCGGTCCACTGGAACTTAGCTACCTTATGGGTTAGCCTAGTCAAGGGCGCTGAGATCGAGGCAAAATTTTCCACAAACCTCCTATAATACCCTGCTAGACCTAAAAGCTGCACCTCGCAGGTGTAGTGGGCCTGGGCCATGTCTTCACCGCCTCAATCTTCTGAGTATCCACCCGAATACCATCAGCCCCGACAATATGCCCCAAGAATGCCACTGAGGCCAACCAAAACTCACATTTCGAAAATTTGGCATACAATCGCGGTCGGAGGACTCAATCGCCTCAAATGATCCGCATGCTCCTGCTCTGAGCGAGAATATACCAGGATGTCATCAATGAATACTATAACAAATGTATCAAAGAATGGTTTTAACATCCGGTTCATTAGGTCTATGAACACTGATGGAGCATTAGTCAACCCAAACGACATTACCCTGAACTCATAATGTCCGTACCGGGTCCTGAACGCAGTCTTCGGGACATCTGCCTCTCTAACCCGTACCTGATGATAACCGGATCGCAGGTCTATCTTCGAGAAATACTTAGCACCCTGCAACTGATCGAACAAGTCATCAATCCTGGGAAGGGGGTACCTATTCTTGATGGTCACCTTATTCAGCTGCCTATAGTCAATGCACATCCGCAGCGAACCATCCTTCTTCTTTACAAATAATACCGGCGCACCCCATGGAGATGCACTAGGCCTAATGAAGCCCTTCTCTAATAGGTCTCTCAACTGTTCCTTTAACTCCTTCAATTCTGCAGGTGCCATTCTATAAGGGGGAATGGATATAGGTTGGGTACCTGGCACTACATCTATACTGAAATCTATCTCCCGCTCTGGAGGAAGACCTGAGAGATCATCTGGGAAAACATTCGGAAACTCACTGACTATTGAAACTGACTGAAGGGCCGGTACCTCGGCCTCCGTATCATGTACCCGAACTAAGTGATAAATACACCCCTTTCGAACCATTTTCCTTGCCTTGAGGTATGAAATAAACTTACCCCTCGGCGATGCGGTATTCCATTTCCATTCAATAACCAGTTCGTTTGGAAACTGGAATCGAACCAACTTCTCTCGACAATCAACGTTGGCAAAACAAGAGGCCAACCAATCCATACCCATAATAACGTCGAAGTCGATCATATCCAACTCTATCAAATCTGCTGAGGTACGACGGCTATATATCACCACCGAGCAATTCTTATACACACGCCTAGCTATAACCGAAACTCGCACCGGTGTAGCTACCTCGGATGGTTCTATTGGCTCAGGTTCTATCCCTATCCTACTAGCAACTAGAGGGGATATATAGGACAAGGTGGAACCTGGATCAATCAAAGCATACACATCAAAAAGATAATGTACTGTGATAACATCCGTGACGCCTCGCAGTCGCGTCATCGCCATGGCATAAATGCGGTTCGAATGACCGCTAGAACTAGGACCTCTGCAACGACCTCTACCCTGGCCAGCTGGTGCCTGAGTACCCTGCCCGATAGGGCGCATAACTGTGGATGACGAACCCGCAACAGAACCCGTATGCTGAGCCATACCCTCTGAACCACCTCTAGAAGGACACTCCCTCATCAAATGGCCTGGACGGCCGCAAGAAAAACAAGTACCAGTATCAATGCGACACTCCTCCGAATGACGCCTGATGCGCGATTTATGCACACACTAATGCAAGTGCACGTGTCGTGTCAAGTAATATAGTCTTAGAAGACCGAATTATCGTTCTCAGGGATTAGTGTTCAATGCTCAAATTCTATTCTATTGTATCTATTTGGTAATCGATGATTGATATGTTGTTTATGACTATAATTATGAAAACTAGTTAAACTACGTTGTTTTACTTCAGTAATGGTAGAAATAGGGCTTTCAAATCTCCTCAACTATCCGCTTAACTTACTTATTAATGCAATTAATTATGGTTCTTCTTCTATTTTGAGATAGCAGGTTAACTAAGCCGTTTTATACTCCTGTTAAGGTTATATAAACACTCAACCCCAATATAGAACCTTTCTACCTTTCGGTGATAAGATTGACTATAAAGGAGGATTAAAACCAATAACCTATTAATACTACACAAGTATCGGGGTACTTTCGTCCACGATTTAACCTATGTTTATCCAAATACAACATATTCACAACCTCCCCTTTCGGCTTTCGGTCAGAAATCATAAGGATTATGATAATTAGTGATCAAGAAATTACCAAGCAATCAAAACAAATATTGAATAAATCTCAACAACAACAAGAAGAACCAAAAATATGCATTAATTCATAAAGATAAGTTTCAAGTGAATTGACATGGAAAGCCCTAGGTTGATTTAGTTCCTAGCCATAGACATGACAAGAACTAAATTAATATCCAACATAAACTGTAAAGAAAATAAAACAAGAACAAGAAATTACTAAGAAAAGGTCTCCAATCTTGATCTCCAAAAGTTGTGTGATTTGGCAAGAAGAGGAACCCCTAAATATGACCTAGAGTCCTCTTTTTATAGTCCCCAAAACGTGATGCAGGTTTTCCTTCAGGCTTGACCCATTGTCATTCGAATATTCTGATTTTTCCGCCTCGGCACCGCGGCCCTGCAACTGGCGCCGCGGCGCCGGAACTCCTGAAGCTCTCTGAAGATTGGGCGCCGTGGCGCTGGCCTGTTTTGTGCCCGGTTCGCCAACTTTCTCGCGTTTTGAGCTCTGGAACCTCTGTTTCGGCCCTCTTTTTGCTCCTTTTCCGCCAATGAGCCACTTTAAACCAATATGACTCAAAATAAAGAAAATATATCCTAAGACGACACATATTTGTACAAAAATGGACAAAAAACTAACTAAAAATGACTCAAAAGGTGTATATAAAATACACCTATCAAACACCCCCAAACTTAACCTTTGCTCGCCTTCGAGCAAAGATCAAAAGAAAGAAATAAAGACACAAGGAAAAAGAAAATAGAAAGACTCAACGACATTGATCACTTTGCTGCATCATTGTTACTTAGAAAAGCATGAAGGTTAGCAGAATAATATGCAGGAACATATATCATGAATTTTTAGCATTCTAAACACATCAAACTAGATATTTCGTTAACTCATTTTAATCATGCTTAATGGAAGTAAGAATACTGAATTATGCATGTCAATTCAAAATCCTATGGCATGTTTACTTGTTATTCTCCACTAATCATGGATACACATGTAAGAGATCTTCAGGACTTTTCAGGGTTGTAATGTAGGCTTTAGGCATGGGTAGGTAAAAATAGGCATTTAGGCTCATTTTATGTACCATAAGATCTTTTGCTTTTCAATTCCTCCCTTTTCTTTTGATTTTCTTTCTTCACTTCATATCTATTTTTCCCCTCTTTTGTTTTGAGAGAGTGAAGTGTATTATGAATAACAGGCACCCCCAAACTTAGGCTTTTGCCTATTTCTTATTACTTTTTTATTGGGGTGCATCAAACTTGTTCACTCTTTTTGTCTCTTTTTTAACACTTTCTATTCCAATCACCAAATTTTTTCACTTATGGCACAAGTGTGGAATTATAGGGTGTCAAAGAAAAAGTTTAATTTTTAGGCTCAAAGGGGCTGACTAGGGATATTTTGAATGTCAGGGATAGGTAAAAGTGGTAAGAAAGGCTAACAAAGAAATGCCTGAGTCATCTCCCTAACATGCATATCCTAACTATTTCGCCTCAAATAGCAAGCAATCATACACATAGGTTTTAATCATTTAACAATGCACAAATCAAGCAAGAAACCCTAAATAGACAGATTTCATGAGTTTTTGGCATATCTAACTGGTGCGCGATTTAATGCACACACTTTAACGCAAGTGCACGTTGTCGACTCAAGTAATATAGTCTAGGTAAGACTGAATATCGTCATCAAGGATTGGTTTTCAAGTACCGATTATCTATCCTATGGTATCTATTTGGTTAACGTAAATTGAATTGGAATTCTAACTAATAATGCAGAAAATAAACTAATTATAAAAATACTTTGATTTAAATCAGTTATGATGGATATTTAGGGCTTCCAAGATCATCAATTATCCACTCTATTCAATTCTTAATACAATTAGACTGACTTCTTCTTCTACGTTAAGATAGCAGGTTTACTAATATGTTTTATATTCCCGTTAAGGCTATATAAACACTCAACCCCAGTAGCGCTCATTTCTACTTTTCGGTGATAAGGATGACTCTATAGGAGGATTAAGAATAAAAACTCTGTTAACGTTTACGCAAGTAAGCTAGGTATTTAAACCCCCGTTAACGCTACACAAGTAATTGATGTATTTTCATCCTCAATCCGACTTATGATTACCCAACTACAGCATAGTCACAACCTCATCCTTTCGAAGTTTGATTAGAAATCATATAAATAATGATAATTAATGATCAAGTAATTACCAATCATTCAAAACAACTATTGGATAAATCTTAAATAAGTGAAGAAAAAATCAACTAATATATTAATTCATGAATAGAGTTTCAAGTGAATCACAAGGAAATCCCTAATAAAGTAATTAGCTCCTAGCCATTGTCACGCTAAGAACTAATACAATCTCCATACATGAACTGAAATAAATAAAACAAAAAGAAAGAAAAGAAAATACTCAAGAACGAGTCTCCAAGCCTTCTAGCATCCAAAGGTTGTGTTGTGGAATATTTACAAGATGGATTGGTGGATGGGTGAATGTAGAATGGTGAATGGTAGAATGGAGAATGAATTCTTCTAATGATGTAGAGACTATTTATAGACCAAGAATCCTTTAGGTGAAGGGTTAAGGATTATGTAGGTAGGAAAAGTTATTAGAATCCTTTTAGGTAAGGGTTTTAGGGTAGGAAAAGTTATCCCTTTAGGTAGGAAAAGTTATCCCTTTAGGACTCTGAAAACATGTCAAATTCGGCCCAGAACTTCCTAAATTCCGCATCGGCGCCGCGGCCCTGCAGACTGGCGCCGCGGCGCTTGAAAATCAGCAACTTTCGGGACTTTCAGCACATTGGGCGCCGCGGCGCCGGTGACATTTTTCTGGCAGATTCCGTTTCGTCGTCATTTTTTCGTCCGGACTTCGTCTGATCTCCTCTATATTTCCCGGAACTTCTTAGACTTCATTTCTTGGCCCTTTTTGTGTGCAATTCCATCTCATTTATGCTCATTTCATCACCTTTTCGCCATTTTTCCATTTTTGACCGCTGTGACACAAAAGAAAGGAAAACGACCCTAATACTATACTAAACATAAATGAAATGAGTAAAATACTAACTAAAAATGACTCAAAAGGTGTATATAAAATACACCGATCAATTACCCCCAAACTTAACATTTGCTCGCCCTCGAG
Organism: Przewalskia tangutica; assembly: GCA_029844215.1. NCBI lineage: Eukaryota > Viridiplantae > Streptophyta > Magnoliopsida > Solanales > Solanaceae > Przewalskia > Przewalskia tangutica. The sequence continues at coordinate 130,076,954 of CM056721.1, forward strand.
CAAAGATCAAAAATATAAACAAAGACGTGAAAGAAACGAAAATAAAATGACTCAAAGACATTGATCAAATTGCTGTATAATTGTCACTTATAAAAGCATGAAGGTTAGTAGGATAATATGTAGGAACATATATCATGGATTTTTAGCATTCTAAACACTCAAGTCAGATATTTCGCAAATTCAATTTAATCATACTCAAATATTAGTAAGAATACATAACTATGCATGTTAATTTCAAAATCCTATGACATGTTTACTTGCTATTCTCCACTAATCATGGATACACATATTAGAGATCTTCAGGGCTTTTCAGGGTTGTAATGTAGGCTTAGGTAGGGGTAGGTAAAAATAGGCATTTAGGCTCGATTTACGTACCATAAGCTCTTTTTATTTCAACTCTTTCCTTTTCTTTTGATTCTCTTTTTCACTTCATACCTATCTTTCCCCTCTTTTGTTTTGAGAGAATGAGGTGTATGATGAATAGCAGGCACCCCCAAACTTAGGCTTTTGCCTATTTATTATTACTTTTTCATTGGGGTGCATAAAAATTGTTTACTCTCTTTTTGTCTCTTTTTCAACACTTTATATTCCAAACATCTCAATTTTTCACTTATGACACAAGTATAGACTTATAGGGTGTCAAAGAAAGGTTTTATTTTTAGGCTCAAAGGGGCTGACTAGGGATATAATTTGACTGTCAGGGATAGACAAAAAATGGTAAGAAAGGGCTAACAAAGAAATGCCTGAGTCATCTCCCTAACATGCATATCCTAACTATTTCGCCTCAAATAGCAAGCAAGCAGACACATAGGTTTAATCACTAACAATGCATAAATCAAGCAAGATACCCCAAATAGTTCGATTTCATGAATTTTTGGCATATCTATCCTAAGTGTTCAGATGGTTGCTTCTAATTCCACTACATTATTCCACTTTACTTCACTAGGCGTTTCAAGTAACTACAACATGCATGATCTAAAAAAAAAATTATGACTCAAACAAAATACTCAAAAAAAAAAATACCAAAACAAATAAAAAAGACTCAAAAACAATAAAACATCCCCCCAAACTTAAATCACACATTGTCCCCAATGTGTGCAAGAGTAAAAAAAATAGGGACAACTTACTGACACAACACAGCGGTCATAACGGAGGTCTAGGAGGAAAAATTCTGGAATTTGCACGGAGTATGGCTTTATGAAGTTCCGGAGCCGCGACCCTGAGATTCAGGCGCGGCCACTGCTAATCTTGTGGCTCTCAAGTTCCGCTCCGCGGCTCGCTTACAGGCGCCATGTACGACGGCTTTTCCTTTTTAGCGTTTTGCTCCTTTTCCTCGGTTTTAGCTTACCCACTGTCATCCAACAACACAAAACAAGAACCCAAGACCGGTATCGTTTCAAGACAAAATAAAATAAACTAAAGACAAAAATTTAAATAACATAATTAAAAACATTGGGTTGCCTCCCAACAAGCGCTGTCTTTAACGTCTTTTAGCCGGACGCAATTAACATTTACGAGTGCCCATTGGATCCTTCTGCGAACTGCTTGCAATCCGCAGAGTTATTGTTGCAGGTCTCACTTCAACTACAACAATTGCTTCAAATAAGGGCCTTAAATATACGATTATCCCCCAAGTACACAAGACATGCTTGTCTTTTAGGCTCTCTCTAATGTAGGGATCAGTGAGATTCCCAACATCTCTCAACTCTAGGGGGTGCCCTTGATGGTATGGACTTTCTGTTTGGGGGTCAACATTGACAGCTGGTGGTGTTTCTTCTGCAATAGGTACAAGAAAAATATTTTCCAAGGAATCCAAAAAGATGAATGATTGGATCTCAATACCCTTTTCCTTCTCTACACCAATTATCCCGCCAGATTCCTCAACAGCTGGGTGTGGTTCAGGCTATTCTATTTGCTTACCACCTCCCATAATGATGTCGCTAGGCAGATTTGCTTGAGTTGTATTGCTCATCTCATCCATCAATTGCCCTATTTGTGTCTCCAACTTTCTGAAGGACACTCTTGTCTCAGCCATAAACTGAGCCTGACACTTGGTGAGCCTAAGTATGCCTGCCTGCAACTCATTTCGATCTTCCTCTGAAATCTGTGGGTTAAGCTGCTGTTGATGACTCCATTGTCTCTGATAGTAGTAGTCCATGTGTCCTGATTTTATTTATTTATTTTATTTTTTCGAATTTAACCTGCAAAATACAAAAACAACAAAAGGTGATAAAAAGATGTTCGCAGAATAAGTTAGCAACCAAATTAGAAATAAGAATAGATAAATCGATATTGAAAGTAAGCCAATCCCCGGCAACGGCGCCAAAAACTTGGTGCGCGATTTAATGCAAACACTTTAACGCAAGTGCACGTTGTCGACTCAAGTAATATAGTCTAGGTAAGACCGAATATCATCCTCAAGAATTGATTTTCGTACCGATTATCTATCCTATGGTATCTATTTGGTTAACGTAAATTGAATTGGAATTCTAACTAATAATGCAGGAAATAAACTAATTATAAAAATACTTTGATTTAAATCAGTTATGATGGATATTTAGGGCTTCCAAGATCATCAATTATCCACTCTATTCAATTCTTAATACAATTAGACTGACTTCTTCTTCTACGTTAAGATAGCAGGTTTACTAATCTGTTTTATACTCCCGTTAAGGCTATATAAACACTCAACCCCAGTAGCGCTCCTTTCTACTTTTCGGTGATAAGGATGACTCTATAGGAGGATTAAGAACAAAAACCCTGTTAACGTTTACGCAAGTAAGCTAGGTATTTAAACCCCCGTTAACGCTACACAAGTAATTGAGGTATTTTCATCCCCAATCCGACTTATGATTACCCAACTACAACATAGTCACAACCTCATCCTTTCGAAGTTTGATTAGAAATCATATAAATAATGATAATTAATGATCAAGTAATTACCAATCATTCAAAACAACTATTGGATAAATCTTAAATAAGTGAAGAAGAAATCAACTAATATATTAATTCATGAATAGCGTTTCAAGTGAATCACAAGGAAATCCCTAATAAAGTAATTAGCTCCTAGCCATTGTCACGCTAAGAACTAATACAATCTCCATACATGAACTGAAATAAATAAAGCAAAAAGAAAGAAAAGAAAATACTCAAGAACGAGTCTCCAAGCCTTCTAGCATCCAAGGGTTGTGTTGTGGAATATTTACAAGATGGATGGGTAGATGTAGAATGGTGAATGGTAGAATGGAGAATGAATTCTTCTAATGATGTAGAGACTATTTATAGACCAAGAATCCTTTAGGTGAAGGGTTAAGTATTATGTAGGTAGGAAAAATTATTAGAATCCTTTTAGGTAAGGGTTTTAGGGTAGGAAAAGTTATCCCTTTAGGTAGGAAAAGTTATCCCTTTAGGACTCTGAAAACATGTCAAATTCGGCCCAGAACTTCCTAAATTCCGCGTCGGCGCCGCGGCCCTGCAGACTGGCGCCGCGACACTTGAAAATCAGTACTTTCGGTACTTTTCAAAGACATCGGCGTCGCGGGCTGCTTGTCGGTAGCCTTGGCGCAGTGACGCTTTTCAGCGATTCCGTTTAATGCCATTTTTTCGTCCGATTCGTCTCGATCTCCTCTATAATTCCCTAACTTAGACTTCATTTCTTGGCCCTTTTTGTGTGCAATTCCATCTCATTTATGCTCATTTCATCTCTTTTTCGCCATTTCTCCATTTTTGACCGCTGTGACACAAAAGAAAGGAAAACGACCCTAATACTATACTAAACATAAATAAAATGAGTAAAATACTAATTAAAAATGACTCAAAAGGTGTATATAAAATACACCGATCTCTAACCTAAGTGTTTAGATAGTTGCTTCTAATTCCATTACATTATTCAACCTCACTTCACTAGGCGTTTCTAGTAACTACAACATGCATGCTCTTTAAAAGAAAATTATGACTCAATTTTTTTTTTATGACTCAAAAATACACAAAACAAATCAAAAAGACTCAAAAATACTAAGACAATAAGACACAAATAAAACACCCCCCCAAACTTAAATCACACATTGTCCACAATGTGTGCAAGACTCAAAGAAAAATAAAAGAAAACAGGACAACTTACAGACTTGGTTTAAAGTGGTGGCGGTGGCGGCGGATAATGCATTGACCACTGGTTGAACAAGGAACTCATCTCATAAAATCTCTGGTGCAATTGTTGTTGCTCCTGCCTCAATTCTTGCTGTCCTTGCCTCAGGTCCTGTTGACCTTGTATCATCATGTCAAAATTCTGCATCATCCTTCTCTGGTTCATGAGCAACTTCTCCATTATGGGCATTGGAGGTTCAGATTCTGAGAGTGGCCGGGTCGCTACGCCTCATACCGAGCCTCTGCCTCGTGCTCATCTTCATCCATGCTTCTCGCATTGTTGCCGCTATCACGCCTCTGGTGTTGGTCTCCTTCGGCACTGCCTTTGGAGGATTGGTGCGAGAAGGAATGCACTATCCCATATGACACAGGAAGTTGGACTTTCTCATATGTATCAGTGGGTAGGGTTGGGACCCCATGTCTGGAGCATAAACAGCTAATAAGTAAGCCATGTACCAACCCACCTGTCGTTATCAACCTGCTGGTTTCTCCAATGTTTTTCACTATTTCTTTCCCAACGTCAATCGTCTTCCCTGACATGATTCCATATATCAATTTTATTACATGTACGGAACTCGGTAAAGTGCATCGATGGAATTAAGCGCATCGACGAAATACAACCAACCCTTGGTCGCTTTGTTGAACCGACATCCGCGATCCTCTTGATCCATTTCTGGCAATATCATACTCAGCCCCAGGGTAGCTTAATGTGCTTGCGACGACATCCCAGTTGATGTTGTTGGTGTCTCTAGACCATGTTCTGAAATAGCTCCGGTCGTCACCTCTTTCTTCAACATCAGCTGTTTTTAATAGCAAATTCACCACTTCTGCCATCACAGGCACATACCGTCCCCTCACAAAGCATCTATCATCCACCCTCTCCGGAAAGTTAGCATAAAATTCTCTCACCATCACTGTGTTCATCGGTGTTATTCTTTCCGGGTTAACAAATCTCTTCCACCCCATCACCTCTATCATCGCCCGAATAGGCTCATAGGTATTTCCCTCCTCAAATGATTCCCTTTGGTAATCCATTCCTCTTTCAGGGATCAAGGGCCTAGTACTAAGTTTTTGATATCTACCCTCCGCTGTTTGGATGACAAACCTAGTAGTATCATATTGAGGGGCGGAGGTGGATGTGGAAGCTCTCCTCTTTCTGGCAGACATTTCTAGATAACTTTGGCAGCGTTTCCTTTGTATCAACAATATTACCCAACACTATCACTCAACAATCAACAGCTACAACACTTATCAACCCCCACACTTCACTCAAAAAGCTCCTGCCCAACACCCCACACTCACTTCGTATACTCTTCCTCGAAATCTCACACCCAACTTCAACACCCCCACACACCTTCCACAGATACAGCACCTCCTCAAACCTACTACCTCCTCTGATTATAGTGAAGTTTTCAAGAAAATATGAAGGTTACCTTGGACGGTGTTCTTCAAGATTTTCTTGATCCTAATGATGTTTTGAGGCAATGGAATGAGGGTTGTTGTTTAAGATGATTAAGGGTTTAAGGAATTTAAGAACTTTGGTTGTGATTGAGTTTAGTTTATGGAAGATTTTTAGGTAAAAGGTAGATTTTCGTGAGTTTTGGGGAGAGGAAAGGTTTAGGTTTTGATTTGGAGTGAGGAAAATCGGATTTAGGGCTCTTTTAATTTCTGGGTTTCCGTCGCGGCGCCACTTCAGAATCAGCCATGCGCGCTAAAACTTTGCGCCTCGAACTTTCGCACCGCGCTCGATTTAGCCGCGGCGCCAAACTCGTAACTTTTCGACTTTTGCGCCGCGCCTCGCAACGGGCGCCGCGACACTGAATCTTCGCGCTTTTCTTTTTTAGCACAGCCACGAGCCGATTTTTCTGAAATCTTTTTTTTTTCTTTTGGCTTCTTTTCGCCCTCCAAATTCTTGGCTCTGCACCTGTCATCACAACATATAAACAATACCTCCGTGAGACTGTTCTAAGTAAAAACTAAACTAAAACAAACTAAATTGCATTAAGTTGGATAAAATAACCTTGGGTTGCCTCTCAAGTAGCGCTGTATTTAACGTCTTTTAGCCGGACGCAAGTTCTTTAATCAAGAGGTGTGGGGTAGATTAACCCCACAACCAATCCACTTCATCAACATTTTCCTCTTTCTCCTTCTGTTTTTCTTTTTATATTTATTTTCAAGAGGAGGTTCAGTATCACTTAACTGTTTTGGCGGGCTTATCTCCCTTGTTGTGGCTTGCGCTGGCTCAAACGAAGTTCTGACAGTGCTAATTACAAAGCACCTGCTCATGACTGGGGGTTCAATAATGTGTTTGAACACCATCTCTTCACTTTCCACCCTCAGTGTCAGCTCACCCTTCTCTACGTCAATTTGGGCTCTCCCTGTTGCCAAGAACGGTCTTCCCAATATGATGGGGATCTCCTCATCTTCCTCCATATCAAGGATGAGGAAGTCCGCAGGAAAGAAGAATTTTCCCACCTTAACTAGGACATCTTCAATCTTTCCCCTAGGATGCACCACCGTCATATCTGCTAACTGCAAGCTCACATTGGTTGGTTTGGCTTCACCTAGCTCCAACCTTTTAAACACAGACAAAGGCATCAGATTTATACTAGCCCCCAAGTCACAAAGGGCCCTATTACATGTTACCCTGCCAACTGCGTGCGCGTGAAGCTCCCCGGATCTCGAGTTTAGGGGCAATTTCTTCCGCAAGATGACATCGCATTCTCATCGGTGCCACCATCTCGTACTCTGCCAACTTCTTCTTCTTTCCCAGAATTTCCTTCATAAATTTAAAGTAAGTAGGCATTTGCTCCAATGCCTCAGTGAACGGAATGTTGATGTGTAACTTTCTGAATGTCTCCAAAACCTTAGAGAATTGCTTATCAACCACCTTTTTTTGCAATCTTTGCGGGAAAGGAATCCTCTCAGTGTACTCCTTCTCTGGGACTGTTGGAGTTTTCTCTAATATCGGGCGATCTTCAACAACCCCCTCTCTGCTTTACTCTGCTCAACCACGGCCGGGTGCACTGTTTCTAACTGCTTTTTCACTCTCACCGCACCGCTTGTCACTGTTCTCTAGGGTTCATCTCTGTATTGCTAGGCAAGGTACCATATGGCCTGTTGTTTGCTAGCTTCGCTAGTTGCCCCGCCTGTGTCTCCAAATTCCTGATAGAGGATCTAGTCTCTGCCATGAACTGGGTCTGTGAGTTGGTGAGTGTCAACAAGACTGCTCTCAGCTCATCTGGCTTCTCTTGTTGAACAGGTGCACTGAATTGTTGTGAAGATGAAGCCTGAGTGAATGGTTGCTGATTTTGGTAATGACCTCTAAATTGGTTCTGCGGCCCTTGCTCACCCCTCCATGAAAAATTAGGGTGATTCCTCCACCCTGGATTGTAGGTATTTGAGTAAGGGTTGTTCTGGAGCCTCTGATAGTTCCCTACTGCTTGGCACTCTGCTTGCTCCATCGTAATATTGTTAGGATCAACTGATGGGCACCTATCAAAGGTATGTGGACCTCCACACATTTCACAACTTAATGGCATTTGCACTGCATTTACAGACACTGTATTTTGTTGCAGTTGCTTGGTCAGGAGAGCAACTTGTGCATTTAATGATGTGATGACATCAATCTCATGGACTCCTATTGCTCTTCTGCCACTCACCCCTCTGTCTTCTGTTACATGATTATTGGTGGCCATGTCTTCCAATAAATCATGAGCTTCGTGTGCTGTTTTTCTCATGAAAGTTCCATCTGCGGCTGCGTCAATGATCGTTCTGGTAGTCCCGCTTAGCCCATTATAGAAAATATGGACCAAATTCCACAACTCAATGCTGTGATGTGGACACTTTCTTTGCAAGTCCTTGAATCTCTCCCAAGCTTCATATAGTGACTCTCCATCAGCTTGATAGAAATTGTTCAACCCCCCTCTTAGCTTTGCGGCTTTGCACGGTGGAAAGAACTTTGCTAAAAATTTATGTGCTAACTCTTGCCATGTGAATATCGAATCTGTTGGCAAGGAATGCAACCAAACTTTCGCTCTATCCCTGAGTGGGAAGGGAAAGAGCCTCAATCGGACGACTTCATCAGTAACGCCATTGTACCTGAAGGTTGCACACAACTCTAAGAAATGTTCTATATGCATGTGAGGATCTTCCGACGGCAACCCTCCGAACCGAACAATATTTTGTACCATGCTTAGGATCGCAGACTTGATTTCAAAATTGTTTGCTCCTATTGCTGGGAGCCTGATGCAAGTTTGTTCTCCATTCACCCTCGGCAGCACATAATCTCCCAAGCTTCTCTCAGCTTGGACCTGGACCCTCTCTTCTACATCCATCGGCAATCTCCGGGGCATCCTTTGGTTAGGTTGATGATCACCTAACCCCTCGTTCATCTCATTGTTGTTTTGTAAGCCTCCCATCTCTATTAAGGCCGAAACTCGTTGGTTCCTTCTGTTATGTTTGCAAGTCTTTTCAATTTCTGGGTTGAAGGGAACAAGAGTATTTGCTCCTCTTCTCATTCGCATAAACTAGGTGCCTGAAACATATCAAAATAAACAAACGGATCACGGCACACTGGTTTTCACAAAATAAATAAAAAATAGTAATAAATAAAAACAAAAAATAAAAACCAAATTAGAAATTAAGAATAGATAAAATGATATTGAACTATGTCAATCCCCGACAACGGCGCCAAAAACTTGGTGCGCGATTTATGAACACACTAACGCAAGTGCACGTGTTGTGTCAAGTAATATAGTCTTAGAAGACCGAGTTATCGTCCTCAGGGATTATTGTTCAATGCTCAAATTCTATTCTATTGTATCTATTTGGTAACCGATGATTGATATGTTGTTTATGACTATAATTATGAAAACTAGTTAAACTACGTTGTTTTACTTCAGTAATGGTGGAAATAGGGCTTCCAAATCTCCTCAACTATCCGCTTAACTTACTTATTAATGCAATTAATTATGGTTCTTCTTCTATTTTGAGATAGCAGGTTAACTAAGCCGTTTTATACTCCTGTTAAGGTTATATAAACACTCAACCCCAATATAGAACCTTTCTACCTTTCGGTGATAAGATTGACTATAAAGGAGGATTAAAACGAATAACCTATTAATACTACACAAGTATCGGGGTACTTTCGTTCACGATTTAACCTATGTTTATCCAACTACATCATATTCACAACCTCCCCTTTCGGCTTTCGGTTAGAAATCATAAGGATTATGATAATTAGTGATCAAGTAATTACCAAACAATCAAAACAAATATTGAATAAATCTCAACAACAAGAAGAAGAACAAAAACATGCATTAATTCATAAAGATAAGTTTCAAGTGAATTGACATGGAAAACCCTAGGTTGATTTAGTTCCTAGCCATAGACATGACAAAAACTAAATTAATATCAAACATAAACTGTAAAGAAAGTAAAACAAGAACAAGAAATTACTAAGAAAATGTCTCCAATCTTGATCTCCAAAAGTTGTGTGATTTGGCAAGAAGAGGAACCCCTAAATCTGACCTAGAGTCCTCTTTTTATAGTCCCCAAAACGTGATGCGGGTTTTCCTTCAGGCCTGGCCCATTGTCATTCGAATATTCTGATTTTTCCGCCGACGCCATGTTCAGAATCAGCCGCGCCGGAACTCTGAAGCTTCGAAGATTGGGCGCCGTGGCGCTCGCCTCGCTGCCGAGGCCGCGGCTGGCCTTTTGTGCCCTGCTCGCCAACTTTCGCTGAGCTCTGGAACCTCTGTTTCGCCCCTTTTGCCTTTTTCGCCAATGAGCCACTTTAAACCAATATGACTCAAAAGAAAGAAAATCTATCCTAAGACGACACGTATTTGTACAAAAATGGACAAAAGACTAACTAAAAATGACTCAAAATGTGTATATAAAATACACCGATCAACGCCGCCACATCGTGAACACGAGGAAAGGTGGTTCCATCGACCGTAACCCCGTGCGTCGTGATCCTCGCCGCCGGAGCCATGTCCAGCCTCGAATGCCGGCGATCAAATCGTCTACCGTAAGTTCGCAGGGTGTACTGGCCGGGCCGAGAAGAATACACGATAGATCGCCGCCGGAAATCACTGAAAACCACGACATCTCGGCCTCTTGGGCTGATCTATATCGACCCTTTCCGCCGCTCTCTGCATGCCGCTTCCTCGATCCTCGCGCAAAAGCTGCGTCCGGCAATATCCATGGTTTTGAAGTGCGGCTGTCAAGCACCCATCAATAAGATAATGGTCCAATCCCATCACATAACGGTGCACCCTATCTCCCATGTCTGCTACCATAGTTGGTGCGTACCGGGCCAAGGAGTCGAACTCCAAGCTATACTCTCTAACCGTCCTCCCATTCTGTCCCAACTGTAGAAACTCGCCGACTCTGCCCGTCCTCATCTCTCGGAGGCGTAGCGGCTGGCGAATGCTTCTGAAAACTCATCCCACACTGCAGGAGGAGCACTCTCGCCCCTAGATAACTCCCAGTACTCAAACCAGGTTGATCGCTACATCGCAACCAGATGAGGCCAATATAATCGACTCGATCTACAAGCCCGGATCACCTCAATGTCCTCTGCGTCTGGCGGATGAACTCATGAGGATCATCCTCGGGCCTTGACCCGTAAAACTCCGACGGATTGCAACTCAGGAAATCTCTAACCTCAAACTGCTCGCTGGGTTAATCGCTTGTTCGCCATGCATCTGTCCCGCCACTATCCTTGCCAATAACTGGAATGTCTCTCTCAAATCTCCATCATGTGCCCCTGGCTGGGGAACAGAAGGCTCGGGTACCGGAGTCTCGGATACGGGTGATGTTGCTTCGAGAGGAGCCTCTAGAATCGGTGACGGCGAGTAACCCGTCGGGGCACACTCGTGAGTAGACCGCATGGGACTGGTAGCTCTCGTGCCGACTAGTGTCCTCATCAGATTTGCCCTTTCGGGCCACACGCGTCTTCCTCGGAGGCATAGTTGTAAACATAGTAAACTATCAGAAAATGGATCATCCTAATAACACAGCTCTATAGGACGATCTAAGAGATGGAAGAATAGAAACAATCCTAAATGTCCGGCAGCCCCCTGTGTATAAGTATGGTGCACAACATACCCATACACAAGACTCTACTAGACACGGTCTGTAGACATTTCGAGGACTAACCGCTCTGATACCACTTTTGTCACGACCCGACCCGACGGGACGCGACTAAGCGTCCTAATTGGACGTCCTTGCTGACCTGTCACTCTTAATTTATCTAATACAGAGATTTATAGAAATTTCGGCAGCACAACGCTGCTTTTACAACATATCCCTAAAATGGGCGAGCCGACCAGGCTGCCAAAACAACAATAAAACAACAGTCATAATAGGCTAGCCGACTAGGCTGCCACCAACCAACATCACGTGCACAAAGGCATAATCAAAATAAGCAAGCCGGCAAGGCTGCAACTAGATAACAACATCAAAACCCAAAACAAGGTACAAACGTCCAACCCACAACTGTCTACAGACATCTAAGAGTGCAATACTGACATATGACGGGACAAGACCCCGTCGTGCCCAAAATATGCATAAGTCTGAAAGATAAAGGTGCATCAAAGTAGGCGGCTCCGAACAAATGAGCTCTCCAGTTGTATGCAGAAATCCTAGGCGGAGGGTCACTTATTCAACACTGAACTGCGGGCATGAACGCATTTCGAGAAAGGGTCGATGACGAAATAATGTCTCGAGTATGTAAAACATAAAATACTGAAAATTGATTAACAATCGTACAAGTAAAAATGAGTCATCAAATTTCATAAAGCTGAGAATCATGTTCAAAAATCATATCATGTATCTTTGAATCATAAATCATCATGCTTATGTCTATATATAAAATCAGATAACATGTCTCGACCCTATGGAGGACTCGATGGAATCTGTATTGCACAGTAACGTGTCTCTACTTCTAAGGAGGAACTCGATGTAATCATATATATATATATATATATATATATATATATAACGTGTCTCACTTCTAATGAGGACTCGATGAATGATGCATGGCCGCAGCGAACATGACTGGCCCGACTCGGTGGAGTGAAATAGTAACACTTAGCACGAGTAGATATCATGAGCAATCAGATGCAATTAAAATCATTATGTGACTCTCAATAAAATTATTACCATAAACTCATTCAAATCATAATCGCTAGTAAATAATCATTTTTAAATCGAATCGTGGTTAAGTTAAGCGTCCGTGCATTTCATAAAAATCATGCCAAAAGAAAGAAGGAAAGGTCTCACATACCTCTTAGGCGAACTAATCAACGCGATATTAAGGTACTCCTCGTCTAGTACTTCAACCTATAATAAGAAATAACACGCTCGTCAATTCTATGATTTCTAATGTAAGTTATATGATTAAAGGCTCCCTTATTCCTGTAAAAATTTGGGCAGCATTTCCTTTGTTTATGTGCGTATCCACAATTTTACCAATAATCCAAATCAACCAACAATTCAACTCCAACTAACAATCCAATTCAAACCAACAATCCAACCAACCAATCAATAGTCATTACTTAGGAGTATGACCATAATAGCCCATATACTTGACACATACCATCTATACAACCTTTCTTCTCACCTTTATGTAATTTAATCCCAACAACGATTTAGGTGATTAAACCAATTATCTGTCATATTCCACCAACTCTTAATTCATAATAATAAAAGAAATAGTCCATTAAGGAAATCCACCAAGTCTAACAATTAGTAATAAGAGTTCAAGTCTTCTAGTTTGCAACATATTACTTTACTTGTACTTTTAACCTCTTTTAAAATATGTATTGACGATTATCGCAACGTATTTACAATTTCATAACTTATGTTATAATCTAACAAGAATGACCCTTTAGGTGGGACAATCGTGCTCAACAATTTCATAAAGGTTAGCCCTAACATATTACAATTCTCTAATTCAACAATTCCATATCACAAGTGCATTAACATTAAGCTTTCCTTTCAATTCCCAACATGTAATTATCGACCATAACCCAATACTTCAACTACAACAACATGCACTTCAATTGTAACTTAAGGGAAGAATTTTTACCTCAATTAAACTACCAAAACAGTCCCTAGCCGAGCTCATCGCTTGACGCGATACCCGCGGTTTCGTCGGCTTTTCTTCGCTAAATGGTCGTCGTTTCAACTTCAAACCAACATGCAAACATTCTACAATGTTAGACCAACATCCTTACGTGTTTTTCTTCTCCAAAAACTTATCCAAAAATCCGAAAAATCTTACTTTGACCTGTGGCCAGCACCCAGCGATTTCCCCATTGTTTTTGGCTCTTTTCTTGCCCAACTTCACCCCTTTTTAATTCCAAATCAACATGCAACATTCTATGATGTTACTCTATCATTCCTACACGATTTTCATTCACAAATATGTTCAAAAACCTAGCCAAAACTGAGACTAAGGGTTGTTGGCAGTGGCCCGATTTGGCCACTGTTTTTGTCCCTTTTCTTTTTAATTTTTTTGCTATTGACTGTAGAAGAATAAATCTTGTAATGGAGTTGATACAATTCTTGAGTTTGGTTATGGGGAGTGGAGTGGGTTTTCTTTCTTTCTTTGGTTTGAAGAGGAGAAGGGGTTGAGTTAGAATGAGTTTTGAAATGAAATAGAAGATGAAGTGTTGATTAATAAAAAAATCTGAAATTTCAACTTTCCCTTATTACATTTTGGTCCAAAACTTCTTATTAGTCTTCTTAGTTAACCCTCAAGTAATAATTAAACTTATGCTCCACCTCTTCTAATCTTACTCGCTTCTTTAATTAGGGAATTTCATAAGGTCTCGTATTCTCATTGTCGTAACTTACATACATTGCTAATTCATAACGGGATATATATATAAACAACTATCCTTAAAGAATTTTCCGGCGTCACATTCGTTATTACCAAAATTATTTCGTATTAGCATGAACGAATATACTTAATTTCCAAAAATTCGAACATTTATTCTTAATGACGTTCTTAATTATCGTCTTAAAAACACGAGGTGTAACAACCTAGTTCTCGGCCAACTTGCCAAAATGGCACATGCATTTATTATTTTCCATGTCTTCCTTAACACAAGTTCATATACTAATCATAACAACAAGTAATATCTAATTACTTTAAGAGAAGAAGAACTCTTACCTCAAAAATTGCCCAAAACATCCCCAAGCTCACACGGACTTAGCCTCACTTTTTGCACCACTTCTTCAAGTTCCAATCACACACACACTCCCTACAAGATTGCAATCATCTTCCTTTCATGTTTTGCTTCCAAAAAGTTCACACAAACTTAGGGTTTTTCTTGGAAAGTTTCGGCCAACACCTTGGCTAGAACACTTGGAGAGTTAATCTTGGCTTAGCACCTAATCAAGGTGCTTAATCTAGGAGGATTTGCAACTCTTATCTTCACTTTTGGTCTCATAATTTTCGAGAATCATTGGGAGAGAAATGGAGAAATGATGAAGTCTCAAAGTGTGAGATATTTGTGAAATGGAATGTGAGCTAAGTCTTGCAAGCTCTCTCTATATATAAATATCTCCAAGTGTAGCAAGACAAGTGGAGTGGGACCCACTTGTCCACTTGTCTCCCAAAATATCTAAAAGTCCAAGTCTTCCAAGACAAGTGGAGGGGTGACACGTGTCACCCTCTTATTGGTCAAAAATACTATAATTTTCGAACCCCCCCAAAATTGTTAAATTTTTGGCGGACCCCATATTATCAATTCTGATACTTCATAATCCAATACTAAGTCCATAAATCCAATTAGAAGTATTAAACTCCAAGTTAATAATTTTTCGTCGTCACATTTTTCCCGAAATTTTCATTAAGAAAATGTAATTATCCTTTCCTTCCAAAATTCAAATCTTAAACCCTTAATCATGTTCTCAATTAGTAGCCCTGTTATTACGGGGTGTAACATCTTTCCCCCCTTAGAAACATTCGTCCTCGAATGTTCATCTAAGATCTCAAGCTATACAAATTCCCAATCGGCTCAACCATCATCAACATCAATCCCAAGTGGTTTATACTCAAACCAAGGAATCATTACCTCTAATACTTCACATATACCATGTACTTTAACCACGATCACACATACAATACTTTACTCTTGAAGGCCTTGTCTATCTAAGGTCTCAACGATTATCCAATACTCTAAGATCCTTAAATATTTCATGTCCCAAGCTTACATTATTTCTCCACGTATACGGGCAAGATGACTTCTCAATATCTCAAAATTATGTTGTCCTAATCACAACAACCTTATTTACTCCATACCAATATTATTCGTGCATCTCACTTAAGCATACAACACAGCTTAATCTAACCACATGGTATGTCATTAAGTCAATTAAACATGATCTCTAAGGGTTCATCACCCTTCCCGACAGCTCATCACCTCATAATTATTCCAAATTAGCACATATATAACCTTGATGAGGATCCATTAAACTGTCTCATACCTTCTAAGCCATTATCAAAGCTTAACCAACTCACGATAACCCACAATCATTTCAGGCAACACACACATGACCCAAATAAATATGTCCGCGTAGATATACATCATCATTATACCAACTCTACAATAATTTTTACCAACCTGGATACCAAGTCCAAATATTCCTTTATGGGCCACTGTCGCTTTCTCATAGCTGCAACATAAGAATACGTCAGAGAGGGGCTACCCTAACAACACAGCTCTATCGCACGATCTCAAAGTGAGAAGAAAAGAAATCAATCCTAAATATCTTGTAGCCTCCTGTTTATTGGTGTGGTGCACAACACACCGATAACCAGGACTCTACTAGACACGGTTTGTAGACATTTCGAGGATTAACTGCTCTGATACCACTCTGTCACACCCCGAACCTCGGGCCCGCGACTGGTGCCCTACCTGGGCACCCATCTACCCGTACAACACATGTAACTCGCGGAAGCTAAATAACACTCATTATCATTTTTTTAAAACAAAGGAAAAGCCGGCCAGGCTGCCATAATATATAACACCCGAATGGGACTACAACTGTACAACAATATAAATACAACTCACGCCAGTCCAGCCCACATATAAATATAGACCTCTAAGGATTTGGACAGTAACTATGACGGGACAAGGCCCCGCCGTATCCCTGAATATACCTAGCCGTAATGGAAGACCTGTGCCAAAATGACAAGCTCCGGAACATTGGAGCTATCCCAAAAATACTGAACAAGGATCCTAAGCTCGCGGATCACCCAATTGAGTACCTAATACATGCGGCATTTAACGTAGCTTCGGCGGGTCCGCATAACAGGTACCAAGTATGTAAACATGAAGTACAATAAACAAGATCATAACTGTACAAAAGAATGACAGGGACAAGTATGAAAATCAAATACTAGATCCTACCGTGCCATGTAAAATAAGAGTCAACTGTACCTTGTATCGCTGAACCACTATACTACTGTATCACTATATCACTGTACTACTGTATCACTGTACTACTATATCCTTTTAAAAATAAGATTTAAATGTGCCTTTAAATACTCTTTTGACTCTCAAAGGAATAAAACCAAGTTATCATCATGTCGTGTACCAATCATTAAAATGAACTCTCTTTTTACAAAAAATATGGGCACCAAAATATCATGCACCCAATAATCTAAGTAACCTCTTTTTAGAAAATTTGGGCACCAAAATATCATGCACCCAATAATTTAAGTAACATCTTTTTAGAAAATTTGGGCACCAACATATCATTCACCCAATAATCTAATCAACGATCTTTTTAGAGAATGTGTGGCACCACATATCATGTACCGATCACATATAAAAACTTTCTTTTTAGAAATGTGTGACACCACATATCATGTACCAATCACATATATAAAAAAACTTTTCTTTTAGAAATGTGTGACACCACATATCATGTACCAATCACATATAAAATCTTTCATTTTTGAAACTCAAAGTACTATCAATAGGATATATCACTAAGGATTAGGTTCCAATAGAACTCTATAAAGATCAAGTCAAGTATCGTTAATGATTAGGATCTACTCGTCGTTTGTACCAACTCGATAGTCTAATTCGTCTTTCTCATCTGGCTAACATTATGGAAATATTTGCATGGTAATAACTGATCTGAATTGCCAAATTAATCCATTTTATGAGCCATTAGGTTATATATTAATCATGATCTTTATCTAATCAGCTGTGAACCTAGAAAATGTAAAACGAACTGGTTATATCTTAGCTTCTATGCAGATGGAAAATTCTACTCATTTCAATATAATAGATTGTCGATTTCCTTTTTCATTAACTCTGCAGTGGCACGTTCGATACCTTTTCTCATTAGTGCTGTAACTAGCAAGATCAATTCGACTCCAACATTTACTAAAAACTCTTACCAACATCTCCTATAAGACTTGGTAAGGACTTAGGAATAATTTAGACATGTCTTTAGCATAGAATCAATAACATGAATACTCCTTAACTTCTAAGAGTAGAATAACTTTGGAAACAATACCACAATTATGGTTCACACAAAGAACATGCCAAAAGAGAGAAGGAAGAGGTTCACATACCTCATTGACGACTAACCAACATGACAAGTAGAATACGCCCCAATGTACTTCAACCTTATCGGCTATTCCACATGCCAAGTAGAATATGCCACACGTAGTACTTCAACCTAAAATGACAATAGCACTTCTATCAACTTCAAGCTTTCAAGTGTAAGACTTATACCAAGTAATGGTCCTCTTATTCTACGGAAATTTGGGCACCACTTCCCCCGTTTATACATACTTTTCCACCTTTTCCAAGGCCCGAATTCAACACCAATCAAGACATACTTAAGGTAACAACCAATAGTTAACCAAAGGGGAATACACGCCTACTAGACGTGTAAAATTCTGCCCACAACGATATTAAAACAGTCCACAAAACAGTCCATAATAAATCAACATTAAGGGTACAATATGAAGCCTTTAACACACTTATTCCTTAGGACTTTCATTAGCCATTTTACCACATTAATCATGCATGTTGGGGGGTGATTGTCCAGCATAAAAACACCCCAAAATAGTCCATAAAAATGACATCACAACGTCTAACAATTTTGGGCAGTTTTGGGCAGTTTTCGGTCAACAACAACTACAACAATCCAAAGTCCTTTTCCTTAATTCCTTTTTAATCCAATTCTCATTTCAACATGTTATATAAATAATATCAACTTATAATAACAATATTCCTTCATAATATCATGCAACAAGTAACGATAATAACAACAATAATCGACGAATCCAACGACATTCCAAATTGCCTAGTTCTCGGCCAACTTGCCAAAATGGCACATGCATTTATTATTTTCTATATCTTCCTTAACACAAGTTCATCTACTAATCATAACAACAAGTAATATCTAATTACTTTAAGAGAAGAAGAACTCTTACCTCAAAAATTGCCCAAAACAACCCCAAGCTCACACGGCCTTAGCCTCACTTTTTGCACCACTTATTCAAGTTCCAATCACACACACATACTCCCTACAAGCTTGCAACCATCTTCCTTTCATGTTTTGCTTCCAAAAATTTCACACAAACTTAGGGTTTTTCTTGACAAGTTTCGGCCAACACCTTGACTAGAACACTTGGAGAGTTAATCTTGGCTTAACACCTAATCAAAGTGCTTAATCTAGGAGGATTTGCAACTCTTAATCTTCACTTTTGATCTCATAATTTTCGAGAATCATTGGGAGAGAAATGAAGAAATGATGAAGTCTCAAAGTGTGAGATATTTGTGAAATGGAATGTGAGCTAAGTCTTGCAAGCTCTCTCTATATATAAATATCTCCAAGTATAGCAAGACAAGTGGAGTGAGACCCACTTGTCCACTTGTCTCCCAAAATATCTAAAAGTCCATGTCTTCCAAGACAAGTGGAGGGGTGACACGTGTCACCCTCCTATTGGTTGAAAATACTATAATTTTCGAACCCCCCCAAAATTGTGAAATTTTTGGCGGGCCCCATATTATCAATTCCGATACTTCATAATCCAATACTAAAAATACCCTGTTGACTATGAGTGACCGGTCGATGACTCGGGGGAGAATTGGGTGAATTTTGGAAAACATCGGGACATTTGGCGGCGAGACACAGAGCATTGGGCTCTGGCCCGAAGCAGAATCGGAAATTCTCAAGACGGGAGAAGTTGCGATCGGGTCGGTATTCGCCCAACATCCGAGATCGATCCCACGGATCGAATAGTGGTATTCGACGGTACAGTGGACCCAGCAGACAGTGGGCCAACTGGTGGATTTTGGGTGCGGGACATGTCCGAAAAATGGTGAATAATATACGGGGATATACCATCATCCAAAAAATTATACAACCTATGCACGGGAGGACTAAGCTTAGAAAATGGAAATTGGGACTCATCAAACAAAAAATGGCGATTAATGATGATTTTATTAGATAATAAATCAAAACACTTGTAACCACGATGATTCGACGTAACCCAAAAACACACAAGGAGTAGAACGGACCTGAAGTTTGTTAATTATGGTTTATGGAAACAACAGATAACATAAGCACCCAAAGACTCTGAGAAGTGAATACGAATGAGTCTTGTGATATAAAATTTGAAGAGGGGACGAATATGTCAAACATTTAGAAGGAAGAATGTTAAAAAGATATGTAGCCATTTGTAGAGCATGATGCCAAAAAGACGGGTGTATAGAAGCATGAATTAATAAAGTTCGGACAATGTTATTAATTGTATGAATTTTGCGTTCGACTTTTCCATTTTGTGAAGAGGTATGAGGACAAGAGAACCGAAAATTAATTCAATTATTAGCACAAAATTCCCGAAATACCCCATTATCATATTCTTTGCTATTATCACATTGAATATTTTTTATTTCTCGTTCGAATTGGGTTCAAATAAATGCTTTAAGAACAAGAGACATCCATAGATCACTATGAATACTATCAAATGACATTAACGTATGGTTGTTAAATTCAATAAATGGCAACTTAATATTTTTTTCTAAAGAGCAAGCTTGACAATTCGGAGTACTACGCGTATCCTTACAAGAAATAAAATTATTTTTAGCTAAGGAAGATAAAAAATAGATGACCTCAGATGACCGAGACGTGCATGCCACATGGAAGGAGTAATAGCCGCAAAAGTAGATAGCAAGACTTGACGCGTAAAACTGGACGTGGGTATGATAGGATAAAAATCTCTCATACTATCACATCTCATGAGAGAAATCCCCATCTTGAAATCCTTCACAGAAAACCCAAAATGATCAAAATTAACAGAAACCCAATTATCAGTGGTGAATTACGAATATACACCAAATTTTTAATCAATTTAGGGACATGAAGTGCGTTTTTTAAGACAATGGATGGATGTGGGGGAGACAACGTTTTATGATCATAACCTTGAGTTGGATGACCATGGGCCCCAGGGATGTAGCCAGTGGTCTTGCGGCCCACTTCCCCGAGTCCCATTGCCACCCCCGTTATATCCTCCTCAGTTGCCGCCTCGATTCTTGCCATTATTTTTGCGATTCTGACCATTTTTGTCGCCATCTTGGTTGCGGTTTTGACCCGAATTATCAACGAACCCCAGAGAATTTGTGGAGGATGTCATCTTGACGACGGGGCTAGTACCGGTAGCCGCCTTCTTAGCCAAACTGGCTTCTTCCAAAGTAAGCATGAAGTGGACTTGATAGAATTTCGATAGGGGGTTACTTTGATGAAGTATTGAAGCAGCGTCGTTATAGGCCTCAGACAGGCCTGCAACCATCTGTAAAACAAGACGACTATTGCTAACAGGAGCACCCACGTTGCGAAGTTGGTCCGCCAATTCCTTGAGTCGTTTGCAATAGGGTGAAACGTTCGGAAAATCCTCCATAGCGACTTGGGAAAATTTATGTTCAAGGGTGATAATGCGGAATGGTTGTTATCCTGAAATATATCACGCAATCTATTCCAAGCAGCCATAGCAGACGAATTAGGTTCCATTATTGTCTGTAAGAGGTCGAAAGAGATAGTGGCATAAATCCACTAGAGAACCTTAGCATCAAGAGTAATCCATAATTTAGGATCTTCCTCCTTGGTGGGCACTCCCTCCGTACCAGGAGCTGGAGGGATTATGTGATGAAGGACTTGATGTGCTAGTGCATGAATTTTGAACAACTCTGCCCACTTCCCATATTGAACGTTTTCTAAGTCAATAACAATAGAAAGAACGCTCTTGATGTTAGAAACTGTTAGGGCAGGATGAAGCGTGTTCTTATCAGTCATAGTGAATAGAACAAGAAATTTGGACAAGAAGGGAAATTTTTGTGTCTCGGGTTTAGGAAAAAACCGAGAGGGGGGAGGGTTTTTTCCAAAGAAATCGAGAAGAGAGAGTAGCAGAAGCAAGGAAAAAATAACCTAGACTTTTGATACCATGAAAAAAATAATCACTTGATTATTTTCATTAATGAAAGGGGTATATATACAATTTACAATAGGAAAATCCTTTTCCTATTCTACTCCTAAAACTCTATTCTATTTGAAGACCAACTATACAATTATGGTAAGAGTACAAGACTAATTATACTACAATATTACATTACATAATTACACACATATTAGGCCCCACACGGGGGCTTCAGAGACGGGCAGAAGTCATTGGGCCGAGTCCTTCGATATAGATATAATATACATGTATATCATGTATATTGTGTTGGAAATTTGCCTTTGGTGGAGGTTGGATCCGCCCATCTTCAATGACTTAAACATCATGGTTCCATATTTTGGAGAAGATGGTTCTTTACACGTGTATAATCTACTAAGTGAGTAGATGACCGTAGGGCCAAGAATCGTCAAATTCCATTGAGAAATGAAAGAGATATTGGTCCGCAAAGTAAGGTGTTTGAGACATGGAAGAGTGGTGTGTGACAAATCTACCACATCGGTAGGAAAAGGAAGAATTGTTCATGTTATAAGTCTCTAAACTGAATAAGAGATTGAGACCCCAAGGGGTAACCCATGTGTTTGAAAGAGGGAATACCAAGGTGTGCTTGGGTTCGAGACTAGGCCCACACACGAGCCACCACCACCCGCTCGGTCCGGGTCGGGTCGTGGGCTATTGGGCTTCTACTGACATTATCTTTTGGACCCCAGAACTTTGATTAATTACAGTTCGGTCCCTGGAGTTTCTGGTAGGCAAGCACCGCGGTGCCTCATGACTTGAACCGCGGTGCTGCACATCCAGTGAGCTCCCAGGCAATGGTAATAAATCAGAATTGATGGCCATTACTTGCTGAAACGTTTGACACTTATGCCACAACGTTTTGGCCTTTATGGTGGCCATTAACAACCTTCTTAACACCCATTAACACCTCTCCTCATCCTCTAAACTATATAACCATGCCTTATTTCCAGATTTGAGAAGACAACATATAACACACTATATGACAACAATACATAATACAAAATAGAGGAAGAAAACACATAGAATACATATTTCTATAAGTTCTTTCTAGTTCAAGAACAAGTTCTTCTTTTCCAGTATTTAGCAATTGTTTCGTGTTTGTATCTTCGCCAGGATCACGAGTGTTTGCTTTGCACCAGTGATATTATGTTGTTTTATCTTGGGAGACAAGTTGCAATTCATCCGTACAAAGTATGTATACGGGTAATATTGTCTTAAGGAGAGATGGAAAATCCATCGACTCAACAACCCAATTTTAGTGTCTATCACTTTCAGGTTAACAACATTCAATGAGCTTACTTAAACTGGAACGAAGATCCAAGACGGAAGATTCAAGGCGAATTCAAGGATAAAGATCAAGACCACCAAACATAATTGTTGTCACATGTCTTGTTGGCATCAAGTTTATTGTAACTCATAATTATTATCATTTCTTAGCACTTGTAATAGTAGTTTGCTATTTTCGTACGTCTAAAAGAGTTTAGACTCACATATTGTACGTAAATAACAGTTTCTTTGGTAATAAATAACCTAACACCGTAATATTTGAAACAAATAAGTAGGGGAAATTATTTTATTCAATTCCATATCAATGTTAAAAAAAAAATCAACTTTGAAGACAATAAAAAAGAAAAAAAGGTGTTCCACGTGAAGTCATCTCAGGACTTCTGTTAGATGAAAAGTATTGTCATCCTCGATACCTTCAAAATAATTGAATGGTATTGTTGTTTTCTAGCGTAGGGTAGCTGAGCATTGAGCACATAACGTGGGCAAAATTTAAACTAAAAATAATATTTTTATTTATTTCATTTTATGTGGCATAGTTAAAATTTTAAAATTCAAAATTTTAAATTTGATTGTCAATACGGATATAGAAGTTTTAATTTTTTTTTGAAATAATGTGAGTGGTAATGTGTAAAACGGGAAAATAACAACAACAACAAATTGTAATAAAACTTAGAAATGATCAAATAAAAGGACTTGCTGAGTAGACCAAATTCTTGATCTATCTTTAAAATAATATTGCCCCGTATATCCTTTCGACGGTTGTAATAACAACTTATCTTCCAAGATAAAACATCAATCAAACAAATGAACAAAGAGAACTCAAGTGTTTACTTTGGAAGAAAGATCTTTGAGTGTTTTGTGATTGCAAGAGAGGAAGAAGTATTTCGGATTTTTCAAGTGTTTTGCAAATGAGCCTAAGACCTCATTTTATAGTGTTGTGAAGATAACTTTCCAATTGCCCAAGTAATGATCTTGAGTGACCATGTAATGACATTGAATGACCATGTAATGACCTTGATTATGGAGTGTTAATTCAGCCAAATAATGGTTAAATTCATTTGGGATGTTATGGAGGTTTAATGCCTAAAAAACCAGCCCAAGAGTCGCCTTTTTCGCCTCCGTCACAATCTCGACAACCGCCGCGTCGCAGGAGGCGCATGACGCCCAACCTGCAGAGTTGGCGCCGTAGCCCTGGAAGGAGGTGTCGCGGCGCCACAACTTCAGAAAGTTGGCGTCGTGGCCCTGCAGTTTGGCGCCTCGGTCCGATAACACATTTATACACTTCTTTCTTCATTTACCAACGTGAAACCTACGTCATTTGACCAATAACCGTCTATTACCTTACGTCTCAAAATAATTCGTATACGTACAAATATCTCTTCCATTTAAGGAAATTATGATCCTTGACATTGTATGTACACGTGTGTGGAAACAACATTTTCGACGTGTGGGGCCCCTAATTGTTCGATTCGTAATTAAATAGGATTAACTTTATTTCACTGTTTAATAAATATTTTCAACAAATAATATATATATAATTACATAAAAAGTACCATAAACTATAATAATTAACAACTTAAAATATCTAGAAGACATATAAAAAATTCAGTCAGAAAATTTTATTGACTCTCAAAATTTCAATGAAGCCACATAAATTGGAACAGAAGAAGTACAGTAAGTGGAAGTTTGATTCGCGAATTAAGTTGATTAATTATTTTATCTGAGAGGTGGGATCAAATAACAACTAATTTAATGGAATAAGGTAGTATATTTCAGAATTAAGTTTAGAAATTAAATTTATACTTTATTTGATACTATAAATTTATACATTCAACCACTATACTTTCAACCTAACAAATATCTCTATATCCTAATTTGTGATTCAAAATAAGTCATAAATATTTGTATAATTATAAATCATTTAATTAACAGTAAAAAGAGAAGTATTAAGTTAAATTATTTTTAAATATATAAATATATTGTTTTTTTGAGACAGACTAAAAAAATATATCAAATAAATCGAGATAAGAAAAATATAAATTTAATTCCAATTTTTTACTTTATCCCATAAACCAAATAATAACAAAAATAATTAATGTAATCACATAAGTACAGTCAGGAGGAGAATATATATCCAAATGTTATTGGAGATATTATTTTAGGCAGATCCTAAAAGTATTGAAGCAGGAATATAAGAAAAAACAACCATAAGCCAAACAGACCCTAATAATATATCTCTGTCTTTGTCCTCTAAGCTAAGATAACCTCTATTGCACTGCACCTACCTTATTCCTCCTCTTCCCCTGTTTCCATTTTTTCTTCTCTGTTCTCAACTCATTACAAAGGAAAAAACCCATGGATCTGCAAGCAGAACAGCTTCAAAACTTAAGCTTACCTTCAATTATCAAAGAATCAATCACCATACCAAAGAGATCTCCACAAACTTTTTACCGTATTACCCTTAGCTTAATCTTGCCACTCTCATTTGCAATCTTAGCCCATTCTTTCTTCACTCATCCAATTCTCAATCAACTCCATGAAAACCCAAGTGCATCTCATGCTTCTCAATGGACCAAACTCCTCTTCTACCAATTCTGTTACTTAGTTTTCCTCTTGGCTTTCTCTCTTCTCTCAACTGCTGCAGTTGTTTTCACTGTCGCTTCTCTTTACACTTCAAAACAAGTATCTTTCTCCTCAATAATCACAGCTATTCCTAGCATTTTACGACGTTTGTTCGTAACTTTTATATGGGTTTTCCTCTCCATGCTTGTTTACAATGCTGTCTTGTCTTTTTTCATTGTACTTATGTTAATTGCCTTTGAAAGCAAGAACAAGAACAGTGTTGCTCTGTTTTTGGTATCTGTTTTTGTCCTCTCTGTTTTCTTCCTTGTGGTGCATGTTTATTTAAGTGCTTTATGGCATCTTGCTAGTGTTATTACTGTTCTTGAACCTATACAAGGTTTGGCAGCTATAAAAAAGAGTTATGAGTTGTTGAAGGGGAAGATTAGGGTTGCTGCTGTGCTTGTGTTAGGGTATTTGGTGATATTTGGTGTGGTTAGTAGTGCTTTTGGATCAATTGTGGTTGATGGTGGTGGTAAGTACAGTGTTTTTGCTAGGGTTTTGATTGGTGGGGTGTTGATTGGTGTGCTTGTAGTTGTGATTTTGATGGGGTTATTGGTGCAAAGCTTGTTTTATTATGTGTGTAAGAGTTATCATAATGAGAGGATTGATAAGAGTGCTTTGTATAGTCATCTTGGTGGGTATTTGGGTGAGTATTATGAGCCTCTTAAAGGGAATATGCAAATTGATGATGGATTGGAGGTGGAGATGAAAGGTGGAGAAGCTGCTTGACACCAGGTTTTAGTGAGTTCTTTTATGGTGTTTGAGATAGACCAAATAAATAAATCTCAGCCCTTTAATTTCCTTTTATGATCTTTGATGTGTTTGTAATGAGATGAAATGTAATGCAACGAATGAGATATTTACAGTTTAATATCGGTGTATATAACTTAAATCCCGGAAGATATTTTGTATGTTCTCTTTATCCTTCCATTTTGAGTTTGTTCATTTGGTTATGCATAACTACAACTCTCGTTTCTTCTTTGATTATTCTTATTGATGAAAGACACATATATATACAAGTTACAATAGGAGAATTATATTTCTACTTTACATTTAAATTCTTATTCTATGAGGAGACTAAATCTACACTTATGGTAATATTACAATACTAATTTAGATACAAGACTAAGTCTGTACCAAATATATAATAGGGAAAATATTAACAAATATGAGAAATGACCACTGTGGCCGTGAGATCCATTCTCTAACACATCCGTGATCATAGCGATGTACGTCTGTGAGATCCTCTAAAATCTTCAAAAATGACCGAGGAAGACCTTTGTAAAGATGTCTGCAACTGACATCCAGTGACACGACAGACGCCAGACTTGTCCTTTAGCTACCTTCTCTCGAACAAAGTGAATATCCATCTCTATGTGTTTAGTATGCTGGTGCTGAACTGGATTACCAGAGAGGTAGATGACACTTATATTATCACAATATACTAAGGTAGCCTTCTTAATAGGACAATGAAGCTCTAAAAGTAGATTTCGTAACCAACATGACTCAGAAACCACATTGACCATCCCTCGATACTCGACATCTGTACTTGAACGTGAAAGCGTGGATTGACGCTTGACAGACCATGAGATCAAGTTATTACCTAAAAACATGCAATAGCCAGACGTAGACCGTCTGTGTCAGGACAACCACCCCAATCAACATCTGTATATGAGACAAGTGTAGACGTCGACGAAGGATACAAATGCAAACCATACTCGAGTGTTTTCTGAATGTACCTAAAAATGTGTTTGAGCGCATTCATATGTTCAACTCTGGAATGATGCATAAACAAACACACCTGATGTACGACATATGTAATATCAGGTCGCGTGAACGTCAGTTACTGAAGGGTGTCTGCAAGACTACGATAGCGGGTCGGATCCTCATAGGGAGAAATGGACTTACAAGATGACATCCCAGCCCTCTCAATGATCTCTGCTGCATACTTCCTCTGTGATAAGAACAATCCACATGCATAACGAGTTACAGCGATCCCCAAAAAGCAACTCAATCGGCCCAAATCCTTCATGACAAACTCAGAATTGAGCATTGTTTAAATGGAATTTCGCAAAACATCAGAGGAGGCAGTCAAGATAATATCATCAATGTTATACCTCGTAGGATTAAGGCGATAAATAAGAACGTCATTAAGGAAGTAAGATTCGAATATTGGGTATAAAGTATATTAACATATGTTAATACGGAAAATTAGTATTCAGAAGGATGTGATTCCGGAAAAAAAAATGTTGGTTACAACGAGTGTGACGTTGGAACTTATTATGATAGTTGTATATTCCCGTAATGTATTAGTAACGCATTATATGAGTTACGACAACAAGGATACGAGGTCTTATGAGAATTTTCGGGAATTAAAAGAAGTGGGATCAAAGTTTTATTAAATCATTGGGAGATTAAGTTAAGAAGAGAACATTAGGGGCTTATGTGCAAATTACATTTTTCAGATTTTTTTTCTTTTTGTGCACTACAACTTAAGAAATCTTTTCATCTCCCACACTCTATTTTCAACATTCTCTCCCTCTCACTATCAAGAACTCCCCCTTTCCCATAGCCAAAGTTAAGCTTTTGTTCCCTCTTCCTAGATTAATTATTCTACACAAAGTGAAGCAAACAATAGCCCAAACAGTGGTTATTCATGGCTGATCTTTGGCGAAAATTATAGCCCAGATTTTTCAAGTTCTTGGACAATTTTTGGAAAGAAAAACATGTTAGAATAATGAGTTATCATAGTGGAGGTGTTGCATGTTGAATTGGAGTTAAAAAAATGAAGAATTGGGCAAGAAAAGGACCAAAACAATGACATTTTTCGCTGGGACAGTGAGCAGATTTTCGGATCACTGGACAGATTTTTAGTCAAATTTGGAAGGGAATATCTCCTAGCATATTAGGAGTTTTTGGGTGTTTCAAAAGCCTAAAATGAAGTTCGTCGAGTCTAGTTTCCAACGCAACAAACCGCTCGTCGATAAAACACTGGAGTAGAGAGTTATCCACGTTACAAGTTCATTTGTGACGGTGGCTAAAAATCTGATACCACATTTTTGGGAATGTTTGGTAAAATTTTAAGGTATGAAATTCTTCTTCTATTGGTGAAAATGTATCCCTTTTACTTGATATTTGATAGATTAATTGATATTATAGTTAGGAGAATTATCCATGTCAAAGAAGAAAGGGAAAGAAGACAATGCATGTGAATGATAGAGATCGAAACCGATTTAGAACCTATTCTTGGCGTACGTTGAAATTGAGTAATTGTGTTGGTATGTTATTACTAATTGCATGTGAAAATTTAGATGAAACCTTGATGTTTAAAGTTAAAGTTGTTAATTGAAGTTGTTGGGAGATTAATTGGAAAGTAAAGAATTTTGGAAAAAGCTTTGGAATTGTAAAATGTTGATATGACCGGAAAGTTGATAGAAATTGTTGAAAATTTCGATAATGTATTACGGACTGAATTAGTGTGTGAATATAAGTTACTACATGCATATTTATTGAGGTAATTATCTATACATGTCTTGAAAGGATTAAAGTATAGAAAAATGTTAAATTCACATTCTTGAATTGGCGATGTCGTTAAGAGATTGGATTGCCTCATTATAATTCTAATGTTACTAAATGATTGGCTAACATGAGAGGTAAGTGTATAAATTTCATTGGTTATTGAAGTTGATAAATTGAATGTTTAGATAATTTTGACTACATATGAAAATGGTAGTAGTTATTAGTTTAATTTGGATCATTAAGTTGATTTAGATTGTTGGTTTGAATTGAATTGTTAGTTGAAGTTGAATTGCTGGCTGATTTAAATTGTTGGAAAATTGTGGATACGCACATAAACAAAGGAAATGTTGCCCAAATTTTTATAGAAATAAGGGAGCCGTTATTCATATAACTTACATTAGAAAATCAAAATTGACGAGCGTGTTATTCCTTATTATAGGTTGAAGTACTAGACGAGACATACCTTAATATCGAGTTGATTAGTTCGCCTAAGAGGTATGTGAGACATTTCCTTCTTTCTTTTGGCATAATTTTTGTGAAAGTACGGCAGACGTACTTAACTCCTACCAGTTCAGTTTTAAAAATGATTATTTACTAGTTATGGTTTCAGTAACAGAGTTTATGGTAGTAATTTTTATTGAGAGTCACATAATGATTTTAATCGCATACAGTTGCTCATGATATCTACTCGTGCTAAGAGTTACTATTTCACTCCACTGAGTCCCGGGCCAGATCATGTCGCGTGCCGTACGCATCATTCATCGAGTCCTCACTGTAGGCCGAGACACGTTATATATATATACAGATTACATCGAGTCCTCCATGTAGGTCGAGACATGTTACGCAGCAGATACAGATTCCATCGAGTCCTCCATGTAGGCCGAGACATGTTATCTGATTTTATATACGCATACGAGCATGATGATTTATGATTCAAAGATACATGATATGATTTTGACAAGATTCTCGCTTTATGAAATTTGATAACTCTGCTTTACTTAATACGATTGTTATTCAATTTTCAAGATTTTATGTTTTACATACTCAAGACATTATTTGCATCGACCCCTTTCTCGAGTGCGTTCATGCCCGCAGTTCAGTGTTGAATAGTGACCCTCCGTCTAGGATTTATGTACAACAGTTGGAGAGCTCCTTTGTTCCGGAGCCAGCTATTTTGGTACAGATCTTTATCTTTCAGACTTATGCATATTTTGGGCACGACGGGTCCCGTCCGTCCATATGTCGATATACACTCTTAGAGGTGCGTAGGCGATTGTGGGTTGGGCGTTTGTACCTTGTTTTGAGTTTTGATGTTATTATCTCGTGCGGCCTTCGCGCTTGCTTATTTTGATTATGCCTTTGTGCACGTGATGTTGGTTGGTGGCAGCCTAGTCGGCTAGCCTATTATGACTGTTGTTTTGTTGTTGTTTTGGCAGCCTTGTCGGCTAGCCCATTTTAGGGAAATGTTGTAAAAGCAGTGTTGTGCTGCCGAAATTTCTTTAGATCTCTGTATTAGATGGATTAAGAGTGGCAGGTTAGTAATGACGTTCAATTAGGACGTTAGTCGCGGCCCGTCGGGTTGGGTCGTGACAATCAACATATAATAGAATATAAGCCATGGAAGATCCCTGACGGTATATGAATAATGAGTTATCAGACCTGTTGTGAGAGAAACTCATAGTCGAAACATAGTCAGCAAACCTCTTATACCATGCTCGTGGAGACTGTTTAAGCCCATACAAGGACTTACTCAATAAACAGACATGATTAGGATATCTAGTATCCCTAAACCCAAGGGCTGATGCATATACATTGTCTCATGAAGATCACCATGTAGGAAAACATTCTTCACATTTATCTTATGAATGGACCATGATTTCGAAAGAGCCAAGCTGAGCACAGTACGAATAGTCACCGGCTTGACCACCGGGCTAAAACTCTCACCACAATCCATACCAACCTGCTGAGTTTTTCCATCACCTACAAGACGAGCCTTATGTCTTGCAAACGAACCATCAGAATTCTCTTTATGAGCAAAAATTCACATAGACCGAATAATATTAACACCAGATAGACGGGGCACCAACTCCCACGTCTTATTATAAATAAGAACATTATATTCCTCGATCATGACAATTTTTCAATTAGGGTCATTTAGGGCAGACACAAGATTATGGGGTAAAAGTGATTTAAGAACATTAGAATTCAAATTAAAATGTCTTTTTTGTTTAAAAATACCCCGTTGACTACGAGTTATTGAACCATGACTCTGGGCTGGATTGGGTGAATTTTGGGAATTTTCAGAACTGTCCGTCGGAAGGCGCCGCGGCGCCGGATGAACTGTAGACCTCTCTGAAGTTTTGGCGTCGCGGTGCTTTCCCTAAGGGCCGCGGCGCTGATGACATGATTAAAGTTGACTGTTCACTGGAATTCTATGGACTTTTGTAATTGAAAATAAATCCCAAATCTACCCCATTTTTTCTTCATTTAGTGCTTTCGTAAAAACACAATTTGAAAAGAGCATTAAATATCTTCAATGTGACAATGACAGGAAATTCGATAATAACAAATTCAAACAATTTTTCTCCAAAAATGGTCATACCTTTCGTTTTTCCTGCCCTCACACATCCTCCCAAAATGGTAAAGACAAATGGAAAATCTGAACCATAAACAACCTCATTCGTGTCCTACTTGCTCACGCCTAAATTCCCCCTCAATTCTGGGATTACACACTCTCCACGACCATATATCTTCTAAACATAATCCCAAACAAGTCTCTAGCTCAACGGTCGCCCACCCAAGTTATATTTCATAGGAACCCTTCCTACCAACACTTGCATATTTTTTGTTACCCTCTACATTCGACCACTCACAAACTCCAACCCGATCTGTTACACCCCGTATTTTCAAGAGAATGAGATGAGAATGTACGAAAGGAAATAAGATTTGAATTTGGAAAAAACAAATTGGCAGAATGTTTTTGGACAGATTTTTAGTCGACTTTGGAGCGGTATATCTCCTAGTATATTAGGAGTTTTTAGGTGTTTCAAAAGCCTAATATAAAGTTCATTGAGTCTAGTTTCCAACGCAACAAACCGCTCGTCGATAGAACATCAGAGTAGAAAGTTATGGACGTTACAAGTTCAGCTGACAGAAGAGAAGGAAGCAGGTTTCAGTCAGGCGCCACGACGCAGTATCTCAGGGCCGTGGCTCCGTAAGCCCTGAAGGCGTCAGCAGTTTCAGCGCCACGGCGCCGGCTGCAGGGCCGTGGCGCCGAGGCGGGATTTTTTGCGAAAAATGTGTAAAAATAGAAGATATTTGTTGTAGAGGACCTATGGGAGGGCGACAAGTGTCCCTCCCAACTTGTAGAGCAAGAAAAGCCTATATCTTGCAAGACTTGGCCATTCTACACAAAAATTCATCCAAACACTTGCTCTCTTCTCTCTAAAAAATTATAAACCCTAAGCTTTGATGAAATTATTGGAAAGGCGACAAAAAGACAATATGTTGGCAAGCTTGTAGAGGGTTCGTGTGGGTGATTTTAACGTGGAGAAGAATTGCGGAAATAGGGCTAAAGTGGGCGAGATTGTTGGACTATTTTGGGCGAAATTCCAAGGTAAATTCACTCTCCTTCTTGAAGTAAATTATGTCACGTGTTGTAGAAATTGGAGAAGGGTATTGTGATAGGGAAAATGGATATAAGAATTGAATGTTGTCATGTCATAAATGAAAGTATAAAAAGGGCAGTTTTCGAGCCTCTAGTTCGTTGGATTTATATGGTCGTCGTCTTCACTTTTTATGTGTGGTTTATTGAAGGGATTTTAGTCGTTCAAACTGTCAATGTGAATTATGTATTAAATTTGGAATAACGACTAGGGTTATAAGGAATGGAAAAGGACTATATGTTGTATCAATGTTGTATTGCCGAAAATGGCCTTGAATATGGGACATTTTTATATTAATTGTGGGGCAGAATTTTACACGTCCAGTTAGGCGTGTAATCCCCTTTGGTTAGTTGTTTGGTTGAGCCTTAAATGTGGCGTATTGGTTATTGAAATACGGGCCTAGGAAAAAGGTGGAAAAGTACATAGAAACAAAGGAAGTGTTGCCCAATTCTTCGTAGAATTAGAGGGCATTATTTGGTATAATGTCTTATATTAGACATTATGATATTGATAGAAGTGCGATCGTCATTATAGGTTGAAGTACCACGTGTAGCATAGTCTACTTGGCTTAAGTAATAGCCGTTGAAGTACTTTGGAGCGTATTGCTACTTGTCGTGTGAGTTAGTCGTCACGAGGTATGCGAACATCTTCCTTCTATCGACATGATTATCCTTGAGGTATACTTGCCTTGTTATTTGGAGTATACGTGACTTATTTTCTTGAAGTACTTGCCTTGTATGGTTACTCAGGGTATCATCAGATTGTCATAGCACCAGAAGATCAGGAAAAGACAACATTCACCTGCCCCTTTGGTACGTTTGCATTCAGAAGGATGTCATTTGGGCTTTGCAATGCACCTGCGACCTTTCAGAGGTGTATGATGGAAATTTTCTCTGATATAGTGGAGAGGACTATAGAGATTTTCATGGATGATTTCTCGGTCTTTGGGTCCTCGTTCGACGAGTGTTTGAGGCACTTGGAAGCAGTGTTGAAACGGTGTGAAAAGTCCAACCTTGTGCTGAATTGGGAGAAGTACCACTTTATGGTAAAAGAGGGGATTGTCCTTGGACACAAAATATCCAACCAAGATATTGAGGTGGACAAAGCAAATATTTCGATGTCGAAAATCTACCACCTCGATGATCGACAAAGGGTTGAAGTTTCCTTGGGCATGCCGGTTTTTATAGAAGATTCATCAAGGACTTCTCAAAAATTTCAAAACCTCTTTCCACCTTGCTAATGACTGGGGTTGCTTTTGACTTCAATAAGGAATGCATGACCGCTTTTCAGACACTCAAGGAGAGGCTTATCTCAACGCTTATAGTCATTCCACCAAACTGAGAGCTCCCATTTGAACTAATGTGTGATGCAAGTGATTATGCAGTGGGAGAAGTGCTTGGGCAGAGGGTCGATAAGGTATTCAGATCCATTTACTATGCTAGTAAAACTCTTAATGATGCACAGTTGAATTATGCCACTACAGAAAAAGAATTGCTAGCAATAGTATATGCATTCGAGAAATTCAGGCCATACTTAATTGGGAATAAGGTGATAGTATACACTGATCACTCTGCCATAAAGTACTTAATGACAAAGAAGGATGCAAAAACTCGCCTTATCCGATGGGTTATGCTATTACAAGAATTTGACATGGAGATTCGTGACAAGAAGAGGACAAAAAACTCAGTTGCTGATCACCTGTCGAGGCTGGAAAACATAGAGAGCCAGAACACCAAGGATGTGCAGATAAATGATCACTTCCCAGATGAGCAACTGTTTCAAGTAAGTGTTGTCTTTAAGTTACCTTGGTACGCTGATTTTGTTAATTTTCTCGCAGCTAAGGTAGTACCCCCAAGATTGACAAGACAACAAGTGAAGAGGTTCTACTCTGAAGTAAAACACTACTATTGGGAGGAGCCAATGTTATACAAACATTGCGCCGACCAAATCATCAGGCGATGTATACCAGAGGATGAGATGCACCCGATTTTCACCCATTGTCACAACTTACAATGTGGTAGACATTTTGGGGCATCAAGAACAGCTGCGAAGGTACTGCAAAGTGGGTTCTATTGGCCAACCCTCTTCAAGGATGCCCACACCTTTGTGAAGAGTTATGATCGTTGTCAAAGAACATTGAACATATCAAGACGAAATGAAATGCCTTCGAATAGGATCTTGGAGGTGGAACTATTTGATGTATGGGGGATCGACTTCATGGGTACATTCCCGTCGTCCTTTGGGAATCAATACATTCTTCTGGCAGTGGATTATGTGTCCCAATGGGTAGAAGCGGTAGCCACTAAAGAAAATGATGAAGTGGCCCAAAGGTTCCTCCAAAAGAATATATTCACAAGGTTTGGTACTCCAGGGCCATCATCAATGAATGGCGAAGCCACTTTTACAACAAGCGACTTGATACATCGCTTTCCGATATGAAGTCTACCACCGCACCACATTGCCCTATCACCCTCAAGCGAATGGGCAAGCAGAAGTTTCAAACAGGGAAGTGAAGAGCATATTGGAAAAGACGGTGGATGGCTCAAGGAAGGATTGGTCTATCAAATTGGATGACGCACTATGGGCATACAGAACAACATTCAAAACCCCCATTGGAATGTCACCATATAAGTTAGTTTTTGGTAAAGCATGTCATCTGCCAGTAGAGTTGGAACACAGGGCTTATTGGGCAATGAGGAAGCTGAACATGGATGCCAAGGCAGCAGGGCAGAAGAGGTTGCTACAGCTGAGCGAGTTGGATAAATTCAGACACAATGCCTATGAGAATGCAAGGATCTACAACGAACGAACCAAAGTATGACATGATAAGATGTTGATCCCAAAAGACTTCCAAGCAGGACAACAAGTGCTTTTATTCAACTCAAGGTTGAGGCTGTTCCCAGGCAAGCTCAAATCGCGTTGGTCAGGACCGTACACTGTTGTAAGAGCATTCCCCTATGGTGCAGTTGAAGTGAGAGGGAGAGAGGGAGCCCCTTTCAAGGTAAACAGAAAAAGGTTGAAACCCTATTTGATCAATGAAATGTAATACATGAGCCTAGTGACCCATCTCATTCCAAAATGAATAGGGAACCTGCGTCCGGCTAAAAGACAACGCTACTTGGGAGGCAACCCAAGGTTTTTTTAATTTTTTTATGCAATTTAGTTTTAGTTAGAACAGTCTCACGGAAGGTATTGTTTACATGTTGTGATGACAGGTACAGAGCTAAAAAGTGGATGATGAAAAATGTGAGGGAGGAGGAAATCGGCTCGGCGCCACGGCGCCCAGCAGAGGGCCATGGCGCCCAGCAGAGGGCCATGGCGCCGAGAATACAGAAAGGCGCAGGAAGTTGGGCGCTGCGGCGCCAAATCAGAGCACCACAGCGCCGAAAGTCCAGAAGGTCTCTGAAGTTTGGGCGCCGCGGTGCCAAATCAGAGCGCCACAGCGCCGGAAGTTCAGAGGGTCGCAGATGTTTGGGCGCAACGGCTCCGATCTCAGGGCCATGGCGCCGCGATGGAAAAACTGAAATTAAAAGAGCCCTAATTCGATTTCCCCCCTCCAAATCAAAAACCCAAAACCCTTTCTCTCTCCAAAACCCATGAACTCAGCCCTCATTACTCAAAATCTTCCACAAATTAAACTCAATCACAACCAAAGTACTTTAATTCCTTGCACCCTTAACCATCTCAAACAACAACCCTCATTCTATTGCCTCAATCCATCACTAGGAACAAGAAAACTTTGAAGAATACCGTCTAAGGTAACTTTCATCACCTTTCTTGAAATTTTCAAAGCAATTAGGTGAGGTAATTCATAAGTTTGGGGATGTGCTTTATTGGTGGATATTGTGGGGTGTGTTGAAGTTTGGTGTGAAAATTTCGCGGTAAGATTTTACGTAGTGATGTGGGGGGTTGTACCTGTGATTTTAGTGAAGTTTGGGGGTTGAATGGTGTTGTATTTTGCTGCTTACGGTGTGTGTTGATTGGTGTGATTGAAAGTTGCTGGGTAATTGATGCGCGAAAAGATGCACACACTTAAACGCAAGTGCACGTTATCGTGACAAATAATATAGTCTTAGCAAGACCGAATATCGTCCACAAGGATTAGGGTTCAAGTACCAAATATCTATCTTTTGGTATCTATTTGGTAAATTGATATTTGATTTTGTGGTTTATAACTACGAATTATAAAGACTAATTTAACTAATGAGTTTACTTCAGTTGTGATGAGAATAGGGCTTCCACGTCTCCTCACTATCCGCTTATGTCACTTATTAATGCAATAACTTATGGTCTTCTTCTTTTGGAGAAAGCAGGTTCACTAAATCGTTTTATACTCCCGTTAGGGTTATATAAACACTCAACCCCAGTATTGCACCTTACCTACCTTTCGGTGATAAGGATAACTCTATAGGAGGATTAAGACTAAGAACCTATTTAACCGTCACGCACAATGCGTAAAATTAGGGTTGTTAAGCCTCTCGTTAACGCTACATAAATAATTGAGGTATTTTCATCCCCAATCCAAGAATGTCTACCCAACTTACAAAGATATTCACAATCCCTCCTTTGGAGTCCGATTAGAAATCATATAGTGATAATTAGTCACAATTAACTACCAAGCATTCAATTTAATTATTGGATAGATCTCAACAAGAAGAATAACCATAAGCATGCATTAAATCATAACATAAGTTTCTAGAGATTCAACATGGAAAGCCATAGAGAATTAGTTCTAGCCATTGACATGACAAGAACTAATTCCATGTTCTTCATAAACCGAAATAAAAACAAGAAAAGGAAAGAAAATTTACTAAACTATGGTCTCCAATCTCCAAGCAAGAAAGCCTTGTGTTGTGCAGAAGGGAACCCTTAAAATCGCCTAGGGTTCTCCTTTTATAGTGAAAACCGCCTCTCTTTTCCTTTCAGCCCGACCTGCACTTCGTCCAAAACTCGATTTTTCCGCGTGGCGCCAGCGCCAGCCATGGCGCACGGAATCTCGTGGTCCTTCGGGTGATTTGGCGCGCCCCGATTCTGCTGTCGCAGCCGGCGCTACTTCTGTAGCCTCTCGATGATTAGGCGCCGCCACTGCATCGTTGGCATGAGGCGCCGCGGCGCTGGGTCTTCTGCAGCCTCTCTGGATGTTGGGCGCCGCGGCCCTGCTTCTGAGTGCAAGAGGCGTCGCGGCGCTGGTCTGGGTTTTAGCATCGTTCGCCACTTTCTCTGTTTTTAGCTCTGGAACCTCCTCTTTTGCCCTCTTTTAGCTCCTTTTCCGCCATTTGGCCATTTTAACCACTTTGACTCAAAAGAAAGAAAAACTATCCTAATACGACACTTATATGTGTAAAAAGGGACAAAAGATTAACTAAAACTGACTCAAAAAGTGTATATAAAATACACCGATCAGTAATCTCACTGAAACATAGGAAACGCTGCTGAAATGTTTTCTAAAAGGTATTCCAGAAAAAAAAAGCTTCCACATCCGTCTCCGTTCCACAATATGACACTACTAGGTTTGTTAGTAAAAAACTGAGGACAAATATTACAAACTTAGTACTAGACCCTTGATACCTGAGCTAAGAATGGAGTACCAGAGGGAGTCATTTGAGGATGGAGATGTCTATAAGCCTATTCAGGCAATGATAGAGGCCATTGGGTGGAAGATATTTGTTAACCCGGAGAGAATAGTACCACAGAACACCGTAATGGTGAAAGAATTATATGCTAACTTTCCGAAACGGGTAAATGGTAGATGTTTTGTGAGAGGACAGTATGTGCCTGTGACGGCTGAGGTGGTGAATGAGCTATTAAGAACAACCGATGTTGAAGAAAGAGGCGATGATCGAAGCTATTTCAGAACTTGGTCTAGAGATGCCAACAACATCGATTGGGACATTATCGCAAGCACATTATGCTACCACAATTTGAGTATGATATTGCACGAAATGGATCAAGAGGACTGAGCAGATGTCAGTTCAACAAAACAACCAAGGGTTGGTTATATTTCATCAGTGCCCGCCTGATTCCATCGACACACTTCACCAGAGTGCCAGCGGATAGAATAAAGATGATATATGGAATTATGGAAGGAAAGACGATTGATGTTGGGAAAGAGATATTGCAGAACATTGGAGAAACCAGTAGGTTGGTCACTACAGGTGGGTTGGGACACAGATCACTTATTTGCAGTTTATGTTCTAGACATGGAGTCCCAACCCTAGCTCGATACATACGAGAAGCGGCCAACCTCCCGTGACATATGGGATAGTGCATGCCTTCCTGAACCAGTTCCTCCAAAGAAGAAGAGAAGGAGACCAAAGACCAAGACCACCACGCGCAGCAGAGGTGCCATGGATGAAGATGAGCACGAGACAGAGGCTCAAAGATGAGGCAGTAAGAAGCCGCCACATTTCCTAAAATGGAACCTCCGGTGCCTATGATGTAGCAGTTGCTCATGAACCAGCGGAGGATGATGCAGAGTTTTGACACGATGATACAAGGTCAACAGGACTTGCGGCAAGGACATCAAGAAATAAGGTAGGAGCAACAACAGTTGAACCTGAGATTTGATGAGATGAGTTCCTTGTTCAACCAGTGGTAC
Source organism: Przewalskia tangutica (assembly GCA_029844215.1). Lineage (NCBI taxonomy): Eukaryota > Viridiplantae > Streptophyta > Magnoliopsida > Solanales > Solanaceae > Przewalskia > Przewalskia tangutica. Next base: position 130,116,309 of record CM056721.1, read on the forward strand.
ATGCATTATCCGCCGCCACCGCCACCATTTTAAACCATGTCTGTAAGTTGTCCCGTCTTTCTTTTATTTTTGAGTCTTGCACACATTAGGGACAATGTGTGATTTAAGTTTGGGGGGGGGGGGAGTTTTTAGTTATTCTTGATGTGTTTTTGAGTCTTTTTGTGTTATTTTCTATGATTATTTGAGTCTAATATTTTTTTATGATAATGCATGTTGTAGTTACTTGAAACGCCTAGTGAAGTAAAGTTGAATAATGTAATGGAATTAGAAGCAACCATCTGAACACTTAGGTTAGATATGCCAAAAATTTATGAAGTCAAACTATTTGGGGTATCTTGCTTGATTTATGCATTGTTAGTGATTAAACCTATGTGTCTGCTTGCTTGCTATTTGAGGCGAAATAGTTAGGATATGCATGTTAGAGATATGACTCAGACATTTCTTTGTTAGCCCTTTCTTACCATTTTTTTTACTTATCCCTGACATAAAAATTGTATCCCTAGTCAGCCCTTGAGCCTAAAAATAAGATCTTTTCTTTGACACCCTATAATTCTATATTTATGTCATAAGTGGAAAAATTGAGTTGTTTGAAATATAAAGTGTTGAAAAGAGACAAAAAGAGAGTGAACAATTTTGATGCACCCCAATGAAAAGTAATCATAAATAGGCAAAAGCCTAAGTTTGGGGGGGCCTACTATTCATCAGACACCTTATTCTCTCAAAACAAAAGAGGGGAAAAATAGATATGAGGTTAAAAAGAAAATCAAAAGAAAAGGGAAGAATCGAAAGCAAAAGAGCTTATGGTACGTAAGATTGAGCCTAAAAGCCTATTTCTACCTACCCCTGCCTAAGCCTACATTACAACCCTGAAAAGCCCTGAAGATCTTTAATGTGTGTATCCATAATTAGTGGAGAATAACAAGTAAACATGCCATAGGATTTGGAAATTAACATGCATAGTTAGGTATTCTTACTTCTATTGAGCATGATTAAATTGAATTTGCGAAATATCTGACTTGATGTGTTTAGAATGCTAAAACTCCATGATATATGTTCCTGCATATTATTAAACTAACCTTCATGTTTTTCTAAGTAACAATGATACAACAAATTGATCAATGTCTTTGAGTCATTTTATTTTCTTTTCTTTCGTGTCTTTATTTCTATTTTTGATCTTTACTCGAGGGCGAGCAAAGGTTAAGTTTGGGGGTGTTTGATCGGTGTATTTTATATACACCTTTTGAGTCATTTTTAGTTAGTCTTTTGCCTATTTTTGTACAAATATGTGTCGTGTTAGGATATATTTTCTTTCTTTTGAGTCACAATGGTTTAAAGTGGCACATTGATGAGAAGGAGCGAAAAGAGAGCAGAAACAGAGGTTCCAGAGCTCAAAAAGCTAAAAAGTTGGCAACCCGGGCGAGAAACAGGGCGGCGTCAACCAACCAGCAGCAGCAGAGCCACGGCGCCCAAGAAGCAGAGAGCCGCAGAAGTTTCGGCGCCGCGGCGCCGATGCGGGAAAATTGACAAATTCAAATAGGATTGGTCCAAGGCCAAGAAGGAAAATGTTTTGCACGTTTTTGAGGATATAAAAGGACCTTTTAGGTCAGATTTGAGAGAGTTCCACACCTTACCATTCATCACAACTTGAGATCTAGATTGGAGACTTATTTTTGAGTAATTTCTTATTCTTTATTTTATTTCTTTTTAGTATATGTTGGATATTATTTTAGTTCTTGGCATGTCTATGGCTATGAACTAACTTAATTTAGGGTTTTCCATGTCGAATCGCTTGAACCTCGTTCTTATGAATTAATGCATGTTTTGGTTTCTTCTTATTATTGTTGAGATTTATTCAATAATTGTTTTGATTGCTTGGTAATTAATTGATCACTAATTATCATAACTTATATGATTTCTAATCAAAATCCGAAAGGGGAGATTGTGAATATGCTATAGTTGAATAAACATAGGTTTAAATCGTGGACTAAAGTACCCCGATACTTGTGTAGCTTAATAGGTTATTGCTCTTAATCCTCTTTTGTAGTCAATCTTGTCATCGAAAGATAGAAGGGTTCTACATTGGGGTTGAGTATTTATATTACCTTAACAGGAGTATAAAATAGCTTAGTTAACCTGCTATCTCAAAATAGAAGAAGAACCTTAATTATTTGCATTAACGAGTAAGGCGAGCGGATAGTTGAGGAGATTTGGAAGCCCTATTTCCACCATATCTGAAGTAAAGTAAAGTAATTTAGTTAGCATCTATAATCATAGCTATAAACAAATCATCAAATTATCGGTTACCAAATAGATACTACCGAATAGAGCTTGGTAATTGGGCACTAATCCATGAGGACGATAACTCGGTCTTCTAGACTATATTACTTGTCATGATACGTGCACTTGCGTTTATCGTATGTGTAAGTCGTGCATCACCTATCCCGATCCCAGTGGGCCCGGCCCGACCCACTGGCCAACCCTAGTGGTATCAGAACAGTTAGTCCTCGGAATGTCTACAGACCGTGTATAGTAGAGTCTTGTTTATCGGTGTGTTGTGCACCACATCTATAAACAGGAGGCTATAGTACATTTAGGATTGGTTTCCCTTCTTCTCACCCTAAGATCGTGCGATAGAGCTGTGTTGTTAGGGTGGTCTCTCCCTAACTTGTTATTGTGATTGCAGCTATGAGAAAAGCAACAGTGGCCCAGAAAGGATTATATGGATTGCGTATCCAGGTTGGTAAAGTTATTGTATGGATGGTATTATGATGATGTATATCTGTACGAGCGTATTTACTTGGGGTCATATGTGTGTTGCCTAGAATGACTATGAGTTACCATAAGTTGGTAAAGTCTTGATAAATACTTGGAAGGTGTGAAATAGTTTATTGAATTCACACCTAGGCTTTATGTATGTACTGACTTGGAATAGTCAGAAGGTAATGCACGGTATGAGACTGTGATAGACTCTTAAAAGAGATCATATTTTATTGATTTGAGAGCATACCATGTTGTTAGATTAAGCTGTGTTGTACACTTAAGTGATTATGTGAATAATAATGGTAGGGAGTAATTGGAGTTGTTGTGAGTAAGACAACATGATTATGAGATATTAAAAAGCTACATTTTTCGTATGTGGGGACTGATAATGTAGGCTTGGGGCATAGAAATTGTGAACCTTAGATTATTGATGACCGTTGAGACCTTAGATGTATAAGGCCTTCTCGGGTAGTAAGATTTACTTCAGACCAAGAATGAAAGTTAGGTGCGACAACGGGTCGAATTGAGGGCTGAGTACGGGCCAACCCGTAGCCTGGAATGGAGTGTGGTCAGTTGGAGATGTTCCCGCTATGTGATAGGGTCACAAGGGTGCAAGGTCCAAGTCTAGTCAATCGTTGTACGAGTTTGTAGACGCGTTCCACCGGAACCGGGTCGTGAGAGCCGAAAATGACCTTAAATTGTTGGATGTAGTAACTCCAAGGATTTGAAAACAGAAGCATTATGCGAGATTATGTACGTATACTAGAATAGGTTTGGAAAGACGAGAAGAGTACGATAAGTAAGAAAATGAGTGAACAAGTGTTAAAAGAATTGAAGTGGTTATAGTATGAGTAATGGAGGTACGAAAAGAGAATCATTTTAGACCATGAATGAGAGTTAATAGTGATGATACACCCTTTGGATTTGATTCCTCGTTTGGCTTGTGATTGATAGGTATGCATGTGCGATGTATTGTGGCCATGTGTGACAGATTTGGTTTTGTGGGTATAGCTGAAGGAGACTACGCCAAAATGTTTATAATGTGAGACTTATTATGAACATTCGAGGACGAATGTTTCTAAGGGGGGAAGAATGTTACACCCCGTATTTCCAAGAGAATGAGATGAGAACGTACGAAAGAAAATAAGATTTGAATTTGGAAAAAAAAAACTGGCAGAACGTTTTTGGACAGATTTTTAGTCAACTTTGGAACGGTATATCTCCTAGTATATTAGGAGTTTTTAGGTGTTTCAAAAGCCTAATATAAAGTTCATTGAGTCTAGTTTCCAACGCAACAAACCGCTCGTCGATAGGACATCAGAGTAGACAATTATGGACGTTACAAGTTCAGCTTATAGAAGAGAATGAAGCAGGTTTCAGTCAGGCGTCACGACGCCGTATCTCAGGGCCGTGGCTCCGTAAGCCCTGAAGGCGTCAGCAGTTTCAGCGCCACGGCGCCGGCTGCAGGGCCGTGGCGTCGAGGCGGGATTTTTTGCGGAAAATATGTAAAAATAAAAGATATTTGTTGTAGAGGACCTATGGGAGGGCGACAAGTGTCCCTCCCAACTTGTAGAGCAAGAAAAGCCTATATCTTGGTCAAGTCTTGCAAGACTTGGCCATTCTACACAAAAATTCATCCAAACACTTGCTCTCTTCTCTCTAAAAAATTATAAACCCTAAGCTTTGATGAAATTATTGGAAAGGCGACAAGAAGGCAATATGCTGGCAAGCTTGTAGAGGGTTCGTGTGGGTGATTTTAACGTGAAGAAGAATTGCGGAAAGAGGGCTAAAGTGGGCGAGATTGTTGGACTATTTTGGGCGAAATTCCAAGGTAAATTCATTCTCCATCTTGAAGTAAATTATGTCACGTGTTGTAGAAATTAGAGAAGGGTATTGTGATAGGGAAAATGGATATAAGAATTGAATGTTGTCATGTCATAAATGAAAGTATAAAAAGGGCAGTTTTCGAGCCTCTAGTTCGTTGGATTTATATGGTCGTCGTCTTCACTTTTTATGTGTGGTTTATTGAAGGGATTTTAGTCGTTCAAATTGTCAATGTGAATTATGTATTAATTTTGGATTAACGACTTGGGTTATAAGGAATGGAAAATGACTATATGTTGTATCAATGTTGTAATGCCGAAAATGGCCTTGAATATGGGACATTTTTATATTAATTGTGGGGCAGAATTTTACACGTCCAGTTAGGCGTGTAATCCCCTTTGGTTAGCTGTTTGGTTGAGCCTTAAATGTGGCGTATTGGTTATTGAAATACGGGCCTTGGAAAAAGGTGGAAAAGTACATAGAAACAAAGGAAGTGCTGCCCAATTCTTCGTAGAATTAGAGGACATTATTTGGTATAAAGTCTTATATTAGACAGTATGATATTTATAGAAGTGCGATCGTCATTATAGGTTGGAGTACCACGTGTAGCATAGTCTACTTGGCTTAAGGAATAGCCGTTGAGGTTGAAGTACTTTGGAGCGTATTGCTACTTGTCGTGTGAGTTAGTCGTCACGAGGTATGTGAACTTCTTCCTTCTATCGACATGATTATCCTTGAGGTATACTTGCCTTGTTATTTGGAGTATACGTGACTTATTTTCTTGAAGTACTTGCCTTGTCATTAGGAAGTATTCATGTTATGCTAAAGGCATGTCTAAGATATTCCTATGTTCTTACCAAGTCTTATGGGGGATGTTGGTAAGAGTCGTTAGGAAGTATTGGAATCGAGTTGACTTTGCTAATTTACTACACTAATGAGAATAGGTATCGGACAAGTCATTGCAGCGTTAATAAAAAAATGTATCGACAATCAATTGTATTGAAATGAGTAGAATTCTCCATCTGCATAGAAACTAAGATAAAACAAAATTGTATTACACTTTCTAGATCATGGCTGCGTTAACAAGATCGTTTTAAATGAGAATAACCTATTCACAACACATAAAAGTGTATGTTACTTGATTCAAATAGAATAAGTAACTTAATTTGAAAGGTATAAGTTACTTGATTTAAAAAAAAAAGGAGTTTACTTGATTTTAAAGAGTTTATGTTATGAAGTTTTAAGACTATGAACCTTGATTTCTTAAAAGGTTATGAGACTTTATTTTTCAAGTTATGGACTTGATTCTTAAAGGAAGGAATGACTTTGTTATACCCCGTAGTTCTGACCCTACGTATGAGAGCGTACGAAAGCATGTAAGACTTAAAATTTCCAAAGGATAGGTTGACGGATTGTTCCGGACGGGTTTTAGTAGACTTTGAGGCGGGTTATGACCCGGTACATTGAGAATTCCTAAGTGTTTCAAAGGCCCAGGGCGTAGTTCGTTGAGTCTAGATTCCAACGCAACCAACCGTTCGTCGATAGGACGTCGGAGTAGAAAGTTATGAGAATTACAAGTTCAGTGCGCAGTCGGACAAAAATGTGTTTCGGACGGAGGCGACAGGGCCGCGGCGCCGGATACAGGGCCGCGGCGCCGAATGTACTGAGGGGTCGCTGAAGTTTCAGCGCCGCGGCGCCGGGAAGCAGGGCCGCGGCGCCGGAAGATCTGAGGGTCCGCAGGAGTTGCGGCGCCGCGGCGCCGGGAAGCAGGGCGGAAAAACTTAGGAAAAGTCAGATTTTTCTTTTAAAAGACCTTGGGAGGGTGACAAGTGTCCCCCCCATCTGATTTTGCATGCACTATATTGACCAAGTCTTCAAGACTTGGTCATACTTCATCTCTCTCTTAGACAAAAGCTCTCCCTTCTCTCTTAAAAGTTCAAGCTCCTCCTTCTCTCTAAAATCCCAAGAGAAATTCTAGCCTTAGGAAAAATCTGAAAAGTTAAGAACAAGAAGGAAGCTTGTGGCTAGCTTGTTGGTGGTGTTCTTGGCAAGGAAGATAGCAAAAATATTTGGAATAAGTTTGACTAAAACTTTAAGGTAACATTTCTTCCTTTAGAATTAGTTTCTAGTGTTGCATGTTAAGAAGAAAAAACTTGTGGTAGTGAATAATGCTCTTAGAGCCATTGCATGTAAGAAATATGGTTTGGATGTGAAAGAATTGGTTAAGAAAATTATGTGAGCATGTTGTAGCCTAAAAACTACCTTAGACTTGTTAAGTTAATTGTTTTACCTTTTGGGGCAGAATTTTACACACCCAAGTTTAGGTGTGTAATCCCCTTGTGATAGTTTGGATTGTTGGGCCTAAGAAGTGGCGTTTGGATGTTGAATTCGGACCTTAAAAAGGTGGCAAAGTATGTAGAAACAAAGGAAATGCTGCCCAATTTTCCATAGAATTTAGGGGCTTTGAACTTAGATTATTCCTACATTGAAATTAGAGGTTAATAAACGTATTATGGTTATTATAGGTTGGCATATTACTTGCGGTAGTTTGAGCTTAGCAAGAGGATTGACCGAAGAGGTATGTGGAAACTTTCTTATCCTTTGAGCATGAGTAGTTATAACTATATAGTACGGTAGACGTACGTGTTTTGAATGAAGTAAATCCTTTTGTTATACTTGACTTGTTTTAAGAAAATGTCTAAGTTGGTTGGGTTAAGAAGTTAACCCGCTTGTTCTTAAGGAATGGTTTATCCTAAATAAGATAGACAAGGATTTTCTTGACCTAATGAAGTATAGAGTACTTTTGGTGTGAAAGTATTGAATATTGAATTATTCTAAAAGATAAGAGACTTAAATTTTTGGAGGTAAGAAACTTGTTTTCTAAAGGATAAGAGGCTTGAAGTATTTTGAAGTATAAGCCTCTTGGCTAGTAAAAGAACGAAATGGTTCATAAGGAGTTATAACGGCTTTATGGAAAGTTAGTTATAACGGCCTTATGAATGGATAAGGATGTCGTAAATTTCTAAAGCATAAAGTTAGTATAACGGCTTTATGGGAAGTTGGTTATAATAACTTTATGGAAGGTTATGAAAGTTGTCTATTTTGATTAATGAGCATAAGTTGTCTAGATTGTGGGAAAATTGAAGTTACTTGGTTTCAAGCTATGAAATGATTTTTCTAAAGGTGTAGTAACTTACTTTGAAAAATAGACACGCCTCGATACTACGAGTGTTAGTATCTTGGATTTTACATAAAAATGAGGCTTTCGAAAAGAATGTACGTATATAGTACTTTGGCTTGTTTAATTGAGAATTATTCTATGTGTGCCTTGAAAAGTGCTTTGGCTTGCTTAAATAAGAATTCTCTTGGTTTATGTGAAAAGAAGGCATGGTAATTGTCTTGGTTTATATAAAGGCATGGTATTGCAATTCGAATTAAAAGCATGTAATTATGAGTCTATTTGGGCGTACCGTCAGTGATGGAGGATTCCACGGGTATGCGGCCATGATGAGGGTTCGTTTCCCTGTTGACAGTATTATTCCATGGATTGGCTCTCCATGAGGTCTACTGATGCAGGGTGGATCTAGTAGTTAGCCCTCGTACCTGCCCCGGTCAGAGACGTGATGCAGGGTGGATCTGGTAGTTGGCTTTCGTACTTGCCCCGGTCAGGGTTAGGGCGAAGTGGTGTGATGCAGGGTGGATCTAGTGGTTAGCCTGCGTACTTGCCCCGGTCAGCGATGTGACGCAGGGTGGATCTGGTAGAGGCTATCGCACTTGCCCCGGTCAGCTTCGTGATTTCAGTTATAGTATTGTTGGTACGGGTGGATTCGTAGCCGGCTTTCGTACTTGCCCCGATTGAGGATGCAGGTGGATCTCGTAGCTATGCCTTCGCATTTCTGCTCGCACGGTTCTTATGATCTGAGTGGGATCTAGTGTTCATATGTACTCCTTAGTGTTGTTATATCATGCATCGCGGTGAGGAAGGAATTCCACCGCACGATTGATATTATGGGCATGAGATCTATGGTTATATTTGAGTGATGACTTAGAGGCGTGAGTCCCCGACTTGACATGGCTGCGTATATGTTGTATCGTAGTTTGGCTATCATACATGTCTCCCGCTTTATATATATGATATTATGAATTCATTCTGATTTTCGCCACATACTTGGTACTGTTATCGACCTCCTTCGGGCCGCGTTCACGCCGCAGTCGAGATACGTAGCTTACCGTCCGCACTCTGTGATCACCGCTCATTTCTTGGGAAGCTCCATCTCTCCGAGGCTTGTCTTTTGGTATGATTCCCGAGGTTATAGACTTTTGTACATTCAGGGGGTATGGCGGGGTCCTGTCCCGCCACAGTTGTTATTCCTAGAGGTCTGTAGTCACGTTGGTGTTTTGGGCTATAAGAACCAGTTGTATTACTATACTTTTGTTTAAGTATGTTTTATAAAGCACTTTATCTACCGTGGCGAATGTTTACCCTTTTTCTAAGTAATGTGTTATGTATGTTCCGCTGCTATTCTCTGACATATACTCCGATGGTACCTTGCAGGTACCACCATGGCCCCGGCCGGGTCGTGACAAAAGTGGTATCAGAGCAGTTAGTCCTCGGAAAGTGTCTACAGACAGTGTCTAGTAGAGTCTTGATTATCGGTGTGTTGTGAACCACATCTATAATCGTGAGGTGCAGGACATTTAGGGTTGGTTTCCATTCTTCTCTCTTTGAGATCGTGCAGTAGAGCTGTCATAGTAGGTTGAGTCCTCTCTGACCTATTCTTATGCACCAGTTATGCCTCCACGGAAGGCGACCAGAGCTCAGAAGGGCAAGGCATCGCAGAGGCGCTAGTGGTACGCAGAGAGTTACTAGGACTGGCACAAACTATGCCCGAGGCGAGGCGGGTCGGCGAGTTCACCACGCCGAAGATAGAGGAGCCGAGAGCGCAAGAGCTCCAGAGGTTTTGCACCGAGCCCCCGCCCGCGGCGGCGAGTATAGGGATTACGGAGAGCGGTCAGGTTGTTGACTAGCATCGTGGCGGCAAAGACCGCCAGGGGCTGGCTAACCCTAGGCCGATGCTTTAAGGATTCGGACTTTCCGAGTTGTAATCCACCCGAGTTCTATGGTTCGAGGTCCGGCGAGGATCCTCGTGAGTTTATTCGGCAGTGCGCGGACTACGCAGTGCTTAGGGGCCTCGGAGACGAGTCCGTTGTGTTAGCTTTCACCGGTTACGCGATATTGCGTTGAACCGTTTGAGTCATGGGAATTGTCTAGAGGAGGGTGCTCTTCCGGCAGGTTGAGGAGTTCGCAGAGGCCTTCTGGATCACTTCGCCTCCCGAGTTGAGAGAGCCCGCGTGGATAGATTCTTGACCTTGAGGCGAATGGGAGGACCATCGAGAGAGTACACTGAGTTTGACTCTTTGGCGGTATCGCGACACTATTGTAGCCAACATGGCGCATGCAGTTCATCGCCATGTGATGGGGCTAGACCGTCATATGATTATCGCGTGCTGGGAGTAGCTCTTCACCGTGTATGGATATCGCCAGATGCAGAGCATATGCGCAGGGATAGACAGAGAAAGGAGGGCGGCTTGACTCGCCAACCCAAGAGGCAGTGACAGCAGGATCTCAGGGCAGTTTTCGAGGCGGACCGCCTCGAAGAAGTTAGTTATGCTCCTCGCCAAGATGGAGTACTCCACCACGATTTCAGGACGTTCGAGATTCGGGAGCGACAGGCTCCGGGGCGAGGTTCGAGTTTTCGGGAGAGTAAGGGTGTTAGTCCGAGAAGCCACCTCTACCTCTGTAGCCGATGTGGTAACACCCATTATGGGGAGTGTCGTGCTAGTTTGGGTAATTGCTATGCATGCGACCAACAGGGCCATTATGCGAGGAATTGTCCGACCAGAGATAGCACGGATGTAGAGATTCACCTTCGTGATCGGGCCGTTCATCGCCTTCTTTTGTTATGCGTCGTGCAGGGCAGGATCATGATTAGAACGACAAGGGGAATGTGAAGCAATAATTACAGGTATATCTTTGACCCTTTAGAGATTAGTATGCATGATAGGATTGTTGTATGATTTAGTGTTATGAACAGAGGATATTGAGACTGTGTACATGTGATAGAATGAGTGGTAAATTCGAGCGAAATTCATAGCCGTGAATGAGAGTAAGTAGTAATGGTTCATATGTTGGGTTCGTTTTCTGTTTGACTTACGGTGAATGGGTATGCGTGTGCGATATCTTAGGGTCATAGGTGGCATAATGAAGTTCCATTAGTATATAGTACGAGGATGTACCAAGGAATAGTAGTTGGCTTCAAAAGAACATTCAGGGACGAATGTTTCTAAGGGGGGGAGAATGTTATACCCCGTAGTTCTGACCCTACGTATGAGAGCGCATTTAAAGCATGTAAGACTTAAAATTTCCAAATGATAAGTTGACGGATTGTTCCGGACGGGTTTTAGTAGACTTTGAGGCGGGTTATGACCCGGTACATTGAGAATTCCTAAGTGTTTCAAAGGCCCAGGGCGTAGTTCGTTGAGTCTAGATTCCAATGCAACCAACCGTTCGTCGATAGGACGTCGGAGTAGAAAGTTATGAGAATTACAAGTTCGGGCGTGATCGGACAAAAATGTGTTTGGACGGAGGCGGCGGTCGCGCGGATCTGAGTCGCGCGCCGAATATCGAGGGTCGCTGAAGTTTCAGCTGGCCGCGCGCCGAAGCGTGGCCGCGGAAGATCTGAGGGTCCGCAGGAGTTGCGGCGCCGGGAAGCAGGGCCGCGGCGCCGAGGCGGGATTCTGGGCGGAAAAACTTAGGAAAAGTCAGATTTTTCTTTTAAAAGACCTTGGGAGGGTGACAAGTGTCCCCCCCCCCCCCCCCATCTGATTTTGCATGCACTATATTGACCAAGTCTTCAAGACTTGGTCATACTTCATCTCTCTCTTAGACAAAAGCTATCCCTACTCTCTTAAAAGTTCAAGCTCCACCTTCACTAAATACTCACATGAGAAATTCTACCCTTATGAAAAATCTGAAAAGTTAAGAACAAGAAGGAAGCTTGTGGCTAGCTTGTTGGTGGTGTTCTTGGCAAGGAAGATAGCAAAAATATTTGGAATAAGTTTGACTAAAACTTTAAGGTAACATTTCTTCCTTTAGAATTAGTTTCTAGTGTTGCATGTTAAGAAGAAAGAACTTGTGGTAGTGAATAATGCTCTTAGAGCCATTGCATGTAAGAAATATGGTTTGGATGTGAAAGAATTGGTTAAGAAAATTATGTGAGCATGTTGTAGCCTAAAAACTACCTTAGACTTGTTAAGTTAATTGTTTTACCTTTTGGGGCAGAATTTTACACACCCAAGTTTTGGTGTGTAATCCCCTTGTGATAGTTTGGATTGTTGGGCCTAAGAAGTGGCGTTTGGATGTTGAATTCGGACCTTAAAAAGGTGGCAAAGTATGTAGAAACAAAGGAAATGCTGCCCAATTTTCCATAGAATTTAGGGGCTTTGAACTTAGATTATTCCTACATTGAAATTATAGGTTAATAAACGTATTATGGTTATTATAGGTTGGCATATTACTTGCGGTAGTTTGAGCTTAGCAAGAGGATTGACCGAAGAGGTATGTGGAAACTTTCTTATCCTTTGAGCATGAGTAGTTATAACTATATAGTACGGTAGACGTACGTGTTTTGAATGAAGTAAATCCTTTTGTTATACTTGACTTGTTTTAAGAAAATGTCTAAGTTGGTTGGGTTAAGAAGTTAACCCGCTTGTTCTTAAGGAATGGTTTATCCTAAATAAGATAGACAAGGATTTTCTTGACCTAATGAAGTATAGAGTACTTTTGGTGTGAAAGTATTGAATATTGAATTATTCTAAAAGATAAGAGACTTAAATTTTTGGAGGTAAGAAACTTGTTTTCTAAAGGATAAGAGGCTTGAAGTATTTTGAAGTATAAGCCTCTTGGCTAGTAAAAGAACGAAATGGTTCATAAGGAGTTATAACGGCTTTATGGGAAGTTAGTTATAACGGCCTTATGAATGGATAAGGATGTCGTAAATTTCTAAAGCATAAAGTTAGTATAACGACTTTATGGGAAGTTGGTTATAATAACTTTATGGAAGGTTATGAAAGTTGTCTATTTTGATTAATGAGCATAAGTTGTCTAGATTGTGGGAAAATTGAAGTTACTTGGTTTCAAGCTATGAAATGATTTTTCTAAAGGTGTAGTAACTTACTTTGAAAAATAGACACGCCTCGATACTCACAGTGTTAGTATCTTGGATTTTACATAAAAGGAGGCTTTCAAAAAGAATGCACGATATAGTACTTTGGCTTGTTTAATTGAGAATTATTCTATGTGCCTTGAAAAGTTCTTTGGCTTGCTTAAATAAGAATTCTCTTGGTTTATGTGAAAAGAAGGCATGGTAATTGTCTTGGTTTATATAAAGGCATGGTATTGCAATTCGAATTAAAAGCATGTAATTATGAGTCTATTTGGGAGTACCGTCAGTGATGGAGGATTCCACGGGTATGCGGCCATGATGAGGTTCGTTTCCGCTGATGTGATTATTCCATGGATTGGCTCTCCACGAGGTCTCTTGCGCAGGTGGATCTAGTAGTTAGCCTCGTACCGCCGGTCGGAGGCGTGATGCAGTGGATCGGTAGTTGGCTTTACTTGCCGGTCGTTAGGACGAAGTGGTGTGATGCAGGATGGATCTAGTAGTTAGCCTGCGTACTTGCCCCGGTCAGCGATGTGACGCAGGGTGGATCTGGTAGAGCTATCGTACTTGCCCGCCGCCCGTGATTTGATTATAGTATTGTTGCTGCACGGTGGATCTGGTAGCTGGCTTTCGTACTTGCCCCGGTCAGTTGAGGATGCAGGGTGGATCTGGTAGCTATGCCTTCGTACTTGCCTCGTACGGTTCTTATGACACAGGTGGGATCTAGTGTTCATATGTACTCCTTAGTGTTGTTATATCATATCGCCGGTGAGGAAAGAATTCCACGCACGATTGATATTATGGGCATGAGACCTATGGTTATATTTGAGTGATGACTTAGAGGGCGTGAGTCCCTGACTTGATGGCTGCGTATATGTTGTGTGTACTAGTTTGGCTATCATACACATCTCTCCTGCTATATATATACTATTATGAATTCATTCTGATATTTTGATTTCCACATACTTGGTACTGTTATCGACCTCCTTGGGTGCGTTCACGCCGCAGTCGAGATACGTAACTTTGGTCCGCACTCTTAGGATCACCGCTTCATTTCTTGGGAAGCTCCATCTCTCCGAGGCTTGTCTTTTGGTATGATTCACGAGGTTATAGGTATTGTACATTCAGGGGTATGGCGGGGCCTGTCCATACGATTGTTATTCTAGAGTGCGTAGTCACGTTGGTGTTTTGGGCTATAAGAACCAGTTGTATTACTATACTTTTGTTTAAGTATGTTTTATAGAAGGCAGCCTTATCGGCTGACCAGTAATGTTTACCCTTTTTCTAAGTAATGTGTTATGTATGTTCCGCTGCTATTCTCTGACATATACCTGACAGGGTACCGGTAAGGTACTACCATGCCCCGGTAGTCGTGACAGACTTGATTTAAAAAGTATGGCTTCCATGATTTATTTCAAAAGTTAAGAGGCTTGATTTCAAAAGAGAATGTAACTTGAGTTTTAAAAAGAAAAGTTTATTGATTTAAAAGAGAAGGTGTGGCATGATTCTTTTATAAGTATGCATGTACTTAGTACTTTTGGGTTTAGTTTTCCCTAATGTTGTAAGAAATGAAAGTGTCTTAAGTTCTCCAAAATGAAAGGTTGTTATAATAGCTTTACAGGAATTTGTTATAACGACTTAAGAAGAAGTAAGAAAAGATGATTTAAAATGTTATGGATACAATACACCGAGTCCCAGAATGGGTCGGGCAGTATACCTTTATGGGCAGACTTATGTGACTTTACCGCGTCCCAGAATGGGCCGGGAAGTATACCTTTATTGGCAGACTTATGTGACTTTACTGCGTCCCAGGATGGGCCGGGCAGTATACCTTTGTGGGCAAATTTAAATAGCTTTACCGCGTCCCAGAATGGGCCGGGCAGTATACCTTTGTGGAAAGACTTTCTATGACTTTATCGTGTCCCGTAAATGGGCCGGGTTACTTTATCACGTATAGATAATCAAAGTGAACTACAGAATGAGACGTCCCTCCATAAAGGGCCGGATTATGTTATGCAAGATACGTAAGTTATGTGTTTATGAACTTGATGATTTTTCCTAAGTATGTAAGTAAGAATTTGATTATAACTCTTATTGAAAGAAGGAAAAAGATAAGAATGTACGATTGAGCTCATAAGTTGAAATGACTTTCATATTAGAAAGTAGTACAGTGATATCAGGAACGGTTGGCTCTTGTTTCATATGACACGGTAAGATCTGGTATTTAATTTGCATACTTGCCCATGTCATTCTTTTGTACAGTCATGGTCTTGTTTACTGTACTTCATTTCCGTTCCATACTTAGTACTTGTTGTACTGACCTCCTTCGGGGGGATGCGTTCATGTCCGCAGGGCTAGGTACACAGTTGTGGATCCGCGAGCTTAGGATCCTTGGTCAGCATTTTGAGATGGCTCCAAGTTCCGGAGTTTGTCATTATGACTAGGTATATTCAGGGGTACGGCGGGGCCTTGTCCCGTCATAGTTGTTGTCACCTTCTTAGAGGTCTGTATTCATATGTGAGCTGGACTGGTGTAAGTTTTATTTACATTGTTGTACAGCGTAGACCCCTTCGGGTGATTTATATTTATACGGAAGCCTTTCCGTCTTTGCCTTTGTTTAAAAAAAAAGAGTGTTATTTATCTTTCGCGGTTTATTTATGTTGTATGAGTAGAAGGGTGCCTGTGCAGTAGGCACGATGAGCTTGGTTCGGGCGTGACACGATCTTCCCGTGTGTGTTTTTGGGTTACCCTGCCAATCTTCGTGGTTACTCATGCTATGACTTGTCGAGCCGTAAAATTATTATTTCACGTCATGTCCTATTTGATGAGTCTCAATTCTCCTTTGCCTATCTACACTCGCCACCTCGATATTCTACGATTTCTTAGATGATGGCCTAAACCATCTTCTAATTCACTATTTACATAGTCCGTCATCCCAGACCCCGGCACCCGCCACCACCTTGGCCATTCCGAAACTAGCTTCCCATATGGTTCTGTCGACGGTGGCCCAGAATATGTCGCCTCAACGTGATTCCGCAGCCACCTCTCAGCAAACCGAGGTTCGGCCAACCAGTAACATCACCCCTACCCTTCCTCCTCTGGCAGTCCTGCAGCAAACCCCCCTCCCATCCCGCGTCCTGAGACACTATCAAACTATGAAAACACATGCCATGCACAAAACTCATAAACCTAAACGGTTGTTTAACTTTCCATTTCAGTTGTCCCTTCATCTGTCCCTCGTAACCCGAAGGATGCCTTGTCCGACCCTAATTGGAAAGCCGCAATGATTGACAAATATAATGTTCTTATTGATAATAAGACGTGGGACCTAGTACCCTATCCACCTGATGCTAACATTATTCGTTCAATGTGAATTTTTAGACATAAAAATAAATCTGATAATTCTTTTAAGAGGTACAAGACTCATCTTGTAGGTGATGACAGGTCTCAACAGGTGGGAGTAGACTATGATGAAACATTCAACCCAGTCGTAAAGCCCACAACCATTCGGATCGTCCTTAGCATTGCAATATCCAAGTCTTGGCTCATTCATCAACTTGTTATCAGTAATGTCTTCTTACATTGAGATCTTCATAAAATGGTTTATATGCATCAGCCTATAGATTTCAGAGATCTTATTCATCCTAATTATATGTGTCTGTTGCAGAAATCGCTCTATGGACTAAAACATGCTCCTCGAGCATGGTACCAATGGTTCGCCGATTATGTCTCATCTATTGGTTTTTCACACAACAGATCTGATCATTCCCTGTTCATCTACAACAAGGGTATAGACATGGATCACCTATGATTATATGTTAATGACATCATCCTCACCACATCATTTGATGCTCTCCGTCGGTCCATTATGTCTCTCATTTCTTCTGAGTTTGTTATGAAAGATCTGGGGGCCCTGAGTGATTGGAGATATTTGTTTCCCATTTTCTTCATTGATAATATCGATTAGCACTAATTTTGGTATATCTAAATTACGGTTCACCAATACCTTTACCCTTGGATGAGTCTTGTTTATTGTTGCAAGATCTAGTTGTATTTGTTTACCAACTGCAACCGTTAGTGAAAAAGTGATTCTTTCACAAAGTATGGAGGTAACAAATTAGGGAAAGATATCTAGGCCATAACTTTTGTGGTTTCCTCCTCAACTTTGAATTTTGGGTCATAGATCAATGGTCTCATTTGGTAGTAGTATCCATCCTTTGAGTTTATATTATATGATCCTTTGGATGTCATGTTCACATAATCCTCCATCGAAGATAGGCGCATCAATACATGTCGGTGCCTAAGGACACCAATCTTGCAATCCCATTTCATGCCACATTGAGAAGGTATTATCTTTCTCAATTCTTCAATATCCGACCATCCATAGGAGAATTTACCGACTAATGCATATTGCAAGTTTTTAATACTATTCCTCCTATCCACTTCCTTCTCAGTCCATTGAATTCTAGGAACTCCATTAATGTAAGTTATAGGCTTAACATCAATAGGGTTCACTTTAATAGAGGTTTGCAATAGATCTTTTATTAATACTACATTGGAATTACTTTCAACATTTCCTACCATTTGAGTAGGACACTGGGTGCACAACAAAGGAAAATCAGTAGTAGATGATAGGTTTATCGGCTGACCAACCACCAAATGAGGCTGTTCGCCGACCATATTGGCCATGGATGACAGAGGGAGACGATATACACCTAGCAAATGTGTATATCACATGTATCCAAGTTTTAGTGTAAAACTTACCATAGATGAAGAATTCATGTGCAAGTGTAATTATGATTTATTGTTATAGTAGGAATAGGATTTTCCATATTTAGGGATTGTATATTGTATATAAATACCTCTTCATTAATAAAAATAATCAAGAGATTATTTCTTTCATGGTATCAGAAGTATAGGGAGAAAATACCTTCTCACAAAAATACTTCTGCTGCCCCTATCTCCCGTCTCGATTGATGTGATACCTCATCGGTTATTGTGCAATCTTTTTCTTCTTCTCTTCCCAATTCCTAATTCACATATTGTTCTTTCATTATGTCTACATAAAAAAACATGTTTCATCATGTCTTTACAGTCTCCAACATCAAGAACCACATCCCTATTGTTTTTTAGATGGAAAATGTCCAATACGTGATATGGGCGGAACTGTTTAAACGTCACGCACGTTCACATCAGGCTATTCATCACATCATCTCTTCGGTCACAGGTAAGGAGAAGGTGCCTGCCCCATAGGATGGCCCGGTGTTTTGGACAACCCTTGATGCTACCGTTCTCCAGTGGATATATTCCACTATCTCTACAGACCTCTTGCAGACGATTATTGAGCTTGACGCCACAACGATGGAAACTTGGAATAGGATGGGTGATATTTTCCAAGACAACAAAAATTCTCGTGTTGTCACTCTTGAGCAGGAATTTTCCCATGTTGCCATGAAGGATTTTCCGAATGTCTCATCCTATTGTAAAAGGCTGAAGTAATTAGCGGATCAACTCAAGAACGTTAGTGCAACCGTCACTAATGATCGTCTTATCCTTCAAACTGTTGTAGGCCTATCCGAGGCCTTTAATGATGTTGGGATCCTCATTTGGCAAAGCAACCCACTTTCTCCATTTTATCAAGCCCGGTCTATGATCACCCTTGAAGAGGCAGGGTTGGATAAAAAGGCTTCTAATGGAGCAAATTTTTCCATGATGGTGGGATCGCCATAAAATTCCAACTCCCAATTATCTTTGGCTAATTCCACTCCCAATTAGAACAACGGGGGTGGAAAACGGGGTCAAAATCGGAAATTCAGCAGAAAAGGCAGCGGCGGTGGCAGCCGCGACGGTAATAGGGGTTCGGTCTCGGGTCCGGTCTCAAGATGGCAGGGGCCACCATTTCTTGGGCGGTCTGGCTGGCAGCGATGGCTAACAATGTCATCGCGGCGATGGGCCTGACAGTGGCCCAACTAGCCTAGCTACCAGTTTCAATTTCCAGCTCTTTGTCCAGTGAATTTTGTCGGGCAGCAGAGCCCCAATTCGCAGCAATTTCATCATACTCGGTCTGGGCAGCCTGCTGTTGGGCCTAGCCAGCCGGCCTGCTTGGGCCTCGGCCTCCGCGGCTGCGGGTCCAGCGACATTTCCGGTACCTACGAATATCGAGGCCGTAATGCATACACTCGGATAAAATTCTCCGGACACAAATTGGTAGATGGACACCGGAACCACTTCTCATATGGCATCGACATAAGGTAACCTCTCGTTTTATTTCAATATGAGCGAAAATTGAGGCATAATTGTTGGTAATGGCAACCAATTTCAATTTGTGGTTATGGTCACACAAATTTGTCCCCCCTTCCCCCATATCCACCTCTCGTCCTAAAAAATGTCCTTCATGCCCCTCACTTAATTAAAAATTTGGTGTCAGTCCAAAAATTCACAACTGATAATTGGATTTTTATTAACTTTGACCCTTTTGGATTTTCTGTGAAAGATTTCAAAAGAGAGATACCTCTAATGAGGTGTAATAGTTGGGGCGGGCTATATCCAATCCACCACCACCATGTCCACGAGTCAAGTCACACCTTCAACATTTGTCGATCTTGCTCTGTCCTTGTGGTATGCCCATTTAGGTCACCCGGGAAATTAAAAATATTTAATGTGACTGAAAATTAAAAATATTCAATGTGATAATGGACCGTTCCGTGACTTTTGTGACGCTAATGGCATATTTTTTGGTTTTCTTGTCCTCACACGTCCTCACAAAATGGGAAGGCCGAAACAAAATTCATACCATTAATAATATTGTCCGAACTTTGCTCACACATGCCTCATTATCTCATTCTTTTTGGCATCACGCCCTACAAATGACTATCTATCTCCTTAACATTCTCTCTAACCAAGGATTAACATATAAATCTCCCCTACAAATTCCTTATGATAAAGATCCGTCGTATTCTCATCTTCGGGTGTTTGGGTGTTTGTGCTATCCACTTATTATGTCTACTACAATTAACAAACTTCAAGCCCGGTCTACCACTTGTGTGTTTTTGGGTTATCCATCTAATCATCGTGGTTATAAATATTTTAATTTTGCTTATAATAAAATCATCATTAGTCACCATGTTATTTTTTTATGAATCTCAACTTGCTAATTTTTACAAATTCGTATCTAGTTCCTATAATTTTTTAGATGATGAGACATCCCTGTTTATAATCCCTCAGTGGGCCCACCCCCTCCAGTTCTCCAGATCCGCCAGTAGGCCCACTGCCTACAGATCTCGTAAACAATCCCACGGCTAGGCCCATTTCCATGGTTCCTTCAGGTTCTCGGCCAGCAGGACCACTGCCTG
Organism: Przewalskia tangutica; assembly: GCA_029844215.1. Classification (NCBI taxonomy): domain Eukaryota; kingdom Viridiplantae; phylum Streptophyta; class Magnoliopsida; order Solanales; family Solanaceae; genus Przewalskia; species Przewalskia tangutica. Next base: position 130,136,467 of record CM056721.1, read on the forward strand.
TTGGCCCATTACCGTCCCCGAGACCAGCTTCAGTTCTTGGGCTAGCAAGCCCACTGCCTGCTGGACAGTACCATATTCTCTTAATTTCCCGTCCAGTTATTGGGCTATCATGCCCACTACCTGCTGGCAGTCCGAAATAAATCAGCCACTATCCCAAAATATGTCCCCAATCATCTCAAGTCAAGGACCCGTCACTCATAGCCAACTGGGTATTTTTAAACCTAAACAACATTTTAATCTAAATTCTAATATCACTAAATCACTCCTACCATGTACCTATATATGCCCTTCATGGCCTGAATTGGAAAATGGCCATGGACGGCAAATATAAAACTCTAATTGAAAATATGATGTAGGAGTTGGTACCCCATCCACTTGGTGTTAATATTATTCGGTTTATGTGGATTTTTACTCATAAGGAAAAAACTAAGTGTTGTTTTGAGAGCATGCGCTCAAATGCATTATATGATACATACATGACACACTTGATTATGGATTGCATTTATATCCATCATCCGTCTCTACTCTCATGTCTTATAAAGATGCTGATTGGGGTGGCTGTCCCGATACCAGACATTTGACATCTGGTTATTGTATGTTCCTTGGTGATAATTTGGTCTCCTGGTCGGCAAAACGCCAGGCTACATTTTCGAGATCTAATGCGGAGGCCGAGTATCGTGGGTAGCCAATGTGGTGTCTGAATCATGTTGGCTGTGTAATCTTCTATTAGAGTTTCACTTTCCTGTTCAAAAAGCTACTTTGGTCTACTGTGATAATGTTAGTGCGGTCTATCTTTCTGGAAATTCGGTCCAACATCAGCGTACTAAGAATATCGAGATTGATATTCACTTTATTCACGAAAAGGTGGCTGGTGGACAAGTACACGTCTTGCATGTCCCTTCCAGATACCAGATTGTTGACATCTTTACTAAGGGTCTTCCCTCGGTTCTATTTGAAGATTTCAGGGACAGTCTCAGCGTACGACAACCACTCGCTATGACTGCGGGGTGTGACTGAGGGAGTCGATATACACGCATCAAACATGTATATCACGTGTATCCGAGTTTTAGTGTAAAACTTACCATAGATAAAGAATTCTTGTACAAGTATAATTAAAAATTTTCATATTTAAGAATTATATATTGTATATAAATGCCTCTTGATTAATGAAAATAATGAAGAGATTATTTTTTTGTATGGACGGTGTTGCTATGTTTTGGGTCACATAGAGCATGCACCTAGAGAAAGGTCGGGCTTTCTCTATTACATCCTCAATAATCTTTTTTAGTCAAAATTGTTAATGATTGGCGTAGATCATTTTTCAATATGTAGCAATTAGTAAAGATCATGGTAATGTGATCTTTTCTTTGAATATTTCGAAATAGTCGACCAATATTTTGATGTGTAAATTAAAGGTTAAGATGTTTGTTGATCTCATCCAAACGGCCTCTGTTGACTTGTATCTTCGTTGTGAACCTCCTAAATTGTATCTATTTGGGCAATTCGCACGATTACCTATATTTTAGGGTGGTCTCTAATTGTTGTCCCTCAAATTGGACGTCTTTAACTTTTGTCCTTCGTCTTAAAAAATGATCGAAAATATCTTGAGGTTGTGGGTTCGAATTCCAGCATAATTAAAAGAAAACAATTTCTCAAGACAAGATTTCATTAAAAATTATGTCTATTTGACCAAAGTTGTATGTAACTATGCCTTAAGGCACATATTTATATGTAATTATATGCTTGAAGGCAAAAAGAAATCGCAAAACAAGATTTCATTAGAAATTATGTTTATTCGGTCAAAGTTGTGCAGAAATTATGCTCAAAGGCAAATTTTCTATGTAATTATACTTGAAGGCAAAGTTTCGTTGAAAATTAGATTATGATTTGTCCGGCTAGTTATATACAAACTATGTACCATAAGGCATAATCAACTTTGGCCGAATAAACATAATTTCTATGAAAATCTTTTTTGCGGTTTTTTTTTTCTTTTTTTGATTCTGTGTTCGAACTCAGAATCTCTGCTTTCATAGATAAGCAAATAAAGAGTAATTTCTATGAAAATCTTTAAATTGTTATTTTTTATGTCCCAACACATTAGGTAATTCCCTCGAGGGCTTTCACACAATTTATGTACTAGAGTTTTTCTGATATATTAGAAAACAGTAAACCATTTCTCCATCATAATAAAAGGACCTAGGCACATGAACCTATTTGACCTTTATTCCTTTTGTCACCACCTAACCCCAGGTTTAATCCAATTCCAGAGTAACTTTTTTAACATTTTTATCACTGTATAATCATTATTTATCTAACTGATTACTACTACTAGTTCTACAACCATTCTTATCGATTGTTCGTCATATAACATGTTGTATTACTTTATTGTTAAAATCAACTTATGGATTAACAGTAAATTAAAAGCGATTGATAGATGCTTCTTAATTATTTTATATGATTACTATTTTGAGAGCGTTTACATAAAATCATCCATTCTTTGCCACTCCATTCGTCTAAAGAAGAAAATGATACATTCTTTCTTGAAAATGAATTCATAATTCGGAAATTTCATCTTTTTTAATTTGTCATGCACTTTTTATCGACAACTATTGTATATAAAAAAAAAACGTACCCTATAAATCGACGTGAAAACATTTCAATACAAATTGGATAAGTGTTTTTTGCTTGTTCTCGGGCATGCATGCATACATACATATTGAAACAATCATATATATATGATGTGAGTCTTATTGTGAACGTATGAGCCCGCAATTAAGTCTTGACTTTTAGTTTTACTATATATGATTGTTTCAATAAGCAATTTGATTTCCAAGGTTGAAGAATGGAGAGGGAATATAGCCATACGTATATAGTGAAACGAAATGTTAAATATACATCCGATAGACACTATATACATGTGTATATCGGATTAACCTTCTCTCGGGTTTACTGTAGCAGCAGTCCTATTTGGTAAATAATGTGTATTAGTCTTGTACACTTACCATAATTGTATAGTTAGTTTTCAAATAGAATAAGGTTTTAGGAGTAGAATATGAATAGGATTCTCCTATTATGAAAATATGGAAATTGTATATATTGTCTTTCAATTAATGAAAATAATCAAGAAATTAATTCTTTCATGGTATCAGAAGTCTAGGTCAAACAAAAAAATTTCTCTCCCAAAATTATTGTTCTTCGGCCAGCGAATCCGAGAGTTTACCCTCGATTTCCGCGTCTTCTTCCGCTCTCAAATTCTCTCTTTCAAACCCCTCTATCACTTAATGTTCTTTCGTAATGTCTACGTCAAAGAACATGTTTCACCCTGCCCTTGTTATTTCGAACATCAAGAATCACATCCCTTTAATTCTTGAAATAGAAAACGTCCAATACGCGACGTGGGCCGAGTTATTCAAAATTCACGCTTGCTCGCATCAAGTCATCCATCACATAATCCCCGCGGCTCCTGAGAATACGGAGGTGCCTAAACGCAAGGATGATCCTAAGTTATGGACAACACTTGATGCCACCGTCCTTCACTAAATTTATTCAACTATCTCTACCGACCTGTTGCAGAAGATAATTGAGCCAACCGCTACGGCGATGGATGCGTGATATAATCCAAGATAATCGAAATTTCAGAGCTCTTACCCTTGAGCAGGAATTTCCGCATGTCAAAATGGAAAATTTTCCCATTGTTTCGGCTTATTGCACAAGGTTGAAAGACTTAGCGGAACAACTCCGCAATGTTGGTTCGCCTGTTAGCGACGATCATTTTGTTCTTCAGATGGTTGATGGCTTATCCGAGGCTTATAATGGCGTTGGAACACTGCTTCGTCAAAGTAATCCTCTCTCGAAGTTGTATCAAGCCCGCTTCATGCTTACGTTGGAAGAAGTCGATTTGGCTAAAAAGGCAGCTACGAGTGCTAGTCCGGTGGTCATGATGACGTCCTCTACAAATTCTACAGAATATGGTGATAATTAGGGTAAAAATTGTGCTCACGGTAATGGCAAAAATACTCAAAAAATAATGGCAAAAACTATGGGGGAAACGCGGCAGTTTCGGTGGTGGTTCCGGTGAACAACATACACCGTCTGATCGTGATGGGCCACTACCCCTGGTCGATCGTGGCCCCGTGAATGATGGAGTTGGGCGATGAGTCGTGGCCCAACAACCCTTATTTTCCAGGCCCCTCTTTTCAGATTCAGCGCTGGGATGGGGCAGCAGGGGGGTTGTTTGGGTCTCGGCCCACACAAACGTTTTCGGCAGTGGGCCCCATATCCACTCTAATCGACATTGAGGCCGCAATGCACACATTTGGCTTAGTTCAACCGGACCCAAATTGGTACGTGAACATCAACGCTACTACCCACATGATAACTGATCAAGATACTCTTTCGTCTTATTCCAATTTGAGCAACTCCCGCGGTATAATTATTGGTAATGGTAATTCTATTCCGATTTGTGGTTATGGTCATAAAACTTTGTCTCCACCCCATCCACCACTTATCTTGAAAAATACCCTTCATGCCTCTAAATTGATTAAAAATTTAGTGTATGTCCGTAAATTCACAACTGATAATTCTGTTTCTGTTGAATTTGATCCGTTTACATTTTTTGTGAAGGATTTCAAGACGGTAGTCCCCTCATGTGGTGTGATAGTAGGGGAGATCTTTATCCGATCACACCAAGTTTTGATCTTTCGAGTCAAGCCTTGCCATCCATGTTTGACGCCCTTGCTCCGTCCCTGTGGCATGCTCGTCTGGGTCATCCGGGGTCATCTATTTTGTCTTCCTTAGATAAAAATAATTTTATTTCTTATAAGGGTACGTGTAGTACTCCAAATTGTCAATCTTGTTCTTTAGGAAAAATTGTTAAGTTGTCATTTGTAGACTCTAATATTCATACTTTAATGTCATTCGACATTATTCATAGCGATTTATGGACATCTCTTGTTCTCAGTTCTTTGGGTCATCGTTATTATGTTCTATTCTTGGATGATTACTCTAATTTTTTGTGGACATTTCCGTTAGCGAAAAAATCTCAAGTTTTTTCACCTTCTTGAAATTTAGAGCATTCATTCGAACCCAATTCAAATGGAAAATAAAAAATATTCAATGTGATAATGACAAAGAATATGATAATGTGGTGTTTTGGAAGTTTTGTGCTAATAATGAGATCAATTTTTATTTTTCTTGTCCCCATACGTCTTCACAAAATGAAAAAGCCGAATGCAAAATTCGTACCATTAATAACATTGTCCGAACCATATTAATTCATACTTCCGTACCCCCTTCTTTTTGGCATCATGCTCTAAAAATGACTACATATTTTCTTAACGTTCTTCATTCCAAAGATTTGACATATTCGGGACCTCTTCACATTTTATATAATATGACACTTTCATATTCACATCTTAGGGTCTTTGGGTGTTTGTGTTATCCACTCATTTCGTCCACCAAAATTAACAAACTTCAGGCCCGGTCTACCCCTTATGTATTTTTGGATTTTCCACAAAATCATCGTGGCTACAAATATTTTAATTTATCATCTAATAAAATCATCATTAGTCGTCATGTAATTTTTTATGAATCCAAATTTCCGTTTGCTAAGGTTAATACTCACGTTTCTAGTTCGTATAATATTTTGGATGATGATATATCCCCGTATATTATTCACCAATTCTCAGACGTATCCCGCACCCCGAATCTACTAGCGGGCCCACTGCCCGCTGGTCCTCCCGTCACTACGACTCCTCCAGTTTTAGGTTCAGCAACTGGGCCAAGAATTATGTCAGTTCTGGCCCAGTTCGTTATACTATTCGCGGGTCCAGCACTGGCCCAATCCCCAATCCACTCTCGATTCCAGCCAGTCCCCGTGTTGGACCTGCAGGCTGGCCAGTTCGTCCCGTGTCCGATATTTTCCAAAATCCGCCCAATCCTTCCCCGAGTCATTGACCAGTCACTCGTAGTCAATGATGTATTGTTAAACCAAAAAGACATTTTAATTTCAATTATAATGTTATTCGCTCAGCCTTACCCTGTAATCCTGTCTGTTTTAAATGACCTGAATTGAAAAATTGCTATGACCGACTAATATAATGCTCTTATTGAAAATAAGACGTGGGAATTGGTGCCCCGTCCATCTGGTGTTAATATTATTAGGTCTATGTGGAATTTTGTTCATAAGGACAATTCTGACAGTTCTTTTGCGAGACATAAGACTCGTTTTGTAGGTGATGGTAAAACTCAGCAGGTAGGTGTAGATTGTAGTAAGACATTTAGCCCGGTGGTCAAGCCGACTACCATTCACACTGTGCTTATCTTGGCTCTTTCGAAAGCATGACCCATTCATCAGTTAGATATGAAGAATGCTTTCTTACATGGTGATCTCAAAGAGACAGTCTATATGTATCAGTCTTTGGGATTTAGGGATCCCAAATATCCTTATCATGTCTGTTTGTTGAAAAAATCCTTGTATGAGCTTAAGTAGTCTCCATGGACTTGGTATAAGAGGTTTGCAGATGCATTACGCTAGTCTTCGGATGCATTACGTCAGTCTATCATGAAAATTCTCATTTCTAAGTTTGTTATGAAAGACTTAGGACCCTTGAGTTACTTTTTGGGGATTGTTGTCATTCGTTATGCAGATAAGCTGTTCTTATCCCAGAGGAAGTATGCAGCTGAGATCATTGGGAGGGCTGAGATGTCATCCATACAATGATTTGACAAGCCGACAAACCTTTGTCTCTTGTCTTGGAACCATATACCCCTCTGGTTGGTCTATGTATGTTTCTACTTCCAAATCATCATTTAGAAAGACTATCTTGACATTCATTTGATGTATTTCAAGATCACGCAAGACGACGATAGTTATGAACATACGTATGAATGTCTTTAGATTTATATAGACTCATTGGCATAGTTGGTTCTTAACCTTTGTTTTGTGGAGCTTAGATGCTTTAGAAGCTTTGTCTTTACTTTTAAGTAAGTAAAGGTAGCACAATCTTGTGTCATCATCTAACCAAGTCACAAAGTACTTGTCTCCCCCCTCTAGCTTGAGTGAACTTCAAGACACATATGTTGATATATGTGTGAGTCCTAGAGGAGTGATTTCCCTTTAGACGGATCTAATGGAAGCTTTTTGGAGATTTTTTGCATCTATGCCTACCTCACACTTACGTTGAGGGTTTATGTTGATAGACGGCAATGATTCCAACTTTACCAATTTCAGTATAAATTGATAGTTAACATATCTAATCTATGGTGCCATAAATTAGAAGACATTGTTAGCGATATTTCGAATGCTCACCAAAGCGTACGCATCATTGACAAACAATATAGTCGGATAAGACCGAATATCGTCCTCAGAGACTGGTTTCTAATTACCGTTCATCTATTTTATGTTATCTATTTGGAAATCGATATTTGAGTTGGGTTTTTGTTTAACTACTAGAATAATTGCAAGAATTACTGAACTATTTAAGTTGTAATTAGTTATGAATGAATTAGGGCTTACAAAATCTTCGACTATCCACTCTATTCAATCCTTAATGCAACTAGAATGACTTCTTCTTCTACGTTAAGATAACGATTAACTAAACTGGCTTATATTCCGATTAGGACATATAATCACTCAACCCCAGTGCAAAACTCTTCTATATTTCTATGATAGGATTTACCACATAGGAGGATTAAGAACAGTAACCTCTAATGCTACATAAGTATCGGGGTACTGTCGTCCGCGATTTTAACATATGTCTAGTCAATTACAGCATATCCAAATCTCTCTTCTCGGTTCTTGATTCGAAATCATATATATTATGATAATTATCAAACATTCATACCAATTATTGACTAAATATTAATCAAGTGAAGAAGAAATCAAACTACTGCATTAATTCATGAATAGAAGTTTCAAGCGATTCATAAGAAAAATCCTAATAAAGTGTTTAGCTCCTAGCCATAGTCACGCTAAGAACTAACACAAAATCCATACATAAACTGAATTAAAAATGAAAGAAAAGAAATTACTGCGAACTAAGTCTCCAATTGTAGCCTCCCTTGTTGTCTTGTGTTGTGCTATGTTGTAGAATGACCCCCCTCTCATAGCATTAATCCCTAGGGCTTAAATATGTTCCAAATTTCGTGTCCTATGGACCAATCTGCCCTTAGCCAATTCTTCTTCGAAACTGAGATTTTCCGCACCGGCACCGCGGTTCTGCATAGCGGCACCACGGTGTCGAAACTCCTGTACCTTCTCAGCAAATATGGTACCGCGATTCTGGGTTCTCAATAAATATGGCACCGCGGTTCTGCATATTGTCACCGCGGTGCTGAAAATCCTTCATCCTGATGTGCCAACTTTTATCCTTTTTGCCTCGGGAGCACCTTTTCTGCCCAATTATTGCTCTTTTTCGCCATTTTGCCTTTTGGAACCGCTATGACTCAAAAGAAAGAAAAACAAACCTAATACTATACTAAACACAATAAAAACGAGTAAAATACTAACTAAAAATGACTCAAAAGGCGTATACAAAATACGCCTACAAACCCCCAAACTTAAACTTTGCTCGCCCTCGAGTAAAACAGAAAACAAAAACAAAGAAATAAAATCGAAAAGACTCAAAGACTCAAATCAAGAAGCTGCACAAGTACTTAGAAACACATGAACGTCAGTTGGGATAATATGTAGGAACAGATATATCATGAATTTAGCAATCTAGAATTTCAAGTCAGATATTTCACAAATTTATTTCAATCATAAGTAATGGAAGAATGAATACCTAACCTATGCATATCAATTTCATTTAGTTCTATGGTCCTGTTACTTGCTATTCTCCACTAATCATAAACATACATTCTAGAGATCATCAGGACTTTTCAGGGTTGTCATGTAGGCTTAGGCAGGGGTAGGTAAAATTAGGCATTTTGGCTCAATTTACGTACCATAAACATTTTTCTTACTCAACCATTTTGTCCTTCTTTTTTGGTATTCTTTTCAGTTCATACATATATCCTCCTTTCTCTTTTTGAGACCATGAAACAATTCACATAGGTACCCCAAAACTTAAGCTTTTACATTTTTTTCATTGGGGTGCATCACTTTTTCACTCTCTTTTTGTATTCCTTTTTCACTTTTTTTCATCCCAATTTTTCAATTACCGTTTATGGCACACGAGGGAATCATGGGGTGTCAAAGAAAACAACTTATTTTAGGCTCAAAGGGGCTGACTAGGGATACAATTTATTGCAAGGTAGGTAATGAATGGTAAGAAGGGCTAACAAAGAAATGCCTGAATCATCTCCCTAACATGTACATCTTAACTATTTCGCCTCAAATAACAAGCAAGCAGACTTCACATACATTTTTTAATTGACAGCACATAGGCTAAGCACCAAATATTCCAAATAATAAAAAAAAAAAACTTAAGCACACAGATTTTAGCCTCTCATTCCACTACATTATCTCACTTAGTTCACTAGGCGTTCCAAATAAGCACAACATGCATGATCAAAAAAAAATTGACTCACATAAAACACAAAAACAAACAAAATACTCAAAAATAAGCAAACAAAAGACTCAAAAATAAAATAAAATAAGAACCCCCCCCCCCCAAACTTAAACTACAAATTGTCCCAAATGTGTAAAAGACTCAAAAATTAAAGAGGGACGACTTACGCATACAAATGCTCAAATGGTGGTGGCGGCGGATATCAGATCGAGGCGGTATTCGGGAGGAGATTTAGCGATTCAGGGCCTTTTTATTTTTCAGAAATCGCTAATCGGCACCGCGGTTCTTCATAGTGGCACCGTAGTGCCTAAATACTGGGGCCTCTATGAACATTCAAGATCGCTGTCTCGCAGATTAGCACCGAGGCGCCGACTGACTGTTTTCCACCCTTTTCTTCATGCTCATTCTCTGACTCCTTCACCTGGCATCACAACACAACAAACATACCAAAAGTGAGACTATTCTATTTAAACTAAATTGCATAATTTAAACATTGGGTTGCCTCTCAAGTAGCGTTGTCTTTAACATCTTTCAGCCGGACGCAGGTTCATCATTCAAATCATTGGGGTAAATTAACCCCACAACCTATCCACTTCAAAATCATTCTCCTCTTCCTCGCTATATTTTTCTTTTTCACTGTATTGAGTTCAGTAGGATTTACCTGTTTGACAGCTTCCATTTCATCCACTTTTGTTTCATCTTTCAAACTAGCCTGTGGGCTCACAGCTGTAGGATTGATCTTTAAAGTTTTTGTATGTGCTTGCTGATCTGCTGTGTCAGTTATGCTTACTGCGAAACACTTGTTGCTCTCCTGGGATTCAATGGTGGATTTGAACACCCTGAATACCATCTCTTCTTTCTGAACCCTTAGTCTCAATTCCCCTTTCTCCACATCAATTAGAGCTCTACCCGTTGCAAGGAGTGGTCTTCCCAAAATGATATGGGTATTTCATCATCCTCCTCCATGTCAAGAATGAGGAAGTCTGCTGGGAAGAAGAACTTTCCCACCTTGACAAGAATATCTTCAACTATGCCTCTGGGTGCACCACGGTTCGGTCAGCCAGCTGCAGATTAACTGTGGTTGATTTGGCTTCCCCCAAACTCAATCTCTTGAACACAGACAGAGGCATGAGATTGATACTAGCCCCTAAGTCACAAAGTATTTTGTTGCATGTTACTTTGCCAATAGTGCAGGGCAGGGTGAAGCTTCTTGGATCTTTCAACTTAGGAGGCAATTTCTTTTGTAGAATGGCGCTGCACTCCTCTGTCAGTGTTACTGTCTCATAATCTGCCAACCTTCTCTTATTTCCAAGTATCTCCTTCATGAATTTACAGTATGCAGACATTTATTCTAACACCTCAATGAAGAGGATATTGATGTGAAATTTCTTAAACACAACCAAGAACTTGGATAACTGCTTGTCTATGGCCTTCTTTTGGAGCCTCCGCGGGTAAGGGATTCTATCAGTGTATTCCCTCAAATGTGCTGGTGGAGCTTTTTCAAATGTAGGGTGGTCCTCAGTGACCCCTTCCTTTCCTTCCTCAACTGCTTTCTCACCCTCTTTCCCATGAACCACTGCGGGTTGGGGAGCAACTTGCTCCAACTGTTTTACACTCCTTAACAACACTTCCTGACACTGCTCTCTTGGGTTGACCTCTGTGTTTCTTGGGAGAGAACCATGTGGTTTGTTAGTTACCATCTTTGCCAATTGCCCAACCTGCGTTTCCAGGTTCCTGAGAGAGGACCTGGTTTCAGACATGAACTGATTCTGTGAATTAGTGAGTGTAAGCAATGCGGCCCTCAGCTCATCAGGCTTCTCCTACTGTGTAGGTAGTGTAAACTGTTCGGATGAGGTAGCCTGATTCTGTCCTTGTTGGTTCTGGTAACTACCTTGATATGGTTGCTGCTGGGACTAGTCGTTCCTCCACGAAAAGTTAGGGTGATTCCTCCACCCTGGATTGTATGTGTTGGAATTATAAGGCAGCTGAAAGTTCCCAACTGTCTGAACCTGCTCCATTGACACATTATTAGGGTCCACCGCTATGCATCTGTCAAAGGAATGCGGTCCACCACAAATCTCACAATTTACAGTGCATCCGATCGCATTCACGTATACGGTGTTCTCGCTGCGCTTGCTTTGTCGAAAGGCCACCGTGCATTCGAGCGATGATGGCATCTAATTTATGTATGCACATAGTCTTCCTGTTATTCACTGACCTGTCGCCTGCTCCTTGATAATTGTTGGCAGCCATGTCTTCTAGTAACTCATGTGCCTCATTGGCACTCTTTATATTAAAGGCTCCCCTGCTGCAGCATCAATGATGGTACGAGTAGTACCACTCAGTCCATTATAAAAAATGTGGACTAACATCCACTTCTCTATGCCATGATGGGGGCATTTCCTTTGCAGGTCCTTAAATCGCTCTCATGCATCATAGAGCGACTCACCATCCACCTGGTAAATTTTTTTTAACTCCCCTCTTAACTTTACCGTTTTTAAAGGTGGGAAAAACCTTGCAAGAAACTTTTGTTCTAGGTCCTGCCAGGTAGTGACGGAGTTGGCAGGTAGTGAGTTCAACCAGCTCTTGGCTCTGTCCCTAAGTGAGAACGGGAAGAGCCTCAGTCTAATGGCACCGTCAGTAACGTCATTGTACTTAAAATTGTACTGTGTTTAGGACCATGCTCAGGATGGCTGGCTTGATCTCAAAGTTGTTCGCCCCTATTACTGGGAGCCTGATGCATGTCTGTGCACCAGTAACCGTGGGCAGAACATAATCTTCCAAGCTTCTTTCTGGAGGTGGTGGGACTTGTCCCATGTCAGCCGGTACCTCATTATTCAACACCTCTTCAGGTACTCTGTTGTTGTTATTTTGCTGATTTATGGCTAGTAAATCAGCAATTCTTTTCTCACGCCTATTTTGCTTGCACAGTTTGTCGATTTCAGGGTTGAAGGGAACAAGTGTATCTGCTCTTCTCCTTCTTCGCATACACTAGATCCCTTAAATATATCAAAATCAACAAACAAATCAAGGCAACAGTGTTCTAACACTAAGAAAAAAAATAAAGCCAAAGTAGTAATAAAAATAGATGGTTCGATATTAGATGTACGTCAGTCCCCGGCAACGGCGCCAAAAACTTGTTAGCGATATTTCGAATGCTCATTCAAGCGTACGCATCGTTGATAAGTAATATAGTCTGATAAGACCAAATATCGTCCTCAAAGACTGGTTTCTAATTACCGTTCATCGATTTTATGTTATCTATTTGACAATCGATATTTGAGTTGGGTTTTTGTTTAACTACTAGAATAATTGCAAGAATTACTGAACTATTTAAGTTGTAATTAGTTATGAATGAATTAGGGCTTCCAAAATCCTCGACTATCCACTCTATTCAATCCTTAATGCAACTAGAATGACTTCTTCTTCTACGTTAAGATAACGATTAACTAAACTGGCTTATATTCCGGTTAGGACATATAATCACTCAACCCCAGTGCAAAACCCTTCTATATTTCTATGATAGGATTTACCACATAGGAGGATTAAGAACAGTAACCTTTAATGCTACATAAGTATCGGGGTACTGTCGTCCGCGATTTTAACCTATGTCTAGTCAATTACAGCATATCCAAATCTCTCATCTCGGTTCTTGATTTGAAATCATATATATTATGATAATTATCAAACATTCATACCAATTATTGACTAAATCTTAATCAAGTGAAGAAGAAATCAAACTACTGCATTAATTCATGAATAGAAGTTTCAAGTGATTCATAAGGAAAGCCCTAATAAAGTGTTTAGCTCCTAGTCATAATCACGCTAAGAACTAACACAAAATCCATACATAAACTGAATTAAAAACGAAAGAAAAGAAATTACTGCGAACTAAGTCTCCAATTGTAGCCTCTCTGGTTGTCTTGTGTTGTGCTATGTTGTAGAATGACCCCTCTCTCATAGCATTAATCCCTAGGGCTTAAATATGTTCCAAATTTCGTGTCCTATGGACCAATCTGCCCTTAGCCAATTCTTCTTTAGAACTGAGATTTTCCGCACCGACACCGCGGTTTTGCATAGAGGCACCGCGGCACCGCGGTGCCGAAACTCCTGCACCTTCTCAGAAAATATGACACCGCGGTGCTGAAAGTCATGTGGCTTCTCAGTAAATATGACACCGCGGTTCTGCATATTGGCACCGCGGTGCTGAAAATCCTTCGTCCTGATATGCCAACTTTCGTCCTTTTTGCCTCGGGAGCACCTTTTTTGCCCAATTCTCGCTCTTTTTCGCCATTTTGCATTTTGTAACCGCTGTGACTCAAAAGAAAGAAAAACAAACCAAGTACTATACTTAACACAACAAAAACGAGTAAAATACTAACTAAAAATGACTCAAAAGACGTATACAAAATACGCCTAACAGACATAAACAGGTAAAAGGAAGGCTCAGTTTTATTGATACTAAAGAAAACATTGTAGGTGCAGTGTTTGCCCTAAGGAGCCTTCACATGCGAATCTCCTTAAGTAGAAGGCATTACAGAAGTTGCATTGACTTTAAAGAGGCCTTCACAGACGAAGCCCCTACCTACAAAAATTTCATTTTCGTGATTACAAACTCGTTAGCCTCAAATACTAGCCTAAACCCAGCATTGGCCAACACAGGTCCAGAAATTAAATTCCTTCGAATTACCGGGACATGCATCACTTCTTTTAGAGTCAGCTCTTTTCCAGACGTCATCTTGAGGACTACCTTTCCTACCCCAGTACCTTGGAAGAAAAATTGGTGCTCATAAACAACTTCTTATCCGTAACTGGTGTATATGTGGAGAAGGCATCTTTGTTGGAACAAATATGGCGGGTAGCACCCGTGTCTAGCAACCATTGTGTTGGATTCTCAATGAGATTGGCCTCTAGCACTCCGACAGAGAATTCTTCAGTCATATCGTCTAAGAGCGTGTCTTCGACGACGTTCACCTTATCCTTTCCTTTGGCATTATCATATTTTTTCTTGCGGCAGTCTTTGGCCATATGACCAACTTTACCACAATAGTTGCATGTTCTCTTAAACTTTTCAGTTGTGTGGGAACGGGCATCCTTCTGGAACTTTCGTTTTTTGCTTGGGTTCCCTTTGACTTCCGTCAGATTTGCCTTGGCCTCGACGGGTTGTTTTCCCTTTGACATGGCCTTCTTATTGTCTACCTGAATTTGGAGTTTGACACTAAGTTCGTCTAGTGTCATCTCCTTCGTCTTGAATTTCAAGTAATTCATAAACTCAGTCCACGAGAGAGGTAGTTTCTCGATTAACACCCCAACCAAGAATAGCTCGTTGGGCTTCAATCCTTCCAAGTCTAGATGATGTAATATCATTTTAAATTCCTGGACTTGGGATGACAAACTTTTGTTGTCCACCATTTGAAATTTCAGAAATTTCCCAATGACAAACTTTTTAGCACCCGCATCTTGAGTGTTGTATTTCTTTTGCAATTTGTCCCACAATTCCTTGGTTGTCCCGACGGTGTAATATACCGTGTATAAAGGATCGGATAAACTATTCAGAATGTAGTTTCTGCACATGAAATCACTATGTTTTCATGCATCACGAACCAACTTCATGTCGTCAACAACATGGATACCTTAGCCCCCTCCCGCCAAATCATTTAGCTGAGGGTCCTTGTCTTCCCCAAATTGTGGAGGGTCTTCGTTTAGGAAATGTGACATTCCCATAACCATCAGGAAAATAGCATCTTTTGTTGTCATCTTTTGAAATGTTCACACATGAACTTCTCAGGACGTTCATGGTGAAAACCAACCGGACTTGTAGCAGTGGTGCTTCCTTGAGCAGGAGCAATGACATTTGGAACGCCTTGAGCATTATTATTAGCATTTGTGGTACCAAAAACAATGGTGTTACCTTGAGTGGTGTTCGGATTTCCAGCGTTGATTTGATCTTCAGCAGACATTGTTGTTGTTGAAAGCAGCGAATATTATCTTAAGCTTGTTGGATATTAATATAAAATTATAAGGAAATGGGAAAACAACAACAAGTAAATAAAAAATCTGGAAATTAAACAAGTAAAAGGTCTTGCTGAGTCGATTGAAGTTTCAATCTTTCCTTAAGATAATATTGCCCCCGTATATCCTTTCAACGGTTGTGTTAGCAACTTATCTTCCAAGATAAAGCAACAATCAAACAAGTGAGCAAAGGGACTCAAGTGTTCGCTTGATAAGAAAGATCTTTGAGTGTATTAGATTGCTAGAGAGGAAGACAATTTTCAGAGAATTGGTTAAGTGTCAATGTGTAGTGTCTTGCAATTGTGCGTAAGACATCAATTATAGGTATATGATTTGGTCTTCTCAATTTACCAAATGAATGTCCATCAATATCAAGTAAGGACCATTGATATTGAGGTTAATTCAACCTAGTAATAGTTGAATTCATTATGTCACGACCCGAGCCGACGGGCCGCGGCTGGTGCCCTAACTGGGCACCCTTATACCCACACATCACATATGACCAGTGGAAGCTAATGAAAACTCATAATCTCAAAACAAAGGGATCATGTCCCCAGAACGGTCATATAATAAAATAGGCAAGCCAACAAGGCTGTCATTATATACACAAATCTGAAATGAACTACAATTGTACATGTTCAACCCACACATGACTACAGACCACTAAGAGTATACAGTAACTATGACGGGACAAGGCCACGCCGTATCCCTGAATATACATAAGTCATAATGAAAGCCCTGTATCAAAATGACTAGGCTCCGGAACAATGGAGCTATCCCAAAATGCTGAGCAAGGATCCTAAGCTCGAGGATCACCAAACTGTGTACCTATACATGCGGGCATGAACGCAGCCCCCCGGAGAAGGGGGGTCTGTACAACAATGTACCAAGTATGTAAACATAAAGTACAGTAAATAAGATCATAACTGGCCAAAAGATAACATGGACAAGTATGAAAATCAAATACCAGATCTAACCGTGCCATATAAAATAAGAGCCAAATGTACCTTGTATCATCAGAACATCAGATATCGTATCATCGTACCACCGTGACACCGTACTCATCGCACTAATCGCATTTACTTTATAAAAATGAGAGTCAACTGTGCCTTTTTAAAATATAAAATCAACTGTATCTTTTCAAAATATGAAAGTCATGTCAAAATCAAGGATACCTGTCCATAGAATCATTATGCATATCCTATTCATGGGAATCGAACCCGCATGGGTCTTTATACCCGCATGAGTATCTATACTTGCATCACAGATCTTGTCTGTGGAATCATATACATACACTATTCATGGGAATCGAACCCGTATGGGTCTTTATACCCGCATGAGTATATATACTCGCATCACGGATCTTGTCCGTGGAATCATATACATATACTATTCGTGGGAATCGAACCCACATGGGTCTTTATACCCGCATGAGTATCTATACTCGCATCACAGATCTTGTCCGTGGAATCATATACATATACTATTCGTGGGAATCAAACCCGCATGGGTCTTTATACCTGCATGAGTATCTATACTCGCATCACGGATCTTGTCCATGGAATCATATACATATTATTCGAGGGAATACGTCTCAATGTACTTCAACCTATAACAACAATAATATGTCTATCAATTTCATGCTTACTAGTATAAGACATATACCAAGTAAGGGTTTTTTTTTCATATAAAAATTTGGGCAGCACTTTCCCTATAAATGCTCTCATTCAGAACTTACAAACAAGGCCAAATACACCAATAACCTAGCACCAATTAAGGACACAACTAAACAGTTAACCGGGGTGATTCATACACCTATTTCTCACGTAAAACAGCCCCTTAATCATTACTAAAACAATCCACAAAAATAGTCCATATTCCAACAACAATGAGGGTAAGATATGAAGCCTTTCTATACATTTCTACACCCTCATTTTTTAGGACATACGTTAGCAATTACCATATCTAAACATGCATAAAGAGTGACTAAATTTCCAGCATATACACGCATAAAACATCCCTTAAAACAGCACGACAATATCCAACAATTTATATGAAGTTCTCGGCCACAACAAGACTTCAAGCCAAGGCCCCTTTTCACGACTCTTTATAATCCAATTCGTTACAAAACTTTCATATAAACAGTTTATACTTTCCATAACAAGAGTTTCTTCATCTAACAACATGTAGCAAGTGGTGATAACAACACAATAACCAACGAATCCAAGTAATGAAAAATAGCCAAGAATCGGCCAACATGCTAACAACAACCACATGCATTTTCTTGCTTCCAACCCTTCTAAATACATGTTCATCCATTAACTATAACATTATTTATCTACCAATAACTTATTAAGAGGAAGAACTCTTACATCTACTTTAGCCAAAGTAGTCCTTAGGTTTTCGGCTCACACTTCACTTCCACACCACTTCTTCACGCTACAACCACATGCACGTATCCTCTACAAGCTTGCAACCATCTTCCTTTCATGTTTTTCTTCCAAAAAGTTCATTTCCAAGCCTAGGGTTTCAAGATACTTTTCGGCCAAATCGTGGTTTAAAGTTCTTGGAGAGTTAACTTGGCTTAGAACTTAGGTAGAGGGCTTAATCTTGGAAAATAAGTTGTCTTTGATCTTCACTTTTGCTATGGTTGGTTCGAAACATGGAGAGAAAGGAAAGAAGAGAAATAAATTGTGTGGTGAAAAGATATTATGAGCCAAGTCTTACAAGACTTATCTTATATAGATAGAACTTGTAATCACAAGTGGGGAGGGACACGTGTCACTCTCTCATTGGTCATAATCATCTCTTCACAAAAATATCTCTACACTTAACCAAAATATCTTAAAATTCGATGGGCCCACAAAATTGTGAAATTTTTGGTGGACCGCATATTATCAATGCCAAGACTTCATAATACAATACTAAGTTCATAAATCCATATTAAGGAATTTAACTACAAGTTAATAAATTTTCGTCGTCACATTTTTATCCAAAATTTTCCATAAGAAAATGTAATTATACTTTCCTTCCAACATTCAAATCTTATTTCCATAATCATGTTCTCAATTAAATGCCCTAGATTACGGGGTGTAATACATTAGCCAAGTAATAAAGAGTAATTGCTCCAAAGTCATCCCAAGAATCAGTTTTAATTCGCCCACTACGTTACTGAAAAACGTCGAGGCACCGCGGTGCCTAAATTCCAGTAAGTCACTGGAACCAAAAATGGAATTAGCACCGCGGTCATAAGGTGGAGGCACCGCGGTTCTGTCCTTGTGGCACCGCAGTGCTCCCCTTTTTCCCATGACAAATTTCCTAATTCGTTTTCATCTCTTACACATTTCTTCCTTTCATTTACCAACGTCATTTGGCCAATAACCGTCTATTATCTTACGTTTCAAATAATTCGTATACATACCAATATCTCTTCCATTTAAGGAAATTCTGATCTTTGACACTATATGTCACGTGTGTGAAAACAACGTTTCCTACGTGCGGGGCCCCAATTATTCGATTCGTAATTAAATAAGATTAACTGTATTTCACGTTTAATAAATATTTCCAATAATCCCCTCTTGGAATAGATTTCGGCGCACAACATGGTGCCTTTCTAGCAATCATCCGGCGGATCGATGTTGCATATGGAGAGGTAGTCGTAGCTTTGAAACTTCCATAGTAGAATACCATCGGACATATTTACTGCGCGGTGACCGTGATGTCTTGAACCGTCAGTGTTTAGTATATGCCAAGACAATGATACCAACACAACATCTTTCCTACTCAATCTTTCTAGTGTTTTGTCTATCGTGGGCCGTGGACACCCTTGGTTTCTTAAGTCCGTTCATTTGAGGCGGCATGTCCTCGCACTTAAATAGATGGTCTCCTACAAGGTATCCTGCAATACCCAACTATACAATCGTTAGGAACCATTAAAAGTTTCCTCAACCTAACCTCAACTTTGGAGGATCATTAAAGGTTTTGAAACTTATCATTTACCCCTCTACAAGTAGCACTTTTTGTCTATCATGGGAATGACTTTTGGATTATGTTTCTTAAAAAGAAATCATTATCCGAAGTGCTCTTGCTTCCACCGAAGCACTTATATGAATCATTACAGTTTAGTTTTCCCATTGAACCTTATCCGTGGGATCTCCAGTCCGTAAGGTTGGATGTCCACTATATTGATTCTTATTGATCGAATTTTAAGCTCATTCCCCTAGACAAGCAGTTCATCTGATCTATTCCCTTCGTCAAGGGATCTGCGATATTTTTTCGAGATTTTATGTAATCAATAAAAATAACACCCGAGGTGATCAGTTGCCTAACGGACTCATGTCTCCCGTCGAATATGACGAGACTTGCCGTTGTATATTGAACTTCGTGCTCTTTCTTGAGCCGACTGACTATCGCAGTGGATCATTACAGAAGACACGAGTTTATCCCAATGGGATATCCTCTAAGAAACTATGAAGCCATTCAGCTTCTTCTCCCGCTTTGTCCAAAGCGATAAATTCTGACTCCATCGTGGATCGGGTAATAAGGGTTTGCCTAGAGGATTTCCAAGACACAGCTCTACCTCCGATTGTAAAAACATATCCGCTGGTGGAATGGATGCCATCGCTATTAGATATCCCGTTTGCATCACTGTACCCTTCTAGTATAGTTGAATATCTCGAATAGTGCAATCCAGAATTTTCTGTGAACTTCAGGAACCGTAGTACCCTATTCAGTGCTTTCCAGTGATCCTCACTTGGATTACGGGTGAATTTAGCCTGTTTATTGACTGCATGAGCGATATCAGGTCGAGTGCAGTTTGTAATATACATCAGAATCCCAATCACCTGTGCGTATCGCTCATGGCGTACGGGTGCACCATGATTCTTGTTAATCCTTTGACTTTTCTCCAATGGTGTCGTTACTGGTGAACTGTCGAGCATCTCAAATTTCTTCAACACATCTTTAATGTAGTGAGATTGAGACAAGACCAGTCCATTAGAGATCTTAGAAATTTTGATCCCTAATATGATATCTGCGACCCCCATATCTTTCATGTTGAAATATTATTTCAATATGTTCTTAGTCTCAAGGATTGTCCTCTGACTGACAAGTCATCTACATAAAGGCATATTATGACGAATGAATCGGTATTTCCTTTCATGTAAACACATTTGACACACTTATTAATGGTAAACCATGTTGATAGTAGGGTACTGTCATATTTATCATGCCATTGTTTAGGGGCTTGTTTCAGCCCGTACAACGATTTGACAAGCCTACAAACATTTGTCTCTTGTCTTGGAACCATATACCCCTCTGGTTGGTCTGTATGTTTCTACTTCCAAATCATCATTTAGGAAGACTATCTTAACATTCATTTGATGTATTTCAAGATCTCGCAAGACGGCGATAGTTATGAACATACGTATGTATGTCTTTAGATTTATATAGACCCATTGGCATAGTTGGTTCTTAATCTTTGGTCTGTGGAGCTTAGATGCTTTAGAAGATTCGTCTTTACTTTTAAGTAAGTAAAGGTAGCACAACCTTGTGCCATCATCTAAGCAAGTCACAAAGTACTTGTTTCCCCCCTCTAGCTTGAGTGAACTTCAAGACACATATGTTGATATATGTGTGAGTCCTAGAGGAGTGATTTCCCTTTAGGCGGATCTAATGGAAGCTTTTTGGAGATTTTTTGCCTCTATGTCTACCTCACACTTACGTTGAGGGTTTTTGTTGATCGACGGCAATGATTCCAAATTTACCAATTTCAGTATAAATTGATAGTTAACATATCTAATCTATGGTGCCATAAATTAGAAGACATAAACAGGTAAAAGGAAGACTCAGTTTTATTGATATTAAAGAAAACATTGTAGGCGCAGTATTTGCCCTAAGGAGCCTTCACAGGCAAATCTCCTTAAGTAGAAGGCATTACAGAAGTAGCATTGACTTTAAAGAGGCCTTCTCAGACGAAGCCCCTACCTACAAAAGTTTCATTTTTCGTGATTACAAACTTTTTAGCCTCAAATACTAGCCTAAAACCAGCATTGACAAACACATGTCCAGAAATTAAATTCCTTCGAATTTTCGGGACATGCATCACTTCTTTTAGAGTCAGCTCTGTTCCGGACGTCATCTTGAAGACTACCTTTCCTACCCCTAGTACCTCGGAAGAAAAATTATTGCCCATGAACAACTTCTTATCCGTAACTGTTGTATATATGGAGAAGGCATCTTTTTTGGAACAAATATGGCGGGTAGCACCCGTGTCTAACAACCATTGCGTTGGATTCTCAACGAAGTTGGCCTCTAGCACAACGGCTGAGAATTCTTATCCGTCAGATTTGCCTTAGCCTAGGCGGGATGTTTCCCCTTTGACATGACCTTCTTATTGTCTTCCTGAATTTAGAGTTTGACAATATGTTCGTCTAGTTTCATCTCCTTCGTCTTGAGTTTCAAGTAATTCATAAACTTAGTCCACGAGGGAGGTAGTTTCTCGATTAACGCCCCAACCAAGAATTGCTCGTTGGGCTTCAATATTTCCAAGTCTAGATGATGTAATATCATTTGAAATTCCTGGACTTGGGATGACAAACTTTTGTTATCTACCATTTGAAATTTCAGAAATTTCCCAATGACAAATTTTTTATCAACCGCATCTTGGGTGTTGTATTTCTTTTTCAATTTGTCCCACAATTCCTTGGCTGTCCCGACGGTGCAATATACCATGTACAAAGGATCGGACAAACTATTCAGAATGTAGTTCCTACACATGAAATCACTATGTTTCCATGCATCACGAACCAACTTCATGTCGTCAACAACATGGATACCTTGGGCCCCTCCCGCCAAATTATTTGGCTGAGGGTCCTTGTCTTCCCCAACTTGTGGAGGGTCTTCGGTTAGAAAACGTGACATTCCCATAACCGTCAGGAAAAATAACATCTTTTGTTGTCATCTTTTGAAGTGTGCACCCATGAACTTCTCAGGACGTTCATGGTGAAAACCAACCGGAGTTGTAACAATGGTGATTCCTTGAGCAGGAGCAAGGACGTTTGGAACGCCTTGAGCATTAGTATTAGCATTTGTGGTACCAAAAACAATGGTGTTACCTTGAGTGGTGTTCGAATTTCCAGCGTTGATTTGATCTTCAGCAGACATTGTTGTTGTTGAAAGCATCAAATATTATCTTAAGCTTGTTGGATATTAATATAAAATTACAAGGAAATGGGAAAGCAACAACAACAACAAGTAAATAAGAAATCTGGAAATTAAATAAGTAAAAGGTCTTGCTGAGTCGATTGAAGTTTCAATCTTTTCTTAAGATAATATTGCCCCCGTATGTCCTTTCAACGGTTGTGTTAGCAATTTATCTCTCAAGATAAAACAACAATCAAACAAGTGAGCAAAGGGACTCAAGTGTTCGCTTGATAAGAAAGATCTTTGAGTGTATTAGATTGCTAGAGAGGAAGACAATTTTCAGAGAATTGGTTAAGTGTCAATGTGTAGTGTCTTGCAATTGTGCCCAAGACATCAATTTATAGGTAGATGATTTGGTCTTCTCAATTCACCAAATGAATGGCCATCAATGTCAAGTAATGACCATTGATATTGAGGTTAATTCAGCCTAGTAATGGCTGAATTCATTAGCCAAGTAATGGAGAGTAATTGCTCCAAAGTCATCCCAAGAATCAGTTTCAATTCACAACTACGTTACTGAAAAACGTCGAGGCACCGCGGTGCCTAAATTCCAGTAAGTCAATGGAACGGAAAATGGAATTAGCACTGCGATGCTCCCTTTTTTTCCCGTGGCAAATTTCCTAATTCGTTTTCATCTGTTACACATTTCTTCCT
Organism: Przewalskia tangutica; assembly: GCA_029844215.1. Classification (NCBI taxonomy): domain Eukaryota; kingdom Viridiplantae; phylum Streptophyta; class Magnoliopsida; order Solanales; family Solanaceae; genus Przewalskia; species Przewalskia tangutica. The sequence continues at coordinate 130,159,848 of CM056721.1, forward strand.
TTCATTTACCAATGTGAAAGCAACGTCATTTGGCCAATAATCATCTATTATCTTACGTTTCAAACAATTCGTATACGTATCAATATCTCTTCCATTTATGGAAATTCTGATCATTGGCACTATATGTCACGTGTGTGAAAACAACATTTCCTACGTGCGGGGCCCCAATTGTTCGATTAGTAATTAAATAGGATTAACTATATTTCACATTTAAAAAAAAAATTCAACAATCTCCTCTTGGAAGAGATTTTGGCGCACAATATGGTGTCTTTCTAGCAATCATCCGGCGGATCGACGTTGCATCTGGAGAGGTAGCCGTAGCTTTGAACCTTCCATAGTAGAATATCATCGAACATATTTACTGCGCGGTGTACGTGATGTATTGAACCGTCAGTGTTTAGTATATGCCAAGACAATGATACCAACACAACATCTTTCCTACTCAATCTTTCTAGTGTTTTATCCATCGTGGGTCGTGGACACCCTTGGTTTCTTAAGTGCGTTCATTTGAGGCGGCATGTCCTCGCACTTAAATAGGTGGTATCCTACAAGGTATCATGCAATACCCAGTTATACAAGCGTTAGGAACCATTAAAAGTTTCCTCAACCTAACCTCAACTTTGGAGGATCATTAAAGGTTTTGAAACTTATCATTTACCCCTCTACATGTAGCATTTTTTGTCTATCATGGGAATGTCCTTTGGATTATGTTTCTTAAGAAGAAATCATTATCCGAAGTGCTCTTGCTTCTACCGAAGCGCTTATATGAACCATTACAATTTAGTTTTCTCATTGAACCTTATCCCTGGGATCTCCAGTCCGTAAGGTTGGGTGTCCACTATATTGATTCTTATTGATAGAATTTTAAGCTCATTCCCCTAGACAGGCAGTTCGTCTGATCTATTCCCTTCGTCAAGGGATCTGCGATATTTTCGAGATTTTATGTAATCAATGAAAATAACACCCGAGGTGATCAGTTGCCTAATGGACTCATGTCTCCGTCAAATATGACGAGACTTGCCGTTGTATATTGAACTTCGTGCTCTTCTTAGAGCCGACTGACTGTCGCAGTGGATCATTACAGAAGACGCTGGTTTATCCCAACATGGGATATCCTCTAAGAAACCATGAAGCCATTCAACTTCTTCTCCCGTTTTGTCCAAAGCGATAAATTTCGACTCCATCGTGGATCGGGCAATAAGGGTTTGCCTAGAGGATTTCTAAGACACAGCTCCACCTCCGATTGTAAAAACATATTTGCTGGTGACTGGATGTCATCGCTATCAGATATCCAGTTTTCATCAATGTACCCCTCTAGTACAGCTGGATATCTCGAATAGTGCAACCCGAAATTTACCGTGAACTTCAGGAACCGTAGTACCCTATTCAGTGCTTTCCAGTGATCCTCACTTGGATTACATGTGAATCTAGCCAGTTTATTGACTGCATGAGCGATATCAGGTCGAGTGTAGTTTGTGATATACATCAGACTCCCAATCACTTGTGCGTATCGCTCCTGACATACGGGTGCACCAAGATGCTTGTTAATCCTTTGACTTTTCTCCAATGGTGTCGTTACTGGTGAATTGTCGAGCATCTCAAATTTCTTCAGCACATCTTTAATGTAGTGAGATTGAGACAAGACCAGTCCATTAGATATCTTAGAAATCTTGATCCCTTATATGATATCTGCGACCCCCATATCTTTCATGTCGAAACATTATTTCAACATGTTCTTAGTCTCAAGGATTGTCCTCTGACTGACAAGTCATCTACATAAAGGCATATTATGACGAATGAATCGACATTTCCTTTCATGTAAACTCATTTGACACACTTATTAATGGTAAACCCTATTGATAGTAGGGTACTGTCAGATTTATCATGCCATTGTTTAGGGGCCTGTTTCAGCCCGTACAACGACTTGACAAGCCGACAAACCTTTATCTATTGTCTTGGAACTATATACACCTCTGGTTGGTCTATGTATGTTTCGACTTCCAAATTATCATTTAGGAAGACTATATTGACATTCATTTGATGTATTTCAAGATCACGCAAGACGGCGATTGTTATGAACATACGTATGGATGTCTTTAGATTTATATAGACCCATTGACATAGTTGGTTCTTAACCTTTGGTTTGTGGAGCTTAGATGCTTTAGAAGCTTCATCTTTACTTTTAAGTAAGTAAAGGTAGCACAACCTTGTGCCATCATCTAAGCAAGTCACAAAGTACTTGTTTCCCCCCTCTAGCTTGAGTGAACTTCAAGACACATATGTTGATATATGTGTGAGTCTTAGAGGAGTGGTTTCCCTTTAGGCGGATCTAATGGAAGCTTTTTGGAGATTCTTTGCCTCTATGCCTACCTCACACTTACGTTGAGGGTTTATATTGATAGACGACAATGATTTCAACTTTACCAATTTCAGTATAAATTGATAGTTAACATATCTAATCTATGGTGCCATAAATTAGAAGACATAAACAGATAAAAGGAAGACTCAATTTTATTGATATTAAAGAAAACATTGTAGGTGCAGTGTTTGCCCTAAGGAGCCTTCACAGGCGAAACTCCTTAAGTAGAAGGCATTACAGAAGTAGTATTGACTTTAAAGAGGCTTTCACAGACGAAGTCCCTACCTATAAAAATTTCATTTTTCGTGATTACAAACTTGGTAGCCTCAAATACTAGCCTAAAACCAGCATTGACCTACACAGGTCCAGAAATTAAATTCCTTCGAATTTCCGGGACATACATCACTTCTTTTAGAGTCAGCTCCTTTCCGGACGTCATCTTGAGGACTACCTTTCCTGCCCCCAGTACCTTGGAAGAAGAATTGTTGCCCATGAACAACTTCTTATCCTTAACTGGTGTTTATGTGGTGAAGGCATCTTTGTTGGAACAAATATGGCGGGTAGCACCCGTGTCTAGCAACCATTGTGTTGGATTCTCAACGAGGTTGGCCTCTAGCACAACGGCTGAGAATTCTTCAATCATATCGTCTAAGAGCGTGTCTTCGACGACGTTCACCTTATCCTTTCCTTTGGCATTATCATATTTTTTCTTGCGGCAGTCTTTGGCCATGTGACCAACTTTACCACAATAGTTGCATGTTCCCTTAAACTTTTCAATTGTGTGGGACCGGGCATCCTTCTGGAACTTTCGTTTTTTGCTTGGGTTCCCTTTGACTTCCGTCAGATTTGCCTTAGCCTCGGCGGGTTGTTTCCCCTTTGACATGGCCTTCTTATTGTCTTCCTGAATTTGGAGTTTGACAATAAGTTCGTCTAGTGTCATCTCTTTCGTCTTGAGTTTCAAGTAATTCATAAACTCAGTCCACAAGTGAGGTAGTTTCTCGATTAACGCCCCAACCAAAAATTGCTCGTTGGTTTCAATCCTTTCAAGTCTAGATGATGTAATATCATTTGAAATTCCTGGACTTGGGATGACAAACTTTTGTTGTCCACCATTTGAAATTTCAGAAATTTCTCAATGACAAACTTTTTAGCACCCGCATCTTGAGTGTTGTATTTCTTTTGCAATTTGTCCCACAATTTTTTGGCTGTCCCGATGGTGAAATATACCGTGTGCAAAAGATCGGACAAACTATTCAGAATGTAGTTCCTGCACATGAAATCACTGTGTTTACATGCATCACGAACCAACTTCATGTCGTCAACAACATGGATACCTTGGCCCCCTCCCGCCAAATCATTTGGCCGAGGGTCCTTGTCTTCCCCAACTTGTGGAGGGTCTTCGGTTAGGAAACGTGACATTCCCATAACCGTCAGGAAAAATAACATCTTTTGTTGTCATCTTTTGAAGTGTGCACCCATGAACTTCTAAGGACGTTCATGGTGAAAACCAACCGGAGTTGTAGCAGTGATGCTTCCTTGTGTAGGAGCAAGGACGTTTGGAATGCCTTGAGCATTAGTGTTAGCATTTGTGGTACCAAAAATAATGGTGTTACCTTGAGTGGTGTTCAGATTTCCAGCGTTGATTTGATCTTCAGTAGACATTGTTGTTGTTGAAAGCAGTGAATATTATCTTAAGCTTGTTGGATATTAATATAAAATTACAAGGAAATGGGAAAGCAACAACAACAAGTAAATAAGAAATCTGGAAATTAAACAAGTAAAAGGTCTTATTGAGTCGATTGAAGTTTCAATCTTTCCTTAAGATAATATTACCCCGTATGTCCTTTCAATGGTTGTGTTAGCAATTTATCTCTCAAGATAAAACAACAATCAAACAAGTGATCAAAGGGACTCAAGTGTTCGCTTGATAAGAAAGATCTTTGAGTGTATTAGAAATATTTTTCAGTCCAACGTGAAACCAACGTTATTTGACCAATAACCATCTATTATCTTACGTTTCAAACAATTCGTATACGTATCAATATCTCTTTCATTTAAAGAAATTCTGATAGAATAAGGATTAACCGTATTTCAAGTTTAATAAATATTTTCAACAGTCTCCAAATAAAATAAGGTTTTAGGAGTAGAATATGAACAAAAATTCTCCTATTATGAAAATATGTAAATTATATATATTATCTTTACATTGATGAAAATTATGAAGGAATTATTTTTTTCTACTAAAAGTCAGACTTAATTGTGGGCTCATATGTTCACAATAAGACTCAAATCAATGCATAAAGTGATTCACGCTCGACAGTAAATCTAAGAAAGAAGTTTTAGTCATATCTATCAACTATACTTGTTTGACCAGTTTAGGAAACCCGAAATAATTAAGTTAGTATTAAATCTACATGAGAAGATTGTGCCGATAAAACTCACGACTCTTCAATGATAGTCAAAATACTTTTGGATTATACTTTGCATCGTCGACGGTATTTCCTTTTGTTGCTTTCACTTTAGGATATATCCTTCAAATATATATTAATAAGTAAAACGAAATAGTGTTTGCGCCGTAAAACATGTTATGCTAGCTAATAGTAATACACATCTAGTGATCCTACTTAGTAAATACTGATTTTATGTTTAATGTTTACACCAAATCATATCAACTTATTCACATCAAATAATTAATAGGATGAATATATATATATATATATATATATATAAACTAATCATAATTAAGTGATAATAGTCTACTAGCGCACACATATCATGTACATTTATCATTTATCATTTATCATTTATCATGGTGTGGTGTAAACAGTACCCTCCAAATACAAAGAAAAAGTCCAAAACTTTAGCCGTTGTAATGTCAGTGATCTTGGGCCAGGTGCAGTGTCTTCTGCATGTGGTCCTGAAAAACGAAAAAATTTAGGGTCCATTTTTTGATTCTTTATTAAGTAGTATGACCACGATGATTCAATAAAAAAACCTAATCTAAATCAAATAAAGGATTCCCTGAGTAAGAATCTTCGGATCATCACTTATTCCCTAAATAAATAGAATGACTAAAAATTCAAAGAAAGGTTTTGCTTTTGGTCAAAATATAAATAGGGGTTGAAAGAAAAAAATCTTTCGATGTCAGAATTTACTGTAAATGTCCATAATTCGCAGGTTTTAGCCCAATTAAAGGTCCACTATTACGAATTAGAACAAGACCTCCAAAATGTTTGAAACGACCCTGTAATATATATGTTCTATATCTATTTTCGCATTATAAGCCTACAAAGACAAATTACTTAGTCATAAAAATGTATGCTACATATATAACTATAAATGATAAAGGTGAAATTATATATATGCAATCACAATATTTACAACCATCATGTTATTTAACTTTTATTATATGAAGGTTGTGGCGTATCAAGAAATTCAAATAAGGAGATTATAAAATATCTTTACCTCAAGGGGATTCAACAACTTATATAAGCAATTATTTTTATCTTATTTGTATAATATAATTTTTTAAAGAACCCGCTTGTATTCCTAAGCCTCCACCCCTATATGCATATTATTTATTATTTATTTTAGGTTAATTAACAATCAATACTTGTTAAATAAACTTATCTACACGCCTACACCTCGTTAACTGGAGCGTGGACAATATAATTTGGGGGCCCAACATCGGTGATCAAAGAATTTGAATGAGTCTGACTCTGATACCATGTAAAGAATGAACATTAGGCCTAATTCAACCCCAAAAGCTAGTTTATGAGTGGGAGATTGTTCAAGTCCATATAAAGAATTCATGTTCCTATTTTATTTTCGATATATTACTCTTAACATTATTTATATAGATATTTTCTAAACTCAAATGTTAATCTTTTATTTTATTTTTATTTTGGAGTGAGAAAGGAAAGAGAGAGTCAGAGAGGCAGCTCAACAGCCATTTAGAAGCAAATAGGGAATAACGTGTGAAGATATCGCAGTTCCCTGCGGTGTTATGTTAAACTAAAGTTTGAATATAAATATAGTAGTTATATTGTTGTATTATTTTATTACATTTATTATACGACTGAAACCCTTAATTAAATTACTACAGTAATCTTATGCATGTCTTACGCAAGTTTAGATCTAATCTTTTATTTAACAGTTCCTCTACTCTTCTTAAAGTCAACTCCCAAATCGGTCCGCAAAAACATTTTATAAGAAAGTATAACGTCATTTTCACCCCTCTACTTTTCTTTATCTTCCAATTGAATACCCCCAATAAATTATCGTCTTAATTAAGCCATTAAACAAGGATAATTAAAGCCTTTATGAGGTTCAAAGATACATTAGGTATAGCCTAGAATCTTTTTTATTTAGACTAAGGTGAAGAGAATCAAACATATTCTATGGAGGTATAGTTACTTCATCTAGCTATTTGGTGTATTGGCTTCTCAACTTACAAATACAATAAAATCATAAATTTATGTATTTCCTTTTAAATTTCAAAATGCAATTTATTTAAACACAATGTATCTATCTCGACGCATCTGTAACATAATTGACAAATCTACAGATATGAATCTCGTTTGCAAATTGCAAGTGAAACCATTAAAATGACACTACGTTATGTCATGCGGAGCAAGTTAATTGTTTGCAACATCCAATTTATAATGAAAGTGCAAACAAATTTTCTCAATCATATTCATTAATTCTACGAATTTTTTATACGGTATACATTTTAGGGGTCAAATTCAAATTTACTCAAAATAGGGGGTGTGGTGGCAAAAGTGCAGTTCCATTATTCAACTACATAGACTATTCAAAGTTCAAACCAATCCAGTAGTTTCCAAGAGGCACATCTTTAATATTTTTTTGATTTGATGTCAACAGTTACACAACTGTCTGTACACTTATAATCCCAACCAATTAAATAGAGTTGTTTGACTTTGATTTATTACATGTCTCTTACTTCATAAATACATAAACTGACTACAACACATATAAAGAGCCTAGGATTTTGTCTACCCTTTAATCTTTCAATGGAGCTAGTAATTCACAAAAATCAAATTGTATCATCCATGGATTTTCCTCTACATTTTAGATGTCCCATCTCCATGGAACTCATGAAAGATCCTGTTACAATTTCAACTGGTGTAACATATGAGAGAAAACATATAGAAAAATGGTTTTACACATACAAGAAAAAAACTTGTCCTGCCACAATGCAACCTATTCATAGCTTTGACATGACTCCAAATCACACCCTCAATAGGTTAATTTTTGCTTGGCAAAATGGCAAGTCTCGATCAATTTCAGATACATCCCCCGTATTTTCAATCAAACACGATGAGCTCGTTACGTTGCTCAACACGATAGAATCGAACCCTTTTAAGGTGAGTTCCTTGAAGAAACTCAAGTCGATAGTTGAATTAGGTGATCATGATGTGAAGGATGATTTTAAAAAATGTGGTGGTGTTGAGGTTCTTGTTAGGATCATTCAACAAATTTTAATCGAAAGCTCGGATTTCGTTACGTTTAGAGCTTGTGAAGAGGCTCTTAGTCTATTGATCAGATTGCCAATTGTGTTAGAAGAGGAGGAGACAATCAAGATTATGTTGCAGCCAGGGTGCATGAAGTCCATGGCCATAATGTTACAAAGGGGAAGTGCAGAAGCAAGATTTTGCACCGTTTCGATATTCCAAAGAATCACTAAATCAGACTGCCAATGGAGTAATGTAATTGAAGATCAAGGGATTGAATTCTTCAAATCCTTGATGGAAATTGTATCTGATGAAATTTGTAACAAGGCAAGTTCTTGTGCACTACAAGTCTTAATAGACATACTCGAAAAATCGAAAAAATCAAAATTGAAAGCAATTGAGGGTGGAGCTATGTGCACATTAATTGAGATTCTTCCTGATTCAAGCAAATCAAGAAGTGAAAAAATAATGTACTTGATCAAGTTATTGTGTGAATGTGCTGATGGAAGAATGGGATTCATTGAACATGGGTTAGGAATTGCAGCCATAACCAAAAAAATGTTGAATATTTCAAATGTTGGCACAAAAATTGGGGTGAAAATTCTTTCATTGATTTGCAATTCTCACCCCACAAATAAAGTTTTGGAGGACATGTTGATGTATGGATCAGTGAAAAAATTAGTGGCTTTGTTACATATTGATGGATCTTCAACAACAAAAGAAAGAGTTCTCAAGATTTTCAAATTGCATGGTGATAAGTGGAAGAAAAATCCATGTTTCCCTTATGAGCTAAAGAATTATTTGGGGTTAGAAAGTGATTCTTTGTAAAGTTATGGGTTCAAAAGGAATTAATGTGAAAGTTCAGATACTTGTAAAGAAATTTGATGAAATAGAGAAGAAACTGAATTTAATTTCTTAGGTTAATTATGTCCAAAGGGTGTTGAATTAACATTTGAATTTTTTTCTTTGTAATCTGTTGGGTATTGCCAGTTTGTTTAACGGTAAACATTCCCAATAATCTTATTTATTGATGTAATTTTTGATACATTTCATATGTATGTCTTGATTGAAACCAAAGATTATAGAAATTTCATTTTACTTTTAATTCTTTCTCTGTGGCTCTTTAGAAGATAATGTGGATATGTACATTCTAATATAGAATCAAAATTCTTGATAAGGGGACACAAATTAATTCGAATTAGCAAGGCATCTATTTATTTTTAAGTAATAACCATTTTCTTGTTCGTTCTTCGAATAACGCTAGTAAAGGCTATTTGTGTGTGCCGAACACCGATAGTTACAACAATAACATACCCAGTATAATTTCACAATTGTGGTATAAAAAAAATTCTTGTTAAGAAGACATTCTTAAAAGTAAAATATATCGAATACCGATGGTTAAATAAATTAAAAGATATTCTTGTTAAGAAGTCATTTCTAGAGATAAGAAAAAATTTGATCCCGATATATCTCAAATTTAATATTAATCTATAGTCTCAAAAAAGATTAAGCAGTATATAACTCTCTTTTAATATTCGGTATCTGAAACAATGAAATCTACTGATTCAATTAATTTAAATTCACATCGGGCATACCTAGTATGAAGAGTAAAGTGCTCTTAGAGGTCCTCATTAAAATCTGTTGGAACTTTGTCTTTGGTGGAGGTTGGGTCAGCCCATCTTGAATGATTTAAACATCATGGTTTCGTATGTTGGAGACCTTGGTTCTTCACACGTGCATAATCTACTAAGTGAGTAGATGACCGTAGGGCCAAGGATCGTCAAATTTCGTTAAGAAATGAAAGAGATATTGGTCTGCAAAGTAAGGTGTTTGAGACATGAAAGAGTGGTGTGAGACAAATCTACCACATCGACGGGAAAAGGAAGAATTGTTCATAATATAAGTCTCAAAACTGAATAAGAGATTGGGACCCCAAGGGGTAACCCATGTGTTTGAAGGAGGGAGGACCTAGGTGTGCTTGGGTTCGAGACTAGGCCCACACACGCGCCACCACCACCCACCGGTCGGTTCGTGGGTCGCAGGCTATGGGCTTATCTTTTTGGACCCCAAACTTTGTTATATTTATAGTTTGGTCCCTGAACTTTCTTGAAACATTTTGAACTTTTCTTTTAATGTTCAGAACGTTTCTTGGCATGATTACACCTCTTAAACAATCTTTTAATGGTCATTTAACACCTCTCCTCTTCCTAAAACACTATTTAATCACACCTTATTTTCAGATTTAAAAACACACATATAGAACATATAAAACAGTGAGCAAAACACTACAAAAGACAAGTTTTTCTTTTCCATTCTTCAGCAATCATTTCGTATTTATTTTCTTCGCCAGGATCACTAGTGTTTGCTTTGCACAAGTGATAGTTTGATGTTTTATCTTGGGAGACAAGTTGCAAATCACCCGTACAAAGCATATATACAGGCAATATTGTCTTAAGGACAGAGTGAATATCACTCGACTCAGCACTCTTATATTATTGTCTCTTGATTTCAGGATTTACAAGATTCAAGAAGCTTGATGCAGATGGAACAAAGACCAAGATTCAAAACTCATTCAAGGACGAGGATCAATACCACTAAAGATTATAGTTGCCACAATTTCTGTGTGGCATCAAGTTTGTTGCTATTGTAATTCATAGTAGTTTATGTGAGTTATACAGTGAATGTATGTGAATAGTATACAACTACCACTAGTGTTTAGAAGGATAAACAATTACAATACAATAGGCTTGAAGCCTAACATCAGTAGTTACAACAACAATAAGTGTTGATGATCTTGATCTTTTGTATTTGAGTCTTGAGATCTTCGTTGGACCTGAAGCAAGCTCCTTGAAAATAACAACAACAATATGTTTAGAAATCTGGAAATAGAACAAGGAAAATGGCTTGCTGAGTCGATTGATTTTTCAATTTATCCTTATGATAATATTGCCCCATGTAATCCTTTAACGGTGTGTTGGCAACTTATCTCCTAAGATAAAACAACAATCAAACAAGTGAGCCAAGGAGACTTAAGTGTTCGCTTAGGAAAGAATGATATTTGAGTGTGTGAAGATTGCAAGAGAGGAAGATATTTCAGAAAATCTGAAATCATACAAGTGTGGAGTATATGTGTGTTTTACAATTGATCCAATGACATCAATTTATAGTGTGATGAACATGTCTTCTCAATTAGCCAAATAATGGCCTTCAATGTCATGTAATGACAATGAATTTGAGGTTACAATTCAGCCAAATAATGGCTGAATTCATGAGTCAAATAATGGGGAGTTAATGCTCCAAAGTCAACTCAAAAATCAATTTCATTTCTTCTCCAACGGTCTTTCTGGACCCTGAGCGCCGCGACGCCTCACATCCAGTAGCTCACTGGACCCGAGGCGCCGCGGCCCTCCGGGAGGGTACCACGGCGCTTCAACTCCAGTAGATTCCCAGTTATTTACCGTTCCAAGCGTCGCGGCCCTGGCTGACTTGCGTCGCGGCCCTTCACGGCTCCGCGGTGATTTCTGACTCGATTCATCTTTTACACATTGTATACTTCTTCCTTCATTTACCAACGTGAAACCATTGTTACTTGGCCAATAACCGCCTATCATCTTATGTCTCAAACATTTTGTATACGTACCAATATCTCTTCCATTAAGAAAATTTACGATCCTTGGTACAACGTGTGCACGTGTGTGGAGACGACGTCTCCGACGTGCGGGGCCCCAATTGTTCGAGTCATAATTTAATAGGATTAACTTATTTCACGTTTAATAAATTTTCAACAATTTATCCTTTCAAAGCACTTGTAATAGTAGTTTGCTATTTCCCGTACATCATCAAATATCCAACAAAATCACGTACAAAATTGTAGAGGAATAAATACAATTTTTGTAAATATTTTTTTCCTTAAAAAAATAAACCAATTGATTTTAGCGTTAATATCTTTTTCGAAAAAACAAATAATAATTAATTGATTAAGATTTCCCTTGATCAACACCACAACATATTCATAGTTATCATCGATAGGTGTGATTGAATGATTAATATTTCATTGTTCATAAAAAATATCGGATCGGGACTGAAATACATAAACTTACTGAATTTATTCGATAGTCGAATTGGTTGGTGGGGAAAAAAGCAAAAGAAAAAGATACATTCAAGTTAATTTTAGGTCGTCTTCATTTTGAAGTCTACTCTTGCTAAACTTGCAAATATATGATAAGACGTTAAACCACGTAATAACTTGTATTTTTTGTTTTGTTGGCAAGGTATATATGTTGGAAATATTTATTAAACGTGAAATAAAGTTAATTCTATTTAATTACGAATTGAATAATTGAGGTCCCATACGTAGGAAAGGTTATTTTCACACACGTGCACATATAGTGCCAAGAATCATAATTTCCTTAAATGGAAGAGATATTGGTACGTATACGAATTGTTTTGAGACGTAAGGTAATAGACGGTTATTGACTAAATGACGTAGGTTTCACGTTGGTAAATGAAGGAAGAAGTGTACAATGTGTTAAAAGATGAAACGAGTCATGAATATCGGGCCGCGGCGGCAAGGGCAGTAGTCTTTGGGCCGAGCGCGCCTTCATGCAGGACCGCGACGCCAAGTCCCTGAAGTTTCGGCGCCGCGCCACTGCAGGCCGTGACGAACCTTGAAGTTACGGAGGCGCGCACCTCCGCAGGGGCCGCGGCTGTGGCCGTTCGATCCGTTGGAGAAGAATAAAAACTGACGTTTGAGCTGACTTTGGAGGGTTAACTCTGCTTTATTTTGCTCTTGAATTCAGTCATTATTTGGCTGAATTGTAACTCCATACTAATGGTCACTACTTGGTCATTCAAAGTCATAAATTGGCTAGTTGGAGGGTCTTCTTCTCAACACTATAAAATGAGGCATTTGACTCGTTTGCAAAAAACACTTGACATTCTACACTTAACAATTTCTGAAAAATTGTTCTTCCTCTTTTGCAATCAAACACTCAAAGATCTTTTTTCCTATTGCAAACTCTTGAGTCTCCTTTGCTCATTAGTTTGATTGTTGTTTTATCTTGGGAGATAAATTGTCATACCACCGTTGAAAGAATATACGGGCAATATTATCTTAAGAAAAGATTGATACCTCAATCGACTCAGCAAGACCATTTACTTGTTTAATTTCCAGATTTCTAACAAATAATAATTATTGTTATTTTTCCGTTTTACACATTATATCCCACAATATATTATTTTAGTGAACAAAGATATCAGTCCCCATTGTATGAAAAAAAATCAATATTGTAGATAGTTGAACTTCCTCATTAAATGTTTAATGGTCAGCCAAGTAAACCGCTGATCCTCCATTACTTTAGAGGCCACTTGTTAATTAAAACTTTATGTTTTTTGCATTTGATGATTAATACTTAGAAATCGACTATTTTATTTCGTTTTGAGGTTTGTTTATCTTGGAAATCATGTCAAATGTATTAATAGAAGACGACCCAAAAAATAATAGTAGGAAATAGAATGGAAAGTCGATCTAAATTTCAGACATTATCTAAAGTTTTGATGGAACTAAGAAATTATAATTAGTACAATTGTTAAAATGGGAATATAATAAAATTTTACCACTTATATATGCATGTAGTGTGATATCTATATCTTCTTTGATAACATGTTGAAGTTGTTGGATATTATAGTGGAGGTAGGGAATAGTGTACAGCTATCACTAGTACTTAAAAAGGATAATCAATTACAATTACAATATAATAGGCTTGAAATCTAACATCAGTTGTGTCAACATTAATAAGTGTTGATGATCTTGATCTTCGGTATTTGCTCATCCTTGAAATCTTGAGATCCTTGTTGAAACTGCAGCAAGTCCCTTGAGAACAACAATAACAATATGTTTAGAATCTGGAAATATAACAAGATAATTGGGTTGCTGAGTCGACCAAATTCTTGATCTATCCTTAAGATAATATTGCCCTGTATATCCTTTCAACGGTGCAATGATAACTTATCTCCCAAGATAAAACATCAATCAAACAAATTAGCAAAGAGAACTCAAGTGTCCGCTAGAATAGAAGAATCTTTGAGTGTGTAAGATTGCAAGAAAGGAAGAGATTTCAGACTTTAGAGAGTATTTCTCTTATGTTCATTGTGTATATATTGTATATAATGTCTCAAATCTGAAAGTAAGGCTTGATTATATAGTGTAAGGAAGAGAGGAGGTGTTAATGGGTTGTTAATGACTATTAAGAGGATGTTTAAGAGCCAAAACATTCAGGAATAAAAGGCCACGTTCCAACACCTTAAAGACATTAAACTGATGACTTTCCCGTTACTGTTCTCTGAACATTTATCCCGCGGCGCCGGCAGAAACTTCAGGGACCAAACTGTAATTATAATAAAGTCTGGGGTCCAAAAAGATAATGTCAAAACAGTCCAAAGCCCGCGACCCGAACCAGGCGGTGGTGGCGCGCGTGTGGTCTTAGTCTCGAACCCAAGTACACCTAGGTCCTCCCTCCTTCAAACAAATGGGTTACCCCTTGGGGTCCCAATCTCTTATTCAGTTTAGAGACTTATAACATGAACAATTCTTCCTTTTACTATCGATGTGGTAGATTTGTCACACACCACTCTTCCATGTCTCAAACACCTTACTTCGCGGACCAATATCTCTTCCATTTCTCAATGGAATTTGATGATTCTTGGCCCTACGATCATCTACTCACTTAGTAGATTACACACGTGTAAAGAACCAGGTTCTTGAACATGTGGAACCATGATATTTAAGTCATTGAAGATAGGCGGATCCAACCTCCACCAAAAGCAAATTTCCAACAGAAGTGTGTAACCATCCTATCTAAAAGCGAGAGAAAATACTTTTATTTACTTGAATAATTTGAGCTTAATCAATTTACCTCATACAAGGCCATATATAGTTGAATACTTAAAGGTGAATTTTAGCATCAATTATAAAAATATTACACCTATTGATTCAGTTTCTTCATTACTGGCACACCACGACATATTCATAGTTCTTTGATCAAGTCTTGCAAATTTTTAATATTATTTAAAAAAAATCGCCAAGCAATTAACTTCCGTTTACCATAATGAATCAGTCCTCATTATATGAACAAGAAAGCTAGATATTGAAATTTCCTTATTAAATGTTTGATTACTAGCTGTCACGTTGTTAAATGAACAAACATTTTTAATTTTTATTAATACTTAGATCTTAAATATTTAAATTTGTTTTATAGTTTGCTTTAGTTTCTAGGAAACCATCTCAAAAGTAGTAACCGTTTCAAGGACGACCAAGAGAATAATACTCCTTCCGTCTCAAATTATTTTTCGTGATTATTAAAAATATTTATCTCAAATTATTTATCATTTTAAAAGTTTAAGATTCAATTAATTATTTCTTCCCCATTTTACCCTTAGTAAATTTTTTATCATTAATGGAAATGACATATATATAGAGTAAACATTAAATGGACTTTATGTGTAGACACACAAATTTAATTTTAATTTAAATGATGGGCTAAACTAAAATTACATAAATTATATTTCATTATAATAAGGAGATTATGGTCCCCAAATCAAATGTAGAGTTTCTTTTAGAGGGTTGACCTCCTTTACATACTGTTATGAGGGATATTGATTTTCCTTTTCATGGATTTAGATTTTTTGCTGTGTTTAATTAAAAATAAATAATAAGTGCATGTTTTTATTTTACAGTGGAAACTGCAAGTGCCATATTGGTTCAAGTATTTGGAGTTTTTAACCTCCTTGTGATAGGCTGCCAGATATCTAAACCTAAAGTGAATTTAGTAATTAAATAATTTGGGTTCTTCAATATGTTTATCATAACGCTTTTTATACTGGCAGCACCTTTAAGTTAAATTATATACCCACCGTTTGTATACTTTGAAATGATATTTACACATTTCTTTTGGAGAATTTAAATTGAATATTGATATAGTTATATATACTTGTTGGAAATATTTATTAAACGTGAAATAAAGTAAATCTTATTAATTATAAATCGAACATTTGACCCCGCACGTCGGAAACATGGTTTCCACACACGTGCACATAAAGTACCAAGGATCGTTATTTCCTTAAGTAGAAGAGATATTGGTATGTATATGAATTGTTTGAGACATAAAAGAATAGACGGCTATTGACCAAATGACAAATGGTTTCACGTTGGTAAATAAAAGGAAGAAATGTGTAAGAGATGAAACGAATCAGAAATTGCCACGGAAATATTGAGAGGCACCGCAGTGCTAATTCAGTTTTTGGTTCCAGTGACTTACTGGAATTTAGGCACCGCGGTGCTTCGATGGTTTTCAATGGCGAATTAAGGCTGATTCTTGAGCCGACTTTGGAGCAATTAATCTCCATTATTTGGCTATTGATTTCAGCCATTACTAGGCTGAATTAACGTCAATATCAATGGTCATTACTTGACATTGATGGTCATTCATTTGGTTAATTGAGAAGACAAATTCATCTACCTATAAATTGACGCCTTTGGTACAATTACAAAATACACATTGACACTTGACAATTTGCAATCACAAAACACTCAAAGATCTTTCTTCCTAAGCAAACACTTGAGTTCCTTTGCTCATTTGTTTGATTGTTGTTTTATCTTGGGAGATAAGTTGTCATTAAAACCGTTGAAAGGATATACGGGGCAATATTATCTTAAGGATAGATTGTTTATCCAATCAACTCAGCAAGACTATTTCTTTGTTTAATTTCCAGATTTCTTGTTACTTGTTGTTGTTGTTACAATTCTCATTTCCTTGTTTCTACCCTTCATATCCTACAAGCTTAAGATAATATTTGCGGCTTTCAACAACAACAATGTCTGCTGAAGATCAAATCAACGCTGGAAATTCGAACACCACTCAAGGCAATTCTAATGTCTTCCAAATCACTGTTTTTGGCAATTCTAGTGCTACCACTGCTTTTGGCACAACCAATGTCTCCACTGCTGCTCCGAGCACTTATAGTGCCTATGCCACTGCCCAAGGCGTCCAGAATGCCTATGCTCCTGTTAGAGGCATTCCCAACGCCTTTGCAACAACTCAAGGAGGCGCCACTGCCTCAACACCCGTTAGTTTTCACCATGAACGTCCTGAAAAGTTCATGGGTACTCTCTTTAAGAGATGACAGCAAAAAATGATATTTTTCCTGACGGTTATGGGAATGTCACATTTCCTAACCGAAGACCCTCCACTAGTTGGGGAAGACGTGGACCCTTAGCCAAATGATTTGGCGGGAAGGGGCCAAGGTAACCATGTCGCTGACTACATGAGGATGGTTCGCGAAGCATGGAAACATAGTGATTTCATGTGTAGGAACTATATTCTAAGCAGTTTGTCCGATCCCCTCTACACGGTATACTGTACTATTGAAACTGTCAAACAGTTATGGGACAAACTTCAGAAGAAATACAACACCCAAGATGCGGGTAACAAGAAGTTCATCATTGGGAAGTTCCTGAAATTTCAAATGGTGGATAACAAAAGTGTGTCATCCCAAGTCCAGAAATTTTAAATGATTTTACAGCACCTGGATTCGGAAGTATTGAAGCCCAACGAGCAATTCTTGGTTGAGGCATTGATCGAGAAGTTGTCTCCCTCGTGGACTGAGTTTATGAATTACTTAAAACTCAAGACGAAGGAGATGACATTAGATGAGCTTATTATCAAACTCTAAATTCAGGAGGATAATAAGAAGGTCATGCCAAAGGGGAAATAACCCGTTGAGGCTAAGGCGAACCTGGCGGAAGTCAAAGGGAATCCGAGCAAGAAGCGAAAGTTCCAAAAGGATGGTAAGTCTCAAACAACTGAAAAGTTTAAGGGTACTTGTCATCACTGTGGCAAAGTTGATCACATGGTTAAGGACTGCCGCAAGCTCAAATATGAGAACAAAGAGAAGGCCAAAGGCAAGGCAAAGGCTAACATCGTCGAAGACACGCTTCTAGACGATATGATTGAAGAATTCTTAGCGGTGGTGCTAGAAGCTAACCTCGTTGAGAATCCGGCGCAATGGTGGTTGGATACGGGTGCTACCCATCACATCTGTTCCAATAAAGACGCCTTCTCCACTTACACCAGTCACAGACAAGAAGTTGTTCATGAGAAACAATTATTCTTCAGAGGTGTTGGGGGTAGGAAAGGTGAACCTGAAGATGACGTCCGGGTAGGAACTGACTCTAAAGGAAGTGATGCACGTCCCAGAAATTCGTAGAAATCTGATTTCTGGACCTTTGTTGGTTAAATATTGGTTTTAGGCTAGTGTTAGAAGCTAACAAATTTGTAATCACTAAAAATGAAACTTTTGTAGGAAGAGGCTTCGCATGTGAAGACCTCCTTAAGGTTAATGCTACACCTATAATGCCATATACTTAGAAAGGGGCTTCGCCTGTGAAGGTCTCTTTAAGGCAAATACAGTACTTGTACTACCTTCTATTATCAATAAAATTGAGTCTTCCTTTTACCTGTTGCGTCTTCTAATATATGGCACCATAAATTAGACGTGTTAACTATAAATCTATATTATGATTGGTAAAGTTGGAATCATTGTTGTCCATCGACATAAACCCTCAACATAAGTGTGAGGTGGGCATAGAGGCAAAGACTCTCCAAAAAGTTCCCTTAAATCTGTCAAAAGGGAAACCGCTCCTCTAAAACTCACACATATCAACATATGTGTTTTGAAGATCGCTTAAGCTAGAGGAGGAACAAATACCTTAGATGTTGGCACAAGGTTGTGCTACCTTTACTTACTTAAAAGTAAAGACGAAGCTTCTAAAGTATCTAAGAGCCACAAAACAAAAGTTGAGAACCAACAATGCCAATAAATCTATAGACAAGTACAAATCTAAGACATCCATACGTATGTTCACTACTATCGCCGTCTTGCGGGATCTTGAAATACATCAAATGAATGTCGAGATGGTCTTCCTAAATGATGATTTGGAAGGAGAAATATACATAGACCAACTAGAGGGGTATGTGGTTCTAGAAAAAGAGACAAAGGTATGTCTGCTTGTCAAATCATTGTACAGGCTGAAACAGGCCCTAAACAATGGCACGAGAAATTTGATAGTACCCTACTATCGAAAGGGGTCTCTATTAACAAGTGTGATGAGTGTGTTTACATGAAGAGGAAATGATCGATTCATTAGGCATAACATTCTTCTATGTAAACGACTTGTTGATCACTGGGTGGAGTCCTAGGGAAATCCTAGAGACTAAGAATGTGCTAAAATAAATAGTTTGACATGAAAGATATGGGTGTCGTAGATGTTATATTAGGGATCAAGGTCTCTAAGACAACTAACAGATTGGTTTCATCTCAATCTCACTACATCAAGGATGTGCTGAAGAAATTTAAGATGTTCGACAGTTCACCGGTAACGACACCATTTGATAAAAATCAAAAGATTGACAAAAATCTTGGTGTGCCCGTACGCCAGGAGCGATACGGATAGGTGATTAGAAGTCTGATGTATATCACAAACTGCACTCGACCTAATATTGCGTATGCAGTCAATAAATTAGCAAGACTCATCTGTAAGTTGAATGACTTCATGGTTTCTTAGAAGATGTTCCATGTTGGGATACACCCATGACTTCTGTAATGATCCACTGTGATAGTCAGTCGGTTCTAGAAAGTGCACGAAGTTCTATTTACAACGGCAAGTCTCGTCATATTTGACGGAGACATGAGTCCGTTAGGCAGCTGATCACCTCAGATGATATTTTCATTGATTTTGTAAAATCTAGGGAAAAATATCACAGATCCCTTGACGAAGGGAATGACCAGAGATGAGATGTACTGTCTGTCTAGGGGAATGGGCTTAAAACCCAATCAATAAGAATCAATATAGTGGACACCAAACCTTACGGACTGGAGATCCCAGAGATAAGGTTCAATGGGAAAACTAAACTGTAAAGGTTTAGTTGAGCGCTTCGGTGGAAGCAAGAGCACTTCGAATAATGATTTCTTCTTAAGAAACATAATCCAAGGCCATTCCCATAATAGACAAAAAATGCTACCTGTAAGAGGGGTAAAGGATAAATTTCCAAACCTTTAGTGATCCTCAATAGTTGAGGTTAGGTTGGGGAAATTTTTAATGGTTCTTAACGTTTGTATAGCGGGGTATTACAGGATACCTTGTAGGAGACCACCTATTTAAGTGCGAGGACAGGCCGCCTAAAATGAACGCACTTAAGAATCCAAGTGTGTCCACGACCCACGATGGACAAAAACATAAGAAGGATTGAGTTGAAAAGTTGTTGTGTTGATACCATTATCTTGGCAGATACTAAATACTGACGGTTCAAGACATCACGTTCACCGCGCAGTAAATATGTCCGATGGTATTCTACTATGGAAGGTTCAAAGCTCCGACTACCTCTCCAGATGCAACATCGATCTGTCGAGTGATTGCTCGAAAGACATTATATGCGTGCACCAAAATCTCTTCCAAGAGGATATTGTTGGAAATATTTATTAAACGTGAAATAAAGTAAATCCTATTAATTATATATCGAACAATTGGGGTCCCGCACGTCGGAAACATGGTTTCCACACACGTGCACATAAAGTACCAAGAATCGTTATTTGCTTAAATGGAAGAGATATTGGTATGTATACGAATTGTTTGAGACATAAAAGAATAGACGATTATTGGCCAAATGACAAATGATTTCACGTTGGTAAATGAAAGGAAGAAATGTGTAAGAGATGAAACGAATCAGAAATCGCCACGGAAATATTGAAAGGCACCGCGGTGCTAATTTAGTTTTCGGTTCCAGTGACTTACTGGAATTTAGGCACCGTGGTGCCCTCCCGAGGGACCGCGGTGCTTCGACGATTTTCAGTGGCGAATTAAGGCTGATTCTTGAGCTGACTTTGGAGCAATTAATCTCCATTATTTGGCTATTGATTTCAGCCATTACTAGGTTGAATTAACCTCAATATCAATTGTCATTACTTGACATTGATGGTCATTCATTTGGTTAATTGATAAGACAAATTCATCTACTTATAAATTGATGTCTTTGGCACAATTGCAAAATACACATTGACACTTAACAATTCTCTGAAATTGTCTTCCTCTCTTGCAATCACAAAACACTCAAAGATCCTTCTTCCTAAGCAAACACTTGAGTTCCTTTGCTCATTTGTTTGATTGATGTTTTATCTTGGGAGATAAGTTGTCATTAAAATCGTTGAAAGGATATACGGGACAATATTATCTTAAGGATAGATTGTTCATCCAATCAACTCAGCAAGACTATTTCTTTGTTTAATTTCTAGATTTCTTGTTACTTGTTGTTGTTGTTGTTACAATTCTCATTTCCTTGTTCCTACCCTTCATATCCTACAATACTTTGAGATGAATAAATTGAAGCTAGATGTCGCTAAAGTGATCTCTCTTATGAAGATTTATTTATTTTAAAATATAAAAGGTTTGTGTGTAACCTATGTGAATATTGATCGGCCGAAAAGAATATTAATGTTTAACAGAATTACATGTGCATTTTTCGATAATAAACGTATGATAATTATTTATTTTTACGTGCGAATAATTAAATCGGCCAAAAGGAAGATTTACTATTTGACATGTTCTTTTATTATCAGTGTTTGATTAGTATCTGGAGATAGGGTTTACCATGGATCTCTGTTAGGTGTATTTTGTATACACTTTTTGAGTCATTTTTAGTTAGTATTTTACTTATTTCATTTGTGTTTAGTATATTATTGTGGTTGTTTTTCTTTCTTTTGAGTCACAGTGGTCACAAATGGAGAAACGTCAAAAATAAGATGAAATGAGCTTATTTGAGATGGAGTTGCACACTAAAAGGGCAAAGAAATGCAGCCTAAGAAATCTCGGAAAGTATAGAAGAAATCAGACGAAGTCCGGACGAGAAAATGATAAAATTTCGGAAAATATTTGCAGATTTGTGCCTGTGCAAAAGATCCGTGAGTTCGGGTTGGCTCAAGACTTCGGCATCAAGGTGCCATTCTCAGATCGCATGAATTCGCAGATCCGAGCCAAAATTGGACAGGGGTATAAGGGTCCAAATCAATATAGTTTATAAGTATAAAACCCTATACCCTAGGTCATATTATTCATTCTACTTTGAGGCATCTTGTACATATTCTACTTTGGAGGCTAGAAAAGGAGGCAAGAGAACTTTGAAGGCTTTTCAAGTTATTTTCTTTTCTCTTTTCTTTGTTTTTAATTCAGTTTATGTATGGATTTTGTGTTAGTTCTTAGCGTGACTATGGAAATGAGTTAAACACTTTATTAGGGCTTTCCTTATGAATCGCTTGAAACTTCTATTCATGAATTAATGCAGTAGTTTGATTTCTTCTTCACTTGATTAAGATTTAGTCAATAATTTGTATGAATGTTTGATAATTAATTGATCACTAATTATCATAACATATATGATTTCGAATCAAGAACCGAGAGGAGAGATTTGGATATGCTTTAGTTGACTAGACATAAGTTAAAATCGCGGATGATAGCACCCTGATACTTGTGTAGCATTATAAGTTTCTTTATTAATCCTCCTATGTGGTAAATCCTATCATAGAAATATAGAGGGTTCTGCACTGGATTTGAGTGATTATATGTCCTAACCGGATATAAGACAGTTTAGTTAATCACTATCTTAACGTAGAAGAAGAAGTCATTCTAGTTGCATTAAGGATTGAATAGAGTGGATAGTCGGGGATTTTGGAAGCCCTAATTCCTTCATAACTGATTTAAACCAAAGTATTATCATAGTTAGTTTATTTTCTGCAATTACTTAGCCTTAGTTATTAGATAAAAATACAAATCAATTAACGTTCACCAAATAGAAATCATAGCTTAGATAATCGGTACTTGATAACCAGTCTCTGAGGACGATATTCGGTCTTACCAGACTATATTACTTGTGAACGATGCGTGCGCTTGTGTGAGCATTCGAAATAACGCTAACAATCTCGACCTTGCGTTAAGGATTAATTCTCCACCATCTCTTACAGATAGGAGTGCCTCTGATGAAAAGAGGGAGATGGAAAGGTGAGAGAAATCAAATCGCATGTGTATGATGATCGTGAAAAAGGTCATTCCAGAAACATTCAGGGGTACTATGTCCGACAAGGTTAATACGACTAAGGGATTTGTGGCTAAAACTGGAAAAATATTTGTCAAGACGATAAGGTTAAGACTCATGTTGCCCTTCCTCCGACCCCGCGCATAGCGGATGCTTAGTGCATCAGACTACCCTTTTTATGTTATAGAGGTTTCATAGACTAGTTTAGTTAGCATGACATGAGAGTACTATTTTTCAGAGTTATCATGTTTTACTTCGATATTTCCACCATGATTATTTCAGATTACTTTCAGTATGCAGTTTTACATATTTCATTATCATTACTATTGCATGCTTTTGATGCCCATATTAATTCAACAGTCATGTGGTTCACTCGATCGCATGCAGCCAGTCACCGAGTGTCATATTTCACTTAGGTCATGATTCAGGACGTGACACAAACTCTACAACCTCAAGAACCAATGCCATCAAGAAGATCCACTAGATAGAAGAGAATTGCAATTCTAGACGATTATGTTGTGTTTCTCCAAGAACATGAGGATGACATCGGAGTGGCGGAAGCTGATCCAATCAACTTTCGTCATGTCATGGGAAGTTTTAACTCTAAAAAGTGGATTGATGCCATAAATAAGGAGATGAAATCCATGAAAGACAATAACGTATGTTAATAATTTGTTTTTAAAAAATAGTCAAAATTCATAATATATTTATAGATAATAAATAGTTTACGATTTATGATAGCAAGTATTGTAAGCTCATAAGGTGACATACAATTATAAGGTTATGTGTATGTATGTATGTGTCGCCCAAGTGGGAGAGTGTAAGAATATATGGACCCCACACACACACACACATATATATATATATATATATATATATATATATATATATATATATATATATATATATATATATATATATATAATTGTGTGTTAATTGTTGTAATTAAAAGGCTGGCCTAGATTAGATGTGATATGATAAGGTTAAAGTTATATGAGTCTAATTAGACACTCTGTAAAGTATAGGCTTTATGTGTAGACACCCGAATGTAATTCTAATTTAATTAAGGGCTAAACCAGAATTACATAAATAATATTTCATTATAATAAGGGGGTTATGGTCCCCAAATCAGATCTTCTTTACTGATATCCCATCATTGAAAAAGTTGAGAGCCGCCTACGTCTTGATTTGGAAGATCGATAACCGCAAACGGAGAATTATTACGACACTCATGGATTTAGGTACGCTTGCACATCTAATTTTATATTCTCCATGTTTTGACATGATATTTCTATCTTAAAATCTAGTTCTAACAATGCATGCAACCAAATTTATGGAAATATAATCATAAATTATAAATATCAATATTCATCGAAGTGTTATGAGTTCGAATTTTAATATATATCTAAACTTTTTCTTCTAGAAAGGTGTTTATAGTTTCATAGACCCAATGGTGTGAATAATCATTTATCATCAAAGAGATCTACCGTTAATACGATTTAGCATATGTTCTGCTAGATAAAATTAGAAAATAATATGCTCATGATGATTGACCAATGCACCATTATTTCGACATGACAACGTCAATGCAACTGGTTTCTATCAGCTTTATAAAATTATAAAGTTATCCACTTTCGAGCTGCAAATATGATCTAACACGACGAATGCATTTGGAAGTGTAGGCAGAAGTTAGCAAGTCAGAGTTAGACTGTTATTATTTTAATTTTTTTTTTATAAAAAACAAGGTCAGCTTTTAACCTTTCATATTGATCAACTTTCTTTTAATTTGCTACATTTTCACTAAAAATAAATAACTAAGAGAAAACGTTGCAGTGTTCATCGTTGCTTTCCAGTTTTGTTAAAGCAATATTACTAAACTTGGAAGGATAAGTAGGATTCCCTCCCTTTCATTTTATATGAAGACATAATTTAAGAAATTAATTGTTCTTAATATATTCTATAAAATTATTGAGAAAAAAAGAAAAGTACACTACTACATTTCTATGCTAATGCGACGATGCGACGGCTAGAAGACGTTGCATCTGCTGCCGTTGCATTAGGTCTAATGCAACGACCAGAAGGACCTAATGCGACGGTTGTTACTGCCGTCACATTAGATGTGCACCTAATGCGACGACTGCCCTTAGCTGTCGCATTAGCTGCATATCTAATGCGACAACCCCTACCACCTAATGCGACGACCAAGGGCAGCCGTCGCATTAGATATGTGACTGTTGAGAGGCCTATTTTGACACATAATGCGACGGCCAGAACTCCTAATGCGACGGTCAAGGGTAGCTGTCGCATTAGATGTGCACTGTTTGATTGCTAGATTGTTCACAAATTACAAAATGTACAATATTACAAAAGGATTAGCTCACAATATTGCAAAATAAAAAAAATAAAAATAAAAAGAGAAAAATAATAATAAAAAGGATTGTATTACTAATTGTTCACAAATGTACAATATTATAATATTAGACCTCATAGGACATATTACAAAATGATTGTTCACAAAAGTATCTAATGTTAAGATGTTCTTTTATCCTCATCTCTTGTACAACACTGATCGCATCCAAATCACAAAGAATGTGATCCAAGAAATCCATAACAGAGAATGTCAAGAAACCATTAAGATCTCAAAATCAATCCCAAACTTCATTTCCCTCTCAAATGTAGACAACACAAGACTCGCTTTCTTTTGTCCCTGAAAATAAGGACCAAAACTATAAACTTTCAGCTAAAATTCAGATATCACGCCTATAAATCAAACAAATTATAACTGAACATGCAACAAAAGTTACTTTCGCTGGTCTATAGGACATTAAAATAAAACAACAAGAAGTTGCCGAATTATTTAACTCAGTTGCTTTCAGGCCATTGTTATCTCACAAAAGCTAGAGAACCAAACTCAATAATATATATTCATTGGCTTAGACATCCCTCTCGGATTCATTCTAACATTGTACTTTTTTACGAGACAATCAACTGACTAGATACAAATACAAATGTTTTTGCCTACCTGGGCCGTCACATTAGGTCAGAAATGTAGTAGTGTGGGGAACTCTTGACATTGCTTTCTCGAAGCGGAATAATATTGTGGATGCTCTTGCGCGTATGAAACAATTGTTACAGTTCACTTTTACGTGGAGGCATAAAAGCTACTTAATAACTCGTGGACTCTAGGAATTATTTATTTATTTAGAGTCGCCACCTAATTTATAAGGAAACTATTTTTTAAAGGTTTTTTCAAAACAAAGAAAATTCCTAATTATAACCAAAGTTCAGGGTAATGGTTCAAGTGATCCCCGAAGAAGGTGTTAGGCACCTCGATATTAAGAATTCGTAAAATATGGTTGACATATGTTCTTAGATAATAAAGTTGTTTTTATTTGCTTAAGGATTTAAATATTGTATGTATATATTGTCATTCAAAATTTAGCATTTTCACACTCCCTTTGTAAAATTCTTTCTTTTAGAAAGTAATATCCTTGGTTTTCATCAAAAGGATGGTAAAATGTTTCTTTCTTTTAAAAATATTCATCTTTATATAAAGTAGAGATTTGAAGTATAACTTTATCAAAATTTATTAAGTCGAATAGAGAATGGGAAACAAGTTGTAACCAAATTCAAATATCATATAAGAAAATGAAAAGTACAAGGGTATCCCACATGATTTAGGCAAAAAAAATAGGCGAACAATAAGCACATTGAACAGGCTCATATTCAACAAGATATGCGAGAAATAACTGCACATGGGTTCAACAAGCAGTCTCAACTCAAGGTAGACACAGTGAGTAGGTTTAGATACACAAGGGAGATACAAAAATACCTCAACACGAGTCACGCATGTGGTATGAACCAAAGAAAACACACATATACTCTTAAGTAGACAGTCACGACATGGATGCACAACTTGACAAGGGGCAAGACATTTCTTCCTAAGTAATACTTATTCAAATCATATATCGAGTTGTACTCACTTAAACAGTTCTAGCACCAAATCATATCCTATACATGTTACTACATGAATGTGATTGTGAGTTAAACATAGAATGCAAACATGCAATAACTTCAATATAACACAAGCTAGTTCAAATGGGTACAAAATACAAGTATTGATATTATTCAACAACTTAACAGACATGACATGATACAAGATAACTTAGAACATGACATACTATTGTGGACATGCTTTGACATTTGAATAGACAAGGAAAATACAATTAATCCAATGGACATGTACACAAAGAGAATGACCAAGTAACCATTCAAATACATAATTTTAACAATGCAGTGGTATTTAAATTAAACTAAGCATACATAAAGATATTCATATTGTACAATAGGAATAATGACACTTCAAATAGAGTATAATATAGTCAAGGTAATTCTCAAGCAACTCCTAAGTCAAATCACTATCATGCCACAGTTAACCAACAAACTAGACACTTATCAGGATGATGAACCAAATAGGGAAAATTCAAATAAGATAGGCATGCTTCAATATCTATAGTTAATCAATAAAGATACATAATACACAATACTTCCTCTCTGATTTACTATCTCGAACTCAAATACACAAGTTTTATAGACATGCTAACAAAAATTAAAATCCAAACCTATTATATACTCTTCAAGTAGTCATATAGAGTATGTAAACATGCTACAAACATGTATCTAAGTTCACAATGGTAACTAAAACTATGTTGTCATTACTAACCTTGAATTAACAATGACAAAACATGAAAGGAGAAGGTAAAACGTAATATAACTTTGGAGAAGAGGGAAGAGCAGTTCGACGAAGTGGATGCGACGACGAGTGGAAAACGGCGACGACGAGCGGTGGGGGAAGGGGATGGCGGCGATGGCGATGGGGAAGAGTGCGATGGCGGCGGTGGGGAAGGGATGGTGGCAGCGACAATGGGGAAGGGTGCGACGGCTAGCAGTGGGGGAAGGCAAAAAAATTTGGAGGGTTTAGAAGTGGACGGTAAATGAAAATATAAAACAAGGATTTAAGATTTTAAATCGCTGCCCGTCACATTAGCCTCTTAAGGCCGTTGCATTAGCATTCTATGAGTCGTTGCATTAGCCTTGGACAAATGACCGTCGCATTAGCCTTGGACAGCCGTTGCATTAGATAGGCTAATGCGACGATTGTGTTGAGACGTTGCATTAGACCATATGCGTCGTTGCATTAGCCTATCTAATGCAACGGCCACAAATTATAACGTGTACCCGTCGCATTAGCCACATCTAATGCGACGGCACTACAACGCCCGTTGCATTAGACCTGCCTCGGGCGTCGCATTAGGTCAGAAATGTAGTAGTTTTCTTATTTGAAATGTCATTTTCGAAGAGTTTACTTTGCAATTAGCACGAGATACCATTATCGCGTGCTGATGATTAACTACTTCCTCTCTATATATAGTAATTGATAATGTTAAGTGGTTAACCAATGTGTTTATATTATACTCTCAATTTTAGTGTATATGTCAATTTTCATTCATGTCATTCTAAAATATCGTCCTATACAATTTTCACAACCCATCAAATGTTGAAAATTTAAAAGAAAAAAACATCCAAAATTTAATATTAGTGTGTATAAATTACAATTACTTTTATGAAAGTCATGGTGCATGATGTGAGAGTTATTGTCGTTTTACCTCGAGGTTGGTTACAATTTCAAGTCATGAAAACACCGTCTCACATAAATGCAATTTGATTCGATATTTTCCCGGACCTTGTCATACCCCTTTCCATTATACTAAAATTTTCATATTTCAGGACATTCTAGAATATTGTTCAAGCTGTATAATAACTCACAACCCTTCAAGAATTCAAATTAGATAAACTCGTATCAAAATTTTACATGTTAATGTGGTATTTTCACTACCGAACTACTAAACAAAAACCATTTTTCCTAGTTATTTTATTCCAACAAGTGAAATTCAGATCAAGTAGAAGTTAATTAGCTATAGCTATCAACTAGCTTATGATTTTGATAGCTATGCAGATAAATAAAATCATAAAACAAGAAATAAGAAATAAGATAGTGGAAAAGAATCTTAGGTCAACCACTGAACAATTTGATGGGATATTTTTTTGTAAAAATGGAAGCAATAAAAATTTCTCTCTTAATATTTATTAATTATAGGACTTTAAATAGTTGTATAAATAAAGTAATAGACTCATCCAACAACTAAAGCATTAGACTTTTACTAAAATTAAATAATTAATTATTTTAAAAGAAATTACTTACTGTATAACAGTAAGAGGTGCAACATCCAACACAATCAGGGGCGGAGCTAGTAAGGAGCAAGAGTTCATCCGAATCCCTCAGAGAAAATTTACACTCTACATATAAGATTAAAATTATTTATATGTTTATATAGTAGATGTTGAACTCATTTGACTTCTTCGCGTGTTTACATCTTTATATTGTTTAATCCCTTAATAAAATTCTGGCTCCGCCACCGAACACAATTATGTTGCAAATCTGATCTGTGAATTTAATTGGTTCAGTAATATATATTTTGAAATTCTGCAGTAGTCTTTGGTCAAAGGATGTTATTTGAATTTAAAATAAAAAGGTTGCAGTATTCTTGCCGACTTTTGGAAAATTATGTAGCTGCATTTATAGGTAAAGATGCATGTTGTATAGAACTTTGCCATGTCAGGAAACTAACAATACTTTAGAAACTTTTCACATGAAGACTGATGACTGATGAGGGTACACACACACAATTGCCTCTGCAACAAGGATTGAAGAAAACACATTTTTGGTGGCCAAAATCTCACCACATTTTGCTGTCTAAGTAGTAGTAATTAATTATCTCTACACGTCTTCTAGCCACACCATGTTACCTAGCTATGCATTCTTCTCCGTTATCTTGTTCCATGGTCTACAACCGTGTTGGTCTTTTAGACCATGCTAAACTTTTTTCCCATCCTTACACATGATGCTTGTCCTGTAAGTCTTTTCTTTTTGGGGTGGGGATGATGGAACACAATATTTATCCATGATAAATAAACCAGCAGAACTAGACTAAATTTCATAACCAAATTGTCAGCCGTCCCTATAGAAATATGAAATATGATTGACTATCACTTTTGAAGGAACTGTAGTTACATCTATTTCCATTCAAGAGTCTTTATTCGTTTGCATGCCCCTTTGAGACCCCGAAAAATAGACAAATTCGTTTTCTTACGAACACATACAAGATTTTTCTTATAAAAAGGATAATGGTAACTTAATTAACTATTACATTTATGAATTTCAGAATAATAGACTTGAATGTCCTATTTGGGACTTGATATCCTCTTTGCCTTGCAAGCAAAGTTTTACTTTCGCAGAAACGATGAGTCATTTGGATCGACATGAGAGTCCAATTACAGTGACAAGGTCAAAAAAAGCTTTGGCACATTTTTGTTAATCCATAGCTGAGTCCGGAAATATAGAGCTTTTACACACTTTTGTTAATCCAAGAACAAGATTTACATGACTATAGATCAAGAGGAAAAGGAGGAACGTAACAAGTCATAATAACCTCAGAAAATTTTCATACAAGCTGATGTTGATCAGAACATCTATAATGGTTGATTTAAAAAAAAAGGCAAGATTAATTTTTTTTGATTGCTTACAGAATTAGCTGAACTGCAGTCCAAAATCAAGGATATTCTGAAAGTATATATGTCCTAGAAACAATCATTTTAGGAGCACATGTACTTGAACACATTCATATTATTAATAAGATTAATATATACTTGACATTTGCAATTATTGAATTATTATTTGATTGTTTATATTATTCATTAATATGCATCCCTTGAACTTACATTGTCATTAATAGTGTGAGATATTAATGATAGAGTGTAGTTCTTAAAATAGCCTAGACTAATGATCATTGAAAATGAGATATCAATGATATATTATAAGTCGACATGTGGTCTGCATCACATTCTTAGAGAATGTAGTATATCTCACTTACTGCTAGCAATAGTTGCTAGTGATGGACACATGGATACTCTTAGAGGAGTATTGACATACCCTGCTGATAAACTATTTGTTATACATGTCTAGAGTATTATCAGCATGTGGGAGATAGAGGTACTTAGACTTGAGGTCAATATCACCTTGTTTAGGGAGCAATGCACTTTGATCCTGTCCTAAGCTCAAATGTCTTATAGGTTGAGACGCGGCTTGTATTGGGTGCATTACGAAGTAGATTGAAGGTGGTAGTTGAGCCAAGAATATGATTCATTCCTCGATTGAAGTTTCGAGAGAACACTCAGCTTCTCAGAGATGTTAGGTCGACCAAGTCATTGGCCAATGCAAGAGACATATCTAGGATATGGTCTAGTTGTCGACTAATATAGATGAGATAAAATGATCAAGCCATTTGGATAGACACTTGACAAATCTTAAGCTTGATCGAGTGTGTCGCGAATGAAAGGAATTTATCATCTCACATAGAGGTTTGTTTACTTGAGTCTTGTAAACGTTTACATATCGAGTCCGCACCGCCCGCCTGTGAGTTAGTGTGAACCTTGATTTGATCAAGTGCCGATGTGTGAAGGCCTAAAGGGTCACACTAAGTCGATTGTCTTTTCGGTCTAAGGGTATATTGAGAGAATGTAAAATATCGGATTTTGAATCAAGATATTTTATTTTATAATAAATTATGGGATAATTTTCATTTGATGAAAATTAATTAATAAAGTTAAAATTAAATCTTGGATTTAATTAGAACTAAAACGTGCAGAAAATAAATAAAGGAGCATCATAACAGTGGGCCCAGTTCGACTGGCCCACTGCAATTTGGATTTGGGTCAGGTCTTGAAGCCTGATCCAAATCTGATTTGGTTTAGGGTTTCCTCCACTATATATTTGGCACTTAACCCATAATTTCAGTTGAACTCATTTTTCACTTTCTGAACTTAGAGTTCAGGAAATAAATTCTCTCAAACCTCTGCCAAGATTTCCTAGCTTTCTTGGGCAAAGGAATATACCGAAGCAAGGCTTGCACCCGGATTGACAATCGCGTGCGCACCTTTTAGTAAAGACTGTATTAAAAGCATAAACTGTAAGTTTTTTCTTTTATGTCTTTGCAGATTTGAATTATCGCATAATCATACCAGAAACGTTTGTTGGAGCAAGTAAGTTTACTCAAAATTTTAAACTTCCGCTGTGCCTTATTTGTATGTTTTACACCCAACAAATTCCTACAGTGGTATCAGAGCCAGGTTGGTTTAATGATTATACGATAATCTTTTATAACGATATGTGGGAAATTAATTGTTTTGATTTAAAACTTATTTTCGGATTATTTTTTTTTTAATTTTTTTTTTTGGAGCGATGAACGATGGCATTAATTGTTCGGTGTCTGATGTCGTGATCTTTATTCGGCGATGCGGTTTCCGACGAAAATTTCGGCGATTCGACGTGTACTAACACCGTCTCCACTATTATCGAGAAATTCACTTCTTAAGATGGTCGATAAAGGTGTTGAGAGGTGGCGGAACGCGTTGAAGACGCTGGAAAAAGTCGCCGGAAACCGCCGACGGCGGGACTGTTTCCGGCCACCACAGGCGACGAAATCAGAAAGTAATAATACCATCGTGTTCGTCTCGACGAGAGGAATCTAATGGTGGTAGTGTTACACGACAACGATGACCGGAAAAGGAGCACCACCGACGGTTTTAGAACCACGTGGCGTCTCGGTCCGGCCACCGCGTTACCAAATCGGTGGTGAAAACCACCGATGAGTTCGCCGACGTGTGCCATCGCAGTGTGTTTTAATTAGTCAATTTCGCCGAAATCCGAATCCCAAATTTAATTTGGAGTTGGAATTGGTTTTGAAAATTTGAAATAGTGTAAGGACCTTTTGCAATTAAAATTAGGTTTTAAATTGTAGATTGGTCCTTTAACAAATCGAAAATATTTTAAGTTCAAAATTACAAATTAACCCTCGAGATATTTTCAAATTTTAAAAGTTTTAAAATCAGCAGATCCACAGGTCAATCAGAAATTTGAAAAGCGATTTGGTCCTCGGTAAATCAGAATATTTTAAGGTTCTGAAAATTGCGTAAATACCCAAAAATTAAATTTTAATTTCTGAATTGTTAAGGGACTGTTTGGATGAGCAGAAAATTCCGAAAATTGAAAATTGAGTATAAATTTTGAATTTAAATATTTCCTAAATTGAAACAAAATTAATTAACCCACAATTATTGTTATTTAGCATATTATTTGATAATGTGTGCACAAATTAATTGTTTCTCCTAATTGTTTAATTGATTGTCATTTAAATAATTAGAATAGAGTCCGCTATAATTGTCTGGGTAGACGGCGCCCAGTATGTGATTAAAATCATCTTATATCATGCCTATTGGGTTTGATGGTTTTCCATCTAAATGTGTTTAGAAATTGCATGATAGGATGTCATATGATGTATGATATAATAGTTGATCTTGGTCATAACCCTGAATTAAAATGATCCCCAAATTTAATACAAGTCTCATTTAAAATTAACGCTACGTCAGTTATAATTGATTGTGGTGCAAAATCCTTTCTACGAGATGAGTATTTATGCTCAAAGATTTGCTCTAAGTCTACGAGGACTCGCACTTTCATAGATGCATATAAATGTTGTAGTAGGTGATAAACCTTCGTGAGTATTTACACCCCAATGTTTGCTTGATGAAGGCTAAGCCCACTTAGATACATAATTGCAGTCGCATAACTGGTTGACTTGCAGTCGCTCGCGTCTTGGCATGATGTCGGACGAGGAACGCAGATCGAATTGTTTAGAACATTCGGTCAACCAAGAGTTGCAAATTGTTTGCAATTGGTTTAGAGACCTACCAGATCGTGTTGTTGAAGTTATCAGCCTCAGCAAACGCGGAGACAACATGAGTTTGGATCTTGGCCCATTATGACCGTATTTGATATGAGTCCGTATTCTTTATGGGGTAAAAGAGTATGTTAAAATAGTGGGAGCTAATTAAACTAAAGACCATGTTAGTTAGTTAGTTAATGAATGTGTTCAATAGAAATTATATTAAAGTATTGATTTCAAGTCTATCTTTTCTTCAGCTACAATGTCGAATCTATCACTTAAAATGTTGGTTGAAACGAACAAGTTGAATGGAGCCAATTTTCCTGACTGGTTAAGAAATCTGTGTTTGGTACTGCGATTAGAAAAGATTGAGTATGTATTGGATACATCACTCCCTACAGTCCCTGCTGAAGATTCTGAAGAGTATGCTCTGTTTGACAAAGCAGCCTATCAGAAATATCTTGATGATGTTATTGCGGACTGATGTGTTATGCTATCTTCTATGACTCAGAGTTACAAAGACAAAGATGAAAATATGGGCCCCAACGAGATGCTAGAACACTCAAGAGTCTATGACTCGCGCCTGCATAAATGGAGTATGAACCGTTGAGAGATCTTTTAAGTGTAAGCTAAACGAAGGGTCGTGTGTCACAACATGTTTTGAAGATGATTGGATTAATTGAGAGGTTAACTCGATTGAACGAAGTCGCTCGTGAATGTTTCTGTTAATCTAATCTTGAACTCGCTTCCTGGTTTCTTTGAGAACTTCATTGTGAATTACAACATGAATGGAACGAAAGCAAGTCTCCCAGAACTTCATATGTTGAAGACCTTCGAGTCGTCCACCTCCAAAGGTAAAGTTGTGCTCATGGTGGGCTCATCTAGCAAGTTCAAACCTAAGGGTAAGAATATGCAGAAGAAGAAGGGTAAGGCGGTTGCCGCCAAACCCACAGCTATGAAACCTAAAGGAGTTGTTCGAAAGAAGGCCAAGATAGCTGCTGATGTTTGCCTCAATTGTAAGAGAAAGAGACATTGGAAGAAGAATTTCTGACAGGGAGACAAGGCACAAGTGTGCCGCCTCACTTGGACAAGGTATATTTGTTATTGAAATAAATATGTCTATAACTAATTCTCACTGGGTATTGGATACCGATGGCTCACATTTGTAATAATGCGCGGGCTAATCGTGAGAAAGGTTGGACCTTGGGAAGTAGATCTACGCGTTGCAATGGAGCTAGAGTTGATCTTGCCTAACGTGGGGACTTATAGACTAGATTTACCTTCGTGCTTTTGTTTAGAACTTAATAATTGTTATTTTGTCCGTCTTTGACGAAATATTATTTCTATCCCTATGTTAGACATTGAGGGTTTTCTCACATATTACCAATGGAAACTATGTTTTATCTTATAAAGGTTTTATTTGTGGAAATGCTCCGCCATGGATGAATTGTATGTTCTAAATCAGAGCCATGAAATTTTCAATATACAAAATAAAAGAGCTAAAATAAGTAATCAAAGAAATCTCACCTACTTATGGCATTGCAGACTTGGTCACATCAATGAATCAAGGATAGCAAGATTGAGAAATTAGATTACTTAGAACCATTTGACTTAGAGTCATATGGTGATTGTGAATCGTGCTTAAGAGGAAAGATGACAACCAAATCACTTTCCGGGAAAGGAGTACGTGCAAAGAGGTGCTTGAGTTAGTCCATACCGATGTATGTGGCCTTTTCCAACTCAAGCTAAGGAGGCTTTCTTTATTTCATCACTTTACAGACGATTTCTCGAGGTTTGGGCATGTGTATCTTATGAAACATAAGTCCAAGCTTTTGAGAAATTCATAGAGTACAAGTCAGTAGAAGCAACTTGAAACAAGTATTAAAACTCTTCGATCGATCGAGGAGGTGAGTACCTAAGTAAAGAATTTCCAGATTACTTGAAGCTTCACGAGTCCATTCGAATGGACACCTTAACGCCACAAATGAATGGTGTTCCGAGAGGATAAATCGTACCTTATTAGATATGGTTAGATCCATGATGAGCTTCTCAGCTCTACCAACATACCTATGGGGATATGCATTGCAAAGCTCAATCTACATTTTGAATAGAGTTCCATCAAAGTCAGTTGAGAAAACTCCATATGAGATATGGAATGGCAAGAAGCCAAAGACTTAAACACACGCGACCACAGGGTGCCTGCGTATGTAAAGAAGTTGCTCAACGACAAATTGGAATCTAAAAGTGAGAAGTATTATTTTGTAGGTATCCTAAGGAAACAAGAGGGTACTACTTCTATCTTCCGAGGAACATAAAGTAATTGTTTCAGAATGCAACTTTCTCAAGAAGACTATGTCTACAAGGAACAGAGTTGCAACAAGATAGAACTTTAAGAAATTCAAGAAGTACAAAATAATGTAGAGAATGATCCCTTGTCAAATAACCTAGACAAGGATTTAGTGGGAGTATTTGATGATGATTGGGTACTTAGAGTACGCCTTGACCGATGGGAGTGTGAGGGATACTGCAGAAATGCAAGACCCTCATGCACAACCAATGATAGATGACACAATAGTTGTGCATCATCCTACTCAAAATGATATTCTTGAAAGTTCTCAAGGTGGTGGATTGTCCAACACACAAACATCTTCTCAAAATCAAAATACAGCAAACACTGAAACGCAGAATGTTCAACTCCGTAGGACCACTAGGACTCATCGTGCACCTGAAAGACTTAAACTCCTTGTTGAAACACATAATGAGATAGATATTTTTGATGATGATGAGCCTACTACCTACAACGAAGCAATGTTAGACATTGATTCACAGAGATGGCAAGAAGCCATGAAATCCGAAATGGAGTCTATGTACATAAACCAAGTATGGAACTTGGTTGACTTGCCAACGGTTAGACCCATAGGATGCAAATGGGTCTTGAAGTTAAGATTGACGTATGGCAAAATACGGACTTATAAAGCAAGATTGGTGGCTAAAGGTTATAATCAACGGCACAGAATTCGATTATGATTGTTATACCCGTAGTTCGACCTACGTATGAGAGCGTCAAAGCATGTAAGACTTAAAATTTTCAAAGGATAGGTTGACGGGTTATTAGGACGGGTTTTAGTCAACTTTGGGGCGGGTTATGACCCGATTCATTGAGAGTTCCTAAGTATTTTAAAGGCCTAGGCGTAGTTCGTTGAGTCTAGATTCCAACGCAACCAACCGCTCGTCGATAGGGCGTCGGAGTAGAAAGTTATGAGAGTTACAAGTTCGGCGAATCGGGCGTAATGCGTTTCGTGCAGCGGCATGCCGCGCGGATGCAGCGCGCGCAAAGTCTGAGGGTCACTAAAGTTTCAGCGCGCGCCAGACGCAGGCGCGGCGCTAAAGTCCAGAGCCGGAGGTTTGAAGCGCATGGCTGCGCCGAGGCGGATTTTGGGCGGAAAAACTTAGAAAAGTCGATTTCTTTAAAAGGTCATGGGAGGTGACAAGTGTCCCCATCTGATTTTGCTTGCATGGCTTATATTGACCAAGTCTTGTAGACTTGGTCATCTCTCAAACATCTTCCTCTCTCTAAAAATCGACCCTCCTTCTCTCTAAAAACCCAAGAAAAATCTGAAAGTTAAGAACAAGAAAAGGAAGCTTGTAGCTAGCTTGCTGGCATTATTGTGGTGGTGTTCTTGGCAAGGAAGCTAGCAATATTTGGGATAAGTTTTGGCTAAAACTTTAAGGTAACATTTCTTCCTTTAGAATTAGTTCTAGTGTTGCATGCTTAGAAGATAGAACTTGTGGTAGTAAAATAATGCTCTTAGAGTCATTGCATGCTAGAAAATGTGGTTTGGATATGAAGAATGGGTTAAGAAGAGATTATGAGCATGTGGTAGCCTAAAAACTACCTTAGAATTGTTAAGTGTATTGTTGCAAACTTATGGGCAGAATTTTGGGTATGTAATCCCCTTGGAATTGTTGGATTGATTGAACCTTAAATGTGGTGTTTGGATGATAAAATTCGGCCTTGAGAAAGGTGGCAAAGTGAGTAGAAACAAAGGAAATGCTGCCCAATTTTCCTTAGAATTTAGTGACTTTGAACTTGGATTGTTCTACATTAAGATTAGAGGTTAATAAACGTATCATGACTATTATAGGTTGAAATATTACTTGCGGTAGTTTGGACTTGGCAAGTGGATTGACCAAAGAGGTATGTGAAGCTTTCCTATCTCTTGAGCATGAATAGATGAAACTATGTAGTACGGTAGACGTACAAGATTTGGTATTCTTACTTGTTTTAAGTATATAATGACTTGTTTCATTTTAAAAATGTATAATTCTCTTAGTTAGGGAAAAAGTATGATTTTACTAAAGTATAGAGTTAATTTAACAACTTTATGGGAAGTTGGTTTATTAGCTTCATAAAAGGTTAATGAGAAGAGATTTTCTCTAAATAAGATAAGTATGTGAAGAGGCAAATTGATTTTAAGGTATCAATTGTCCAAAGGTTTTTATGTATAAAGAAGAGTCATTGTTGAAAGAATTGAAGC
The DNA here is from genome assembly GCA_029844215.1 of Przewalskia tangutica. Classification (NCBI taxonomy): domain Eukaryota; kingdom Viridiplantae; phylum Streptophyta; class Magnoliopsida; order Solanales; family Solanaceae; genus Przewalskia; species Przewalskia tangutica. The sequence continues at coordinate 130,198,197 of CM056721.1, forward strand.
ATATAGTACTTGGGTTAAACTCCCGGTGTTCTTTTATTAAAGATATGATTAAGTGCCTTAAGTAAACTAAAATGAGAGAGTATATGAACAAGACTAAAAGAAGTTATAAGTTTCTTAACTTATTTATGATATGATGACAGTTTGAGATAGGGTAAGAGTATGTCCGAGGGCAAGCCCCAAGATCGCCATACCACCTCCTTGATGTAAGAAGAGTATGTCCGGCGGGCCACCCCAAGATCGCCATACCATCCGCCTTGGTAACAAAGATATCCGGCGGATCCAAGATCGTTATACCATCCGCACCAAGATAAGAGTATATCCGGCGGGCAAGCCCCAAGATCGTTATACCATCCGCCCAGTAAGAGTATATCCGAGGTACACCCAAGATCGTTATACCATCCGCTTGGTAAGAGTATATCCGGCGGAAAGTCCCCAAGATCGTTATACCACCTTGCCCGTGGATTTGCTACCCGTGATGCGAGGAATACCTCATGCGAGTCCTTATGGGCTTACGCGGGTGAAATAGTCCCACGCCGGCGGTACAAACCGATGCGAGAGTACTCATGCGGGTCCACGGACCCGTGCGGGTGAAATAGTTCCGGGAGTAGGATGGTTTTATTGATACTACGCGAGGTACCCTGTTTTGATCATGAGCCTCCTATTTTATGCAGTATTATATATATATACTTGTCACTCTCATTGTTAGTAAGGCACAGTAAAAGGTATTTTATTGTCTTTCATGACTCCAGCTTGCTTTTAGACTTGATATCAGTATTACAGTATTTTTCCAGCTTTACATACTTGGTACATATTGTGTACTGACCCCCTTCCTCGGGGGCTGCGTTCATGCCGCAGGTAAGGGTAAGCAGATTGTGGATCCTCATTCTTAGGATCACTCTTCCAAAGGTCGTAAGCTCCATCCTCCGACGCTTGTTATTTTGGTACGGATTTCACGCTATAGGTACTTTGTATATTCAGTGGTATGGCGGTCTGTCCCGCCACAGTTGTTATCTTTAGAGGTCTGTGGTCACATTTATGTTTTGGGCTATAAGAACCAGTTGTACTATTATACTTTTGTTAAGTATGTTTTATGGAAGGCAGCCTTACCGGCTGGCCAGTGATGTTACCTTTTTATACGTATGTGTTATGTATGTTCCGCTGCTATTCTCTGACATATACCTGACAGGGTACCCCTAGAGGTACGATCGCCGGGCCGGGTCGTGACAAAAGTGGTATCGAGCGATTAGTCCTCTGAAAGTGTCCACGCATGTGTCTAGTAGAGTCTTGATTATCGGTGTGTCGTGCACCACATCTATAATCAGGAGGCTGCAGGATATTTAGGATTGATTTCCATTCTTTCACTCTAAGATCGTGCAATAGAGCTGAGTTATAGGTTTAATCTCCCCTGATGTTTTCCTTTATGTATCAGTTATGCCTCCACGCAAGGCAACCGCGGCCCGAAGGGCAAGGCGGTGAGTGGCTTTGCTAGTGGACGCGAGAGTCACGAGGGCACAGCCCAATCCTTACAGAGATGATGTTTAGGGCGGCGAAGTTTCACGCCGCCGCCTCGCAGAGTTCGAGGCGCGGACGCGCCATCGAGATCATGCACGAGCCTCCACTACGCATGTGGCCCGAGTACGAGATTACGGAACAGATTCACATCGACCAAAGATAGTAGGCGGCAAAACGACAGAGCGGCGCCAACCCAGAGCCGATAGCTTACTTGATTCGGATTTCTGGTTATCACCCACCCAGTTCTATGGTTCGAGATTTGATGAGGATCCGCAGGAGTTTGTCGGCGATACTGACCATGCAGTTCTTAGGGCATCGAGATCGAGTGCGTTATACTAGCTTCTACCGATTACAGCGATATTGCGTTGAACCGTTTGAGTCATGGGTATTGTCGAGGGGTGAGGACGCTCTTCCAGCTGATTGAGAGGAGTTCATAGAGGCGTTCCTAGACCACTTCTTGCCTCCTGAGGTGAGGAGAGCCCGCGTAGATAGGTTCTTGACCTTGAGACAGGACGGGAGGACTCAGGGAGTACACTGAGTTTGACTCTGGCCGATATGCACACACCATCAGACATACGGGCGATGTGGTTCATAGATACGTGATGGGGCTGACCGCCACATGACATCGCTTAGGAGTGGCTCTTCACCGTGGGATGGATATTGCGGGATGCAGCATACGCAGTGGATTGAGGACCGAGAGCGGGATCGCTAGATTTGGGCCACCAAGAGGCCAAGATATCGTTCTCGTGGCGCTGAGGCGGCCTCGGCAGATCAGGTCCACCTTCCACCAAGACAGCAGTGCTCCTTCTCGATTTTCCCGGGAGGTCCGATCGCAGGTTATTCAGAGCAGTCGTGGCTCCGTGACTTCATGGTTTCGAGGAGGCAGACCAAAGACTAATCGAGACCACCTACCTCTGCGTTCTATGCGGTAGGTCTCATCCGGCGAGTGTCGTATGGGTTCGAGATCATGTTACTCTTGTACGCAGGCCATCCGAAGAAGGATTGTCCGCCCCAGCGCGGAGCATTACGGTTCAGCCGACGGGTGCATTGTCGGATCTTCATCTTCGATGGTTAGACGCCCGAGGGCGTGGTACTTATGGCCGGCGGAGCCGCGCAGAGGTCGTGGTAGGGGTTCCGCCTAGCGGTCCTCGAATCGCATATATGCTATGTCCATCGGCAGACCACGAGGCGTCGCCAGATGTCGTCACAGGTACATTATTGGTTTCTTGCTGTGATGTATATGCTTTGATAGATCCAGGTTCTACCTTGTCCTACATATCTCCTCATATTGCCAGTAGAATAGGGATAGAGCCCGAGTCCATAAGACCTTTTGAGGTGGCTACGCCAGTAGGTGATTCAGTGGTAGCTGAGCGGGTGTATAAGGCTTGCCCTGTGACTATAGATAGCCGCCAGACTCTAGCCGACTTGATAGAGTTGGATATGACAGACTTTGATGTGATTATGGTATGGATTGGCTAGCATCTTGCTATGCTAACGTGACCGTAGAGAGAGATTAGTTCGTTCCAGCTTTCTACGAGCCGGTTATCGAGTGGAAGGGGAATACTGCATCGCCGAGGGGTAAGTTTATTTCTTACCTCAAGGCTAGGAAGATGGTGCGGAAAGGGTACATCTATCATATGGTTCGGGTATTCGACCGAGGTCGAGGTACCGACCTTGACCGGGCCCGGCCGTTAGAGAGTTTCCGCACGTATTCCCGGATTTAGCTCGTATCCTCCCGAGAGGGAGATTGAGTTTGCATTGACTTGGCGCCGGATACTGACCGATATCTATTCCGCCATACAGATGGCACCCGCCGAGTGAAGGAGTCAAGGACCACCAAAGATTTGGCCGGAGAAAGGCTTTATTAGGCCAAGTGTTTCTCCTCGGGAGCACCAGATTGTTTGGAAAAGAAGGATGGACGCCGCAGATGTGTATTGATTACAGCGGTGAACAAGGTGACTATCAAGAATGTATATCCTCCCGTGATTGACGATTTGTTTGACCGATGCAGTGGTGCAAAGTGTTTTTCAAGATAGACTGCGGTGCAGTTATCATCAGTACGAGTTAGAGGATAGATATCCCAAAGATCGCATTCAGACCCTGTATGGGCACTATGAGTTCAGTGGTGATGTCTTTCGTTGACCAACGCCCAGAAAGATTCATGGATTTGATGAATAGGTGTTCGTGCCCTTCGGATATGTTCGTTATAGTTTTCATTGATGATATCTCGTGTATTCGCGCACGAGCAGAGCATACGCATCATTCGGCGACGGTATTGGGAGTCCTCCGAGACCGGCAACAGTATGCCAAGTTCTCGAATGCGAGTTCGCCGGGCGCTGGCTTTCTTAGGGCATGTTATCGGGGCCGATGGTATTCGGTTGATACAAATAAGATTGAAGAAGCCAAGACATGGCCTGCACTCCACTACACCGACGGAGGTGCAGCACTTTGGGCCTCAGTTATTATCGGCGGTTTGTAGAGAAGTTTGCTTCTATTTCAAAGATTTTGACTAAGTCGACTCGTAGCGCTATGTTCCGTGGACGGATACTTGTGAGGAAAGTTTTGATTGCTAAAGGAGAAGTTGACGACCGCCCAGCTTCTACTCTTCCAGCAGGGCTTAGATGGATACGTGGTTTTATTGCGACGCCAGTGTCGGGCTTGGCGTGCGACGCAAAGACGGCAGAGTTATAGCTTATGATCTCGACCTTAGGAAGCATGAGAAGAACTATCTCACGCATGACTTGGAGTTGGCAGCAGTGATTCATGCCTTAAAGATCTGGAGACATTATTTATATGGAGTTCATGTGGACATTTACACAGACCACAAGAGTATCCAGTACATCTTCACCGCAGGAGCCGAACTTGCGCGAAGACGGTGGTTGGAGCTACTTAAGGATTACGATGTTGATATTTTATACCACCCAGGGAAGGCCAATGTGGTTGCAGATGCCCTTAGTCGCAGGTCGATGGGTAGTCTGTCTGATGTTCAGCCAGAGAAGAGGGATATAGTCCGAGAGTTACATCAGCTAGCGAGCCTTGGGGTTCGCTTTGGTTGATTCGATAGTGAGGGAATTCGGGTTCGAGAGGTTGCCGAAGTCTTCTATCGCCGAGGAGGTAAAGAGGCACAGATGAGGATCCGATTTTGGCACTGCATCGAGATGCCGCTGTTCGAAAGAGAGGAGTCTATTTGAGGTAGCGCTCATGGGTGCTAAGATTCGAGGGCCGGCCAGGTGTTCCCGATGTGGACAGACTTCGCCAGATTTTGTGAGGCACACGGTGCTCGTTATTCTATTCATCCGGTCGACTAAGATGTACCATGACCTCGGATCGTATATTGGTGGGATGGCCTAAAGAGGACGCCATGGAGTTCGTAGCACAGCGCCCGAATTGTCGCAGGTTAAGATTGAGCACCGGTTCCCGGTGGTCATTGCAGCTATTGATATTCCGACTGGAAGTGGAAGTGATAAATATGGATTTTATTACGTGGCTACCTACCACTCGAGGAAGCATGATTCCATTTGGGTGATTGTCGACAGTCGACGAAATCACCATTTTCTTCCGGCGAACGACGTTTCACCGAGGACTATGCCGATTATATATTAGAGAGATTGTGAGACCGCACTTGAGTCCCGTGTCGATTATATCGATAGAGGAGCCCGGCTTCTCGCTAACTTCGGAGGTCTTTTCGAAGGGATTAGGGACACAGGTGAGTCTCGTGATGGCGCTTTCACCTCGTGATCGACGGACAGCCGAACGCACTATCCGCAACACTCGAGGATATGCCGCGCTTGTGTTATTGATTTCGAGGGTAGCCGGGAGGATCATTTGCCTCAGGAGTTTGCTTACAACAATGGCTATCATTCCAAAGATTCAGACGGCGCCTATGAGGCCTTATACGAGAAAGTGCAGTCACCGATAGTCGGTTCGAGGTGGGAGAAGTCCAATTAGTCGGGCCGACTTAGTTCAAGTGCGATGGATAAGGTGAAGCTTATCCAGAGCGATTGTTGCGCCGAGTCGGCAAAAGTCGATGCGATCATCGGCGCCGACACTTGGAATTCGAGATAGATGATTGGGTTTTTCTAGTACGCCACGGCGGCGTGATGAGATTTGGAAAGAAGGGGAAGCTTAGCCCAAGGTACATTGGGCCGATCGATTGTCCGTAGGGTAGGCAAGGTTGCACATGAGTTAGATCTTCCGTCCGATTTGAGGCGGTGCATCCGCTTTTCATGTGTCTATGTTATGGAAATGTACGAGATCCATCTAGAGTGCACCCGGTTCAGATGTCCAAGTGACAGAGGAGTTATCGATGAGGAGAGTCCCATAGCGATACTCGATCGTCGTTAGCGACTTGAACGAAAGATGTGCTTCCGTCAGGTGCTATGGCGGAACGAAACAGGAGGAAATGACATGGGAAGCAGAGGACGATATGATGAAGAAGTATCCTCACTTATTCCTATACCTCCGTGTAACCTACTTTCCTTCTTGTTAGTTTTGATTCATTAAGTTCGCTAAGTCCATATGGCTCATGAGCTTCCTTTATTTTTGCAAAGGAGTAGTGAGAGGGTCTATGTCGATAATATGATTTGAGTAAGTTTAGAAGGAACATTCGGACGAATGTTTCTAAGGGGGAGAATGTTATACCCGTAGTTCTGACCCTACGATGAGAGCGCATTTAAAGCATGTAAGACTTAAAATTTTCAAAGAATAGGTTGACGTTATTAGGACGGGTTTTAGTCAACTTTGGGGCGGGTTATGACCCGATTCATTGAGAGTTCCTAAGTATTTGAAAGGCCTAGGGCGTATTGCGTTGAGTCGAGATGCCAACGCAACCAACCGTTCGTCGATCGGACGTCGGAGTAGAAAGTTATGAGAGTTACAAGTTCAGCGCAATGGGGCGTAAATGCGTTTGAGCAAAGCGGCGTGGCCGGCGCCGGATGCGGTCGCGCGCCTAAAGCATCGAGGGGTCAGGGGTTTCAGCGCCGCGGCGCCAGATGCAGGCCGCGCGCCAAAGTCCGTAGAGTCGGCGGAGGTTTGCCGTGGCCGCGCGCCGAGGCGGATTTTTGGGCGAAAAACTTAGGAAAGTCTGATTTCTCTTTTAAAAAGGCCATGGGAGGGTGACAAGTGTCCCCCCCATCTGATTTTGCTTGCATGGCTTATATTGACCAAGTCTTGTAGACTTGGTCATCTCTCAAACATCTTCCTCTCTCTAAAAATCAGCTCCTCCTTCTCTCTAAAAACCCAAGAAAAATCTGAAAGTTAAGAACAAGAAAAGGAAGCTTGTAGCTAGCTTGTTGGCATTATTGTGGTGGTGTTCTTGGCAAGGAAGCTAGCAATATTTGGGATAAGTTTTGGCTAAAACTTTAAGGTAACATTTCTTCCTTTAGAATTAGTTCTAGTGTTGCATGCTTAGAAGATAGAACTTGTGGTAGTAAAATAATGCTCTTAGAGTCATTGCATGCTAGAAAATGTGGTTTGGATATGAAGAATGGGTTAAGAAGAGATTATGAGCATGTGGTAGCCTAAAAACTACCTTAGAATTGTTAAGTGTATTGTTGCAAACTTATGGGCAGAATTTTGGGTATGTAATCCCCTTGGAATTGTTGGATTGATTGAACCTTAAATGTGGTGTTTGGATGATAAAATTCGGCCTTGAGAAAGGTGGCAAAGTGAGTAGAAACAAAGGAAATGCTGCCCAATTTTCCTTAGAATTTAGTGACTTTGAACTTGGATTGTTCTACATTAAGATTAGAGGTTAATAAACGTATCATGACTATTATAGGTTGAAATATTACTCATGTAGTTTGGACTTGGCAAGTGGATTGACCAAAGAGGTATGTGAAGCTTTCCTATCTCTTGAGCATGAATAGATGAAACTATGTAGTACGGTAGACGTACAAGATTTGGTATTCTTACTTGTTTTAAGTATATAATGACTTGTTTCATTTTAAGAATGTATAATTCCCTTAGTTAGGGAAAAAGTATGATTTTACTAAAGTATAGAGTTAATATAACAACTTTATGGGAAGTTGGTTTATTAGCTTCATAAAAGGTTAATGAGAAGAGATTTTCTCTAAATAAGATAAGTATGTGAAGAGGCAAATTGATTTTAAGGTATCAATTGTCCAAAGGTTTTTATGTATAAAGAAGAGTCATTGTTGAAAGAATTGAAGCATATAGTACTTGGGTTAAACTCCCGGTGTTCTTTTATTAAAGATATGATTAAGTGCCTTAAGTAAACTAAAATGAGAGAGTATATGAACAAGACTAAAAGAGGTTATAAATTTCTTAACTTATTTATGATATGATGACAGTTTGAGATAGGGTAAGAGTATGTCTGAGGGGCAAGCCCCAAGATCGTCATACCACCTCCTTCAGTGTAAGAGTATGTCCGGCGGGCCACCCCAAGATCGCCATACCATCCGCCAGCAAAGAGTATATCCGAGGGGCAGATCCAAGATCGTTATACCATCCGCATCAAGATAAGAGTATATCCGGCGGGCAAGCCCCAAGATCGTTATACCATCCGCTCCAGGTAAGAGTATATCCGAGGTACCTCAAGATCGTTATACCATCCGCCTGTGGTAAGAGTATATCCGGCGGAAAGTCCCCAAGATCGTTATACCAATTGCCCGTGGATTTGCTACCCATGACGCGAGGAATACCTCACGCGAGTCCTTATGGGCTTATGCGGTGAAATAGTCCCATGCGGCATGGTACCGATGCGAGTGAGTACCTCACGCGGGTCCACGGGACCCACGCGGTGAAATAGTTCCGAGTAGGATGGTTTTATTGATACTACGCGAGGTACCTGCTTTGATCACGAGCCTCCTATTTTATGCAGATTATATATATATACTTGTCACTCTCATTGTTAGTAAGGCACAAGAAAAGGTATTTTATTGTCTTTCATGACTCAAATTGCTTTTAGACTTGATATCGTGATACGATTTTTCCAACTTTACATACTTGGTACATATTGTGTAATCGACCCCCTTTCTGGGCCGCTCACGCCGCAGGTAAGCGATTGTGGATCCTCATTCTTAGGATCACTCTTCCAAAGGTCGAAGCTCCATCCTCCGACGCTTGTTATTTTGGTACGGATTTCCCTGAAGCTAAAGGTACATTGTATATTCAGGTGGTATGGCGGGGCCCTGACCCGCCACACTTGTTATCTTTAGAACTCTGTTGTAACATTTATGTTTTGGGCTATAACAACCAGTTGTACTATTATACTTTGTTAAGTATGTTTTATGGAAACCGACCGCCTGGTGGCGGTGATGTTACCTTTTATACGTATGTGTTATGTATGTTCCGCTATTCTCGACATATACTGGCGGTACCCTGCAGGTACCGATCGCCCCGGGTTGGGTCGTGACAATGATGAAACCTTTTCTCCTGTTGCAAAGATTAAGTCCATTCGGATTTTGCTTGCTATAGCTGCATACTATGATTATCATATTTGGCAAATGGATGTTAAAACTGTCTTCCTCAATGGTAATCTAATTGAGGAGGTGTATATGATACAGCCAGAGGGTTTTACATCTAAGACTCAACCCAAAGCAGTATGCAAACTACAAAAGTCCATTTATGGACTGAAGCAAACCTCGAGGAGTTGGAACATTTGTTTTGACAAAGCAATCAAATCATTTGACTTTGTTAGAAGCAAGGAAGATCCGTGCGTTTATAGTAAACGCACAAATGAGAGCATTGTCTTCATTGTTATATATGTAGATGACATATTGATAATGGGAGACAATAAAGCTCTCATGCAATCAGTCAAAGAATGGTTATCCAGAACCTTCATGATGAAGGACTTGGGTGAAGCCTGCTACATTCTTGGAATTAGAATCTACAGAGATAGACCTAATAGATTGTTGGGACTGTCACAGTCCTTATACATAGACAAAGTGCTAAAACGTTTCTCTATGGAAAATTCCAAGAAAGGGAATCTTCCTATGGGTCAAGACATCAAGTTGTCAAGGAAGGATTGTCCTTCCACAGTTGCAGAACTTGAACGCATGAAGAGAATCCCATATGCTTCAGCTATAGGATCAATCATGTATGCCATGACCTGTACAAGGCCAGATGTGGCCTATGCACTTAGCATGACTTGCAAATTCCAGCAGAATCCTGGGGAGGAACACTGGAAAGCAGTCAAGAGTATTCTTAAGTATCTTAGACGAACTAAAGAATACTTCTTAGTCTATGGCGGACAAGAAGAGCTAGTAGCTACTGGGTACACTGATGCTAGCTTCCAGACAGATCTTGATGACTTCATTTTAAATGGTGGAGTAGTTAGTTGGAAGAGTTCCAAGCAAGCTACAACTGCCGATTCGACAACAGAAGCCGAGTACATTGCTGGATCGGAAGCTGGTAAAGAAGCTGTCGCGATATCCGAATTCTTAAAGGAATTAGGGGTTGTTCCAAGTACCAGTTGTCCAATAACGATTTATTGTGACAACACTGGTGCGATTGCTCAAGCTAAGGAACCAAGATCAACGAATAGAAACAAGCATGTACCAAGGAAATACCACATACTCAGGGAGATGGTGGAGACAGAAGAAATAAAGATAGACTATATTCCCACCGAAAATAATCTAGCAGACCCATTTACTAAACCATTAAGCTTGGTCAAGCATAATGGTCATTTCGAAAACATGGGCATTAGATACATTGGTGATTGGCTCTAGGCCAAGTGGGAGATTGAAAGTATATATGTCCTAGAAACAATCATTTTAGGAGCACATGTACTTGAACACATTCATATTATTAATAAGATTAATATATACTTGACATTTGCAATTATTGAATTATTATTTGATTGTTTATATTATTCATTAATATGCATCCCTTGAACTTACATTGTCATTAATAGTGTGAGATATTAATGATAGAGTGTAGTTCTTAAAATAGCCTAGACTAATGATCATTGAAAATGAGATATCAATGATATGTTATAAGTCCATACGCTGTCCGCATCACATTCTTAGAGAATGTAGTATATCTCACTTACTGCTAGCAATAGTTGCTAGTGATGGACACATGGATACTCTTAGAGGAGTATTGACATACTCTGCTGATAAACTATTTGTTATACATGTCTAGAGTATTATCAGCATGTGGGAGATAGAGGTTCTTAGACTTGAGGTCAATATCACCTTGTTTATGGAGCAATGCACTTTGATCCTGTCCTAAGCTCAAATGTCTTATAGGTTGAGACGCGGCTTGTATTGGGTGCATTACGAAGTAGATTGAAGGTGGTAGTTGAGCTAAGAATATGATTCATTCCTCGATTGGAGTTTCGAGAACACTCACTTCTCGAGATGTTAGGTCGACCAATTCATTGGCCAAGGCAAGAGACATATCTAGGATATGGTCTAGTTGTCGACTAATATAGATGAGATAAAATGATCAAGCCATTTGGATAGACACTTGGCAAATCTTAAGCTTGATCGAGTGTGTCGCGAATGAAAGGAATTTATCATCTCACATAGAGGTTTGTTTACTTGAGTCTTGTAAACGTACTTCACATATTGGGTCCGTCACCGCGCCTGTCAGAGTTCCGTGTGAACCTTGATTTGATCAAGTGCCGATGTGTGAAGGCCTAAAGGGTCACACTAAGTCGATTGTCTTTTCGGTCTAAGGGTATATTGAGAGAATGTAAAATATCGAATTTTGAATCAAGATATTTTATTTTATAATAAATTATGGGATAATTTTCATTTGATGAAAATTAATTAATAAAGTTAAAATTAAATCTTGGATTTAGTTAGAACTAAAACATGCAGAAAATAAATAAAGGAGCATCGTAACAGTGGCCCACTGATCGCCCACTGCAATTTGGATTTGGGTCAGGTCTTGAAGCCTGATCCAAATCTGATTTGGTTTAGGGTTTCCTCCACTATATATTTGGCACTTAACCCATAATTTCAGTTGAACTCATTTTTCACTTTCTGAACTTAGAGTTCAGGAAATAAATTCTCTCAAACCTCTGCCAAGATTTCCTAGCTTTCTTGGGCAAAGGAATATACCGAAGCAAGGCTTGCACCCGGATTGACAATCGCGTGCGCACCTTTTAGTAAAGACTGTATTAAAAGCATAAACTGTAAGTTTTTTCTTTTATGTCTTTGCAGATTTGAATTATCACATAATCATACCAGAAACGTTTGTTGGAGCAAGTAAGTTTACTCAAAATTTTAAATTTTCGCTGTGCCTTACTTGTATGTTTTACCCCCAACAAATTCCTACGTATACACCCACTAGTTCAAGCATAATTAAGTTATGCTGCTTATGTTTCAAGAGGATTTACATTTATCTGTAAATCAGATAGTTAAGAGAAAGACTAATCACAAGTTCTCCCATTGAAATAAATTTAGATCGATTTATTATCTTTGAATACAGAAACTACATGCCATAGTATTATTTAGTATATAACCTTGTGCTTGAATTTTGACATCTCAATTCAATGGAATAATGTGCACATTTATATAACTATCTGGCTGGGAAGTGTCGTATATTAATTTATCCTTCCTTTGGCTTGATTTTCGACATTTCATACAACAGAGTGATGTACTTATTTGGTGTACCACTTCCCAATAAAAATAAATACAGTTTTAATGATTATTCTACAAGATCTTCAGTCAATTTTAAAGCTTGACAATTGCATATGGAGGCAGCTTTAGGTCTTCCCAATCTTCATCGTCTATCTTGGAGAAGTAACAATTAACATCATCATCTGTAATTAGTTCCAGTCTGGAGGGCTCCCACTGAAAACATGTGAAAAGACCAACACAAGAATGAAAGAAGTTCAGGATTATCCATGATCAAATAAATGTAACGAGACACCTTAGGATTTCTATCCCTGTCGATGAGTATGGCTCTGCATCCCTGCAGTAAAAGTCAAGTGTCAGTCTTGTAATGCAGTAAAATGGGTGGGTGAAAGATGGCATATTCTACCTCGAAAAAATCCTTGCTAAATTCTCCCCTCAACACATGACAAAGCATCCTATAATCTTGAATAAGGAAACTACCAACACCTTGCAGCCTCCCTTCTCTCATCTGGAACAGAAAAAAGAAAACAAATATGAACAATTTGCAGACTAAGGCATTAGGACCGTGTAGAAGGAGATTCAACAAGTGATTGTGGAGCCAGATATCATCACATTTTTTATTTGAAGAACTTGAAATAAAGCAATACTGATCTACTATCAATTTAGAAATCCAAAATAAATCATTATAGTATCAAATTCAACAACAACAACATACCCCACAAGTGGTAACTGTTTAAAAGGTATTTTAATTAAACAAAGTAGCAAGAAGCCTGCACTCCTGGTGGAATTAATAATAAAGTACGTTATTTGTATCTCCGTTACAACTTACAACACGACGAAACTAAATGGTTCAAATCTGAATTTATTTTAGTTCTTCAAATACAGATTGCTCCTGTCTTTTCTATGAATGACCAGTATATTACATATAAATATTAGGAGTTTGTAGAAAAATAACTGGCTTCTTTCATATTGGAAATAGATTCTCCAGATCATATAGCTAGGAACTCCTTTCACAGCCGTTATGGCAAAGAAGCAAAACTTTATTTCTTTCGTTTCCAAAGGACCATTGAAAAACTTCATAACTTTTTGAAGGACTTCTGGAATATGGGTATTGATTGGTACCCAGCCAAATGAATTGGAGTATAACCTGTTTTGTGCAACATATAAGTTAAATCAGAAAGCATTCAAGTTAAATCAGAGACGAGAGGAACTAAACAATTGGATAAATGTTATGCAACCTGAATGGAAATGTATATCAAGATCTACAATCGATTATTCGATGTGCCAATGATCATGTCAGATAAATACAAACTTCAGCAGAAAAAAGAACCATCAGGAAAGGTTTTCTACCACCCAGAGATCCATAATATAGCATATAAGTCGACCAGTGGACAAAGGAGATCCCACAAATTCATCTAAGAACCATTGCACGTATGGTTGACAAAAGCCAAGTTCTAAACATGCCTGATTAGCTTGGGCACTGTTTGGCAAGGTAATTTAGAAGACTCGAATAATTTTCTCCAAGTACTCTGAATTCATATTTATCGGTACCCAATCCCACTAAAAGAATTTCAATTTACACACCGTACTCTGCATGATGCATCTGTAAAGCGCTACTACTTTCTATTTGGAAAAGAAGCAACAAGAGACTAATTATTACAGGCACCAAATTACTGAACCTGTTGATGCCGCACCCAAACTAAGTAAAACAATTTGTAGTTTACATCCTGGTCCTCTGGAGGTCTAACATTGACCATGGACTTCAAAAACCTTTTAGATCTAGAGTACACAAGAAAGTAAAAGGACAGTCCGGTGCACAAGAAAGTGATTGCCCAAATTTGAGAAACATCGTCACCATTGGCAGAAATTAGACTTCCCTTGAACAAACCAACAAGAAGATGAGACCTACATAATAAATGCCAGATAAGATTACCGTCCGAACACCATATTCCTAACATCTTCCTGTAGTCAGTGAAGCAATTCAAAATGGCTAGAACGTGCTGCAATTTGATGCATCATACCTCCGAGGGTACAAAGTGAGTTGCTAGACCACAAGCAAGCATTTCAGCACTATCCAACCTAGCACCAGTTGTTGAGTTGTGGAGCCTAATTTACCGCCGACACTATGAAGACCCTACGCAGAGTGTGGAACGCTGATAGAATAGGATTTGTAAACTCACTTTGTTTAATGCTATAGTAAAATTGTAAACTCAAACTTCCTATTTGTAAACTCAAACTTTCTATTTTATTTGTAAACTCAAATTCCTATTTGTAAACTCAAACTTCTAAGATTTCTTAGAGAGGTCGAGCAAGAGGGAAAGAGAGAATTGTAAACTCAAATTTCCTATTTGATTATAGTAAAATCTGTAGCGGCAAAGTAGACGTAATCTCGTATTGGGGTGAACCACTATAAATCTGTGTGAGTTATTTGTTCTTCGTTTATTTAATGCTAACAACTAGTATCAGAGCGACAAGTGAGTGTTGCAATTCAGGAAAGGTTTTCTACCACCCAGAAATCCATAATATAGCATATAAGTCGGCCAGTGACTAAAAGAAGATCCCACAAATCATCTAAGAACCATTGCACGCATGGTTGACAAAATCCAAATTTCGGAAATGCCTGATTAGCTTGGGTGTTGTTTGGCAAGCTAATTTAGAAGACCCAAATAATTGTCTCCAAGTATTTCGAATTCATATTTCTCGGTACCCGATCGGCCGATCCTGCTAAAAGAATTTCAATTTAGCACTGTACTCTGCATGATGAATCTGTAAAGCTCTACTACTTAGTATTTGGGAAAAGAAGCAACAAGTGACTAATTAATACAGGCACCAAATTACTGAACCTGCTGATGCCGCACCCAAACTAAGTAGAACAATTTGTAGCTTACCTCTGGGCCGAACAACACATTAAGATCAAGCCTCGATGATAGCTTTGTCATTACTCTGCGCCTCGTGATAATTGAAGTCTAATTACGCATGTCATATCATTAATATAAGGCTAACACAATATAGAGCAAAACTTTAAATACCCATCCCGGACCCACACTATCAAGACTCGAACTTTAATACACAATTACTAAGAACACATACTAAGTAGTTAACTATACACATTTGAACCCTCAATTGGATGATAAAAAAAACAATTTGAAACCCTAAAATTTCCTTAAGCCTTAAAATATCTATCACTAATTCACAATAATACAAGTAAACTAATTCATAAACCTCCATTAATCAATAACACAACAATCTTAATCTCACAAACATGCATAACTCATCTTCCCCAACTTATATTTATACTATATCACCATTAATAATGAACTTAAAAGCATAAATTTATCGTTTTCTATTTTGGGAAAGAAATTCTGACCTAAAGATTTTATAAGAGAATTCTATGGTATCTATTTGGTGACCGATGATTGATAGATGGTTTATAACTATAATTAAGAATGCTAACTAGACTAATTGGTTTATTTTGAGATAATAATATAAACACTGATAAGATTGACTATAAAGGAGGATTAAAACAATAACCTATTAATATTTAACCTATGTTTATTCAACTATAGCATATTCACAATCTCGAAATCATATGGATTATGATAATTAGTGATCAATTAATTACCAAACATTCAAGACAATTATTGAATAAATCTGAATAACCAAGTTAATTCATAAGGATAAATTTTGATTTGACAGATTAAGTTAGTTCGAACTAAATTAAAATCCAACATAAACTACAAAGAAAATAAAACAAGAAACAAGAAATTACTAAGTTGATCTGCCCATTCCCATTCGAATATTACTTTAAACCAATATGACTCAAAAGAAAGAAAATCTATCATTATTTGTACAAAAATGGGCAAAAGACTAACTAAAAATGACTTAAAGGTGTATATAAAATACACCGATCAAACAAACTTAACCTTTGTTGCAAAGATCAAAAGAAAGAAATAAAGAAAAAGAAAATAACATATAGCATGAATTTTTAGCATTCTAAACACTTTAAGTTAGATATTTCGAAATTCACATTTAATCATGCTTAATGGAAGTAAAAATACCTAAATTTTAAAATCCTATGACATGTTTACTTGTTATTCTCCACTAATCATAGATAAGATCTTTTGTAATGTAGGCTGTAGGTAAAAATAGGCATTTAGGCTCATTTAACTCTTCCCTTTTCTTTGATTTTTCTTTCTTCATACCTATCTTTCTCCTCTTTGTTTTGAGAGATATTATGAATAAGTACCCAAACTTAGGCTTTTACATTTATTATTACTTTTTGGATTGTTCACTCTTTTTATCTCTTTTTTAACACATTCTATTCCAATCACCAAAAAATTTCACTTATGACACAAGTGTGGAAATATAGGGTGTCAAAGAAAAAGTCTAATTTTTTAGGCTCAAAGGGGCTAACTAGGAATATTTTTGAATATCAGAGATAGACAAAAGTGGTAAGAAAGGGCTAACAAAGAATATATCCTAACTATTTCGCCAAATAGTTTTAATCATAAACAATGCACAAGTCAATTTCATGAATTTTTGGCATATCTAACCTAAGTGTTTATAATTTCATTACATTATTCAACCTTACTTGATCTTTAAAAAAATTATGACTCAAAAATACTTAAAACAAATTAAAAGACTCAAAAATGCTAAGACAATACTTAAATCAAACATTGTCCAGACCCAAAAATACAAAAATAAAAGAAACTTACAAACTTGGTTTAATTGGTTGAACAAAGAACTGACCTTGTATCATTATGTCAAAATTATACATCATAGGTTCAAATTGTTTCTCCAATGTTTTGCAATATTTAAATATAACCAACTCGGTTGTTTCTTGATCCATTTCTTGCAATATCATACTCAGCCGGTAGAGTAAGCACTGTTTGCGGCATTACATCCCCGATGTTGTTGGTGTCTCTAGACCAAGTCTCTTTCTTCAACATCGCGTATTTAATAGCACATTTACCACTTCCACACAACAGATACCGCCCTCACAAAGCATCTATCATCCAGAAAGTTAACATAAAATTCTCGGTTAACAAATATCTTTCACCTGAACTCTATCATCGCGAATAGGCTCATAGACATCTCCTCCTCAAATGACTCGTACTCCATTCTAGTACTAAGTTTTATCGATCTTCACTTTTTGGCTAACAAACCTAGTACATTTTTAGATAACTTTTCCTTTGTTCAACGATATTACCCAACACTATCAATCAATAATACACTTATCAACCCCACACTTCACTCAAAACTTGATAATCTTAATAAAGCACCTCCTCACCTACTACCTCCAAGATTTCAAGAAAAGTGATATTCTTCAAGATTTTCTTTGTTGTTTGATATGGTTAAGGGTTTAAGGAATTTAAGAACTTTGGTTGTGATTAGGTTTAGTTTGGAAGATTTTAGGTAAAGGATAAATTTCGTGGTTTTGGAGAGGGAAGATTTGGGTTTTGAATCGAGAGAGGAAAATCGGATTTCCTTTAAACTTCGATTTAGCCAAACTTCGAGCTTTTCGACTTTGGCGCCGCGTTCAGAATTAGCCATACGAATCTATTTTCTTTGATTTTTTTCTTTGATTCCTCCGTTTTCGTCCTCCAAATTCTTGGCCATATACCTGTCATCACAACATAGAAACACTACCCTCCGTGAGACTGTTCTAAGTAAACAAAAAAAAAATTGCATTAAATTGAATAAAGTAAAATAACCTTGGGTTGCCTCCCAAGTAGAGCTGTCTTTAACGTCTTTTAGCCGGACGCAAGTTCCTTATTCAAGAGACATGGGGTAGATTAACCCCACAACCTATCCATTTCATTAACATTTTTTGCTTCCTCCTTCTGTTTTTTTTTTTTCAAGAGGAGGTTTAGTATCACTTACCTGTTTTGGCGGGCTTATCTCCTCACGTGGCTCATACTGCTCAAACGATGTGCTGACAGTGCTAATTGCAAAGCACTTGCTCATGACTGGGGGTTCAATGATGTGTTTGAACACTTTGAACACCATCTCTTCACTTTCCACTCTAAGTGTCAGCTCACTCTTCTCCACGTCAATTAGGGCTCTCCGGTTGCCAAGAACGGTCTTCCCAATATGATGGGGATCTCCTCATCTTCCTCTATATCAAGGATGAGGAAGTCCGCAGGAAAGAAGAATTTTCCCACCTTAACTAGGACATCTTCAATCTTTCCCCTGGGATGCACCACTGTCCTATCTGCTAACTGCAAGCCCACAGTGGTTGGTTTGGCTTCACCTAACTCCAACCTCTTAAAATGCATGCGGCATAAGATTTATGCTAGCCCCCAAATCACAAAGGGCCCTATTACATGTTACCCTGCCAACTGTGCAAGGCAGTGTGAAGCTCCCTGGATCCTTGAGTTTAGGGGCAATTTCTTCTGCAAGATGACACTGCATTCCTCTGTCAGTGCCACCATCTCATACTCCGCCAACTTCTTCTTCTTTCCCAGAATTTCCTTCATGAATTTAAAATAAGTAGGCATTTGTTCCAATGCCTCAATGAACGGAATGTTGATGTGTAATTTTCTGAATATCTCCAAGAACTTGGAGAATTGCTTATCAACTACTTTCTTTTGCAACCTCTGCGGGAAAGGAATCCTCTCAGTGTAATCCTTCACTAGGACTGTTGGAACTTTCTCTAATATCGGGCGGTCTTCAGCAACCCTCTCACTCTGATCTACTGCTCAACCACAGCCGGGGTAAGTCGTTTAACTGCTTTCCACTCTCACCGCACCGCTGGCATCGTTTCTCTGGGTTCATCTTTGTATTGCTATGCAAAGTGTCCTGTGGCCTGTTGTTTGCCATCTTCGCTAGTTGTCCCACCCGTGTCTCCAAATTCCTGATAGAGGATCTAGTCTCTGCCATGAACTGGTCCGTGAGTTGCGAGTGTCAGTGGTCGCTCTCAACTCATCCGCTTTCTTGTTGAGCAGGTGCAATCAATTGTTGAAGATGAGGCTGAGTGAATGGTTGCCGATTTTGCATCGCCTCAAATTGGTTCTCACGCCTTGATCACCCTCTCCATGGAAAGTTAGGGTGATTCTCCACCTGGATTGTAGGTATTCAAATAGGGTTATTCGGGGCCTCGATAACTCCCTACCGCTGACACTCGCTTCGATCGAGATGTTGTTAGGATCACCACGGGCACCTATCAAAGGTATGTGGACCTCCACACATCTCGCAACTCAATGGCATTTGGATGCATTCATCGACATCGTGTTTTGTTGCGGTTGCTTGGTCGTGAGAGAGCAACTTGCATTTAATCTTTGTGATGGCATAAATCTCGTGGACTCATATCGCTCTTCTACCACTCACCCTCTCGTTCTGTTACATGATTATTGGTGGCCATGTCTTCCAATAAATCATGAGCTTCGCAGGCTATTTTTCTCATGAAAGTTCCATCCGCGATCACCAATGATCGCTCCGTGGTCCCGCTTAGCCCATTGTAGAAAATATGGACCAAATTCCACAACTCAATGTTGTGATGTGGACACTTTCTTTGCAAATCTTTGAATCTCTCCCAAGCTTCATAGAGTGACTCTCCATCAACTTGATAAAAATTGTTCAATTCCCCTCTCAGCTTAGCGGCTTTAGACGGTGGAAAGAACTTTGCTAAAAACTTTTGTGTCAGCTCTTGCCATGTGAATATCGAATCTGTTGGCAAGGAATTCAACCAAACTTTCTCTCTATCCCTGAGTGAGAAGGGAAAAAGCCTCAATCGGACGGCGTCATCAGTAACGTCATTGTACTTGAAAGTTGCACACAACTCCAAGAAATTCGCTATGTGCATGTGAGGATCTTCCGATGGCAACCCTCCGAACTGAACAGTATTCTGCACAATACTCAGGATCGCAGGCTTGATTTCAAAATTATTTGCTCCTATTACTGGGATCCTGATGCAAGTTTGTGCTCCATTCACCCTCGGCAGCACATAATCTCCCAAGCTTCTCTCAGCTTGGACCTGGACCCTCTCTTCTACATCAATCGGCAATCTCCGGGGCATCCTTTGGTTAGGTTGATGATCACCTAACCCTTCGTTCATCTCATTGTTATTTTGTAATCCTCCCATCGCTATTAAGGCTGAAACTCGTTGGTTTCTCCTGTTCTGTTTGCACGTCTTTTCAATTTCTGGGTTGAAGAGAATAAGTTTATCTGCTCCTCTTCTCTTTCGCATAAACTAGATGCCTGCAACAAATCAAAATAAACAAACGGATCACATCACACTGGTTTTCACAAATAAAAAAGAAAAATAATAATAAATAAAAACAAAAATAAAAACCAAATTAGAAATTAAGAATAGATGAAATTGATATTGAACTACGTCAATCCCCGACAACGGCGCCAAAAACTTGATGCAAGTTTTATGCACACAGTAACGCAAGTGCACGTGTCGTGTCAAGTAATATAGTCTTAGAAGATCGAGTTATCGTCCTCAGGGATTAGTGTTCAATTCTCAAATTCTATTCTATGGTATCTATTTGGTGACCGATGATTGATAGATGGTTTATAACTATAATTAAGAATGCTAACTAGACTAATTGGTTTTACTTCAGTTATGGTGGAAATAGGGCTTCCAAATCTCCTCAACTATCGCTTATCTTACTTGTTAATGCAATTAATTATGATTCTTCTTCTATTTTGATATAGCATGTTAACTAAGCCGTTTTATACTCCTGTTAAGGTAATATAAACACTCAACCCCAATATAGAACTCTTCTACCTTTCGGTGATAAGATTGACTATAAAGGAGGATTAAGAGCAATAACCTATTAATACTACACAAGTATCGGGGTACTTTCGTCCACGATTTAACCTATGTTTATTCAACTATAGCATATTCACAATATCCCCTTTCGGCTTTCGATTAGAAATCATATGGATTATGATAATTAGTGATCAATTAATTACCAAACATTCAAGACAATTATTGAATAAATCTCAACAATGAATAGAAGAACCAAAAACATGCATTAATTCATAAGGATAAGTTTCAAGTGATTTGACATGGAAAACCCAATATTAAGTTAGTTCCTAGCCATAGATATGACAAAAACTAAATTAAAATCCAACATAAACTACAAAGAAAATAAAACAAGAAACAAGAAATTACTAAGAAGTGGTCTCCAATCTTGATCTCCAAAGTTGTGTGAATTGGCAAGGGTTGGAACCTTTAATTCTGACCTAAAGGCTGCTTTTTATAGCCTCAAAACGTTTTTCCAGGTTTTCCTTCAGGTCTTGTGATGCGCGGTAAGATGCACACACTTTAAACGCAAGTGCACGTTATCGTGACAAGTAGTATAGTCTTGATAAGACCGAATATCGTCCACAAGGATTAGGGTTCAATTACCAACTATCTATTTTCTAGTATCTATTTGGTGAATTGATAACTGATTTGTTGTTTATAACTACGAATTATGCAAGCTATTTTAATATAAAGATTTACTTCAGTGGTGATGAGAATAGGGCTTCCATGTATCCTTACTATCCGCTTATGCTACTTACTAATGCATTAACTTATGGTATTCTTCTTTAGGAGAAAGCAGGTTTACGAAATTGTTTTATACTCCCGTTAGGGTTATATAAACACTCAACCTCAAAGATCGCACCTTACCTACCTTTCGGTGATAAGGATAACTTTATAGGAGGATTAAGAACAAAACCTAGTTGACCGTCACGCACAATGCGCAAAATTAGGGTTGTTAAGCCTCTCATCAACGCTTACATAAATAATTGAGGTATTTTCATCCCCAATCCAAGAATGTCTACCCAACTTACAAAGATATTCACAATCCCCTTTCGTAACTGATTAGAAATCATATAGTGATAATTAGTCACAATTAATTATCAAGAATTCAACTCAATTATTGGATAGATCTCACAATAAGAAAAATAACCATAAACATGCATTAATTTATAACATAAGTTTCTAGCAATTCAACATGGAAAGCCTATAAGAGAATTAGTTCCTAGCCATAAATATGACAAGAACTAATTCAAAGTTCATCATAAAATCAAATAAAGTAAAGAAAAGGAAAAGAAATTACTAAACTAATGGTATCCAATCTCCAAGCAAAGTCTTGAGTTGTGCAAGAAGGGAACCCTTAAAACCGCCTAGGGTTCTCCTTTTATAGTCGCAAACCGCCTCCTCTTTCCTTCAGTTCGCCTGATTTTCCAAAAGACCTAATTTTTCGCGTCGGCGCGCGCCGCAGCGGCCGCGGAAGTTCTGCAATCCGTCGGGTGTTTTGCGCCGCGCCCTCGCATTCGCTGTTCGGTAGCCGCGCATGTATCTTTGTAGCTCTCTGATGTTTAGCGCCGCGACCGTTTTGTTGCTTCGAGGTAGCCATGCCACAGTCTTCGACCTCTCGATAGTGAGCCGCGCCTCGCTTGATCGCAGGAGGCCGCGTACTGGTCTTGATTTTTCCTCGCTCGCCACTTTCTTTGTTTCCACCGCATCTTCTCTTTGCCCTCTTTTGCTCTTTTTCCGCCATTTGGCCATTTTAACCACTTTGACTCAAAAGAAAGAAAACTATCCTAATACGACACTTATATGTGCAAAATGGGACAAAAGACTAACTAAAATCGACTCAAAAGGTGTATATAAAATACAGATCAAATACCCCCAACTTAACATTTGCTCGCCTCGAGCAAAGATAGAAAGAAATAAAATAAAAGACTCAAAGAACAAAAATAAAAAGACTCATCGCCATTGATCACTTTTCCGCATTAGTGTTAACTAGAAAAACATGAAGGTTAACAAAATAATACGCAGAACATATAACATGAAATTTCAAAGACACTAAACACACGAAGCTAAATATTTCGCAAACTCATAGTCATCATGCTTAATGGAAGTCAATATACTAGATCATGCATATAAATTCAAAAATCCTATGGCATGCTTACTTGCTATTCTCCACTAATTCTGGATATGCACAAAAGAGATCTTCAGGGCTTTTAAGGGTTGTAATGTAGCTTAGGTAGGGTTGGTAAAAATAGGCATTTAGGCTCATTTTGTGTACCATAAGCTCTTTAGCTTTTCAAGATTTCCTTTTCTTTTTGTTCTTTTCTTCACTTCGATTCTATCTTTTCCTCTTTGTTTTGGGAGAGTGAAGTATATAATAATGACAAGCACCCCAAACTTAGGCTTTGCCTATTTCTTATTACTTTTGTATTGGGGCATGCACTTATTCACTCTTTTTGTCTCTTTTTAACACAATGTATTCCACTACTTCACATTTTTACTTATGGCACAACTGTGGAATATAGGTGTCAAAGAAGTTTCAATTTTAGGCTCAATTGTAATGACTAGGGATATTTCTAAAGTACGGGATAGAAAAGAATGGTAAGAATTGGCTATCAAAGAAATGTCTGAGTCATCTCCCTGACATGCATATCCTAATTATTTCGCTCAAATAGCAAGCAATCATAACACATAAGCATTTATCATTTAGTATGCGTAATTCAAGCAAGAAACTCCAAATAGACAGATTCTATGAGTTTTTGGCATATCTAACCTAAGTGTTTAGATAGTTGCTTCAATTCCGTTACATTATTTCACCTTACTTCACTAGGTGTTTCTAGCAACTACAGCAATTATGATCTTTGACAGACAATTATGACTCAAAAAGAAAAAAAATTGGTGACTCAAAATAAACATAAAAACAATCAAAAAGACTTAAATAAAACATAACATGACACACAAATAAAACACTTCGAACTTAAATCACACATCATTCCCAATGTGTAGACTCAAAGACAATAAAAGAAATAAGACACTTACAAACTTTGGTTAAAATGGTGGTGGCGGTGGACAACGATCGACTATCGTTGAATGCGAACTCAACTCGTTGATTTGTTGCCTTGTTTCTTGCTGTCCTTGTTTCAATTGGTGGTTTGAGGCTATGGAATGGAGCTTTGTTGGTTGAGATGGCTAAGGGTTTTTGGGAATTTAAGAGTTTAGGTTGTGGTTGGGTTGGATTTTGTGGAGGATATGTGGGCAAATTTTGAATTTCGGGTTTTGGATATGGCGGTTAGGTTTTTGAATTTGGAATTGGGAAAACTGATTTTGGGCGTTTTAAGTTTCGATTCCCGCCGCTGGCCATGGCTTTAGCCGCACGCCTAAATCGCGCTTCTTCGATTTCTGTGTGGCTCTAAATTTGGCAAATTTTCTGAATTTTTGGCGCCACTGCTTCGAAGCCATGCGCTTAAACTCGCACTGCTCGCTTCTTGGCGCCGCGACTGCTTCTGAGCCATGCGCTTACCCGCTCGAAATTCGCTTTTCTTCGCCGCTTTCGCTTTATTTCTGCACTATCAATCACAAAGACAAACACAAGAATCCAAGACCGTGAGACCGTTTCTAAAAATAAAATAAAATAAAGACAAAAATTAAATTAACATAATTGAAAACGTTGTTGCCTCCCAACTAGCGCCGTTTTTAACGCCTTTTTAGTCGGACGCAGTTCCTAGCCTTAATAACCCCAGGTGGATTAAGCCCCAACCTATCCATTTCCTCCACATTTGGCGCTTTTCTTTTCTTTTCTTCTTAGCATTATCGCAGCGGGGAGTTCAGAATACTTACCTCCTTTAGTGGCATTTCAAAGAAACCATGCTCGCTTTCGGGCTCATCGCTTCTTGGTTGACTTGTATTGGCTCGCATGGGCTCATGGTGTTGATTGCAAAGCACCCACTCCTTGTTGCGGTTTCAACGACGTGTTTAAAAACTTTAAACACCATTTCTTCGCACTCCACCCTTAGTGTTAATTCTCCTTTCAACATCAATCAAATCTCTCCCGTGCTAGGAATGGCCTCCCAATATGATAGGGATTTACGCCTTCTTCCATATCAAGAATGATAAGTCTGCAGAAAGAAGAATTTTCCTACTTTCACAATCACGCCCTCGATCTTGCCTCTTGATTTAACCACCGCCCCGCTAGTCAGCAGCTTATCGCGTTGGTTCGCTTCACCCAACTCCAATCTTTTAAATACCGATAGGGCATTAGATTTATACTTGCCCCTAAATCACATAGAGCTCATTGCAGTTACCCCCGCCCATCGCAGGTAGTGTAAAGCTCCCCGGATCTTTTAGCTTTGTGGCAACTTTTTCTCGCAAGATAGCACTACACTCTTCTCACTGCTACTATTTCAGATTCTCGCCTTTCTTCTTTTTCCCAAAATCTCCTTCATAAACTTGAAATAGAGGGCATCCGCTCTAATGCTTCTATGAAAGGTATGTTGATATGCAGTTTTTCTCAATGTCTCCAAAAATTTGGAGAATTGTTTATCAACCGCCTTATTTGTAGTCTCTGGGGAAAGGGATCTTCTCTCAGATACTCTTTTCTCGAATTTTCTATCATTGGGCTAGGCTCAATCACCTTCTCTTTTCTAACTCGCTTTCTTCTCAACCATCGGGCCGAGCGATCGCCGCTTCCAATCGTTTTCCACTTCTCAACCGCATCGCTCGACATCGCTTCCTGATTTACTCTGTATTGCTTGGCAATGTCCTCGTGGGCTCGCTTGCTCGCTTTGCTACCGACCCACCTGTGGTTCCAAGTTTCAACGAGGATCTAGCTTCGCTACGAATCGCGTCTGGCGCTGATAAGTTGCTACAAATGCCACCATCTCGATTTTCTTTCAACCAGGTATCAATCGCTGAGGCCGCTGGGGCTTGAATGAAGCGGTTGCCGATTCGCTCACGACTCGCATCGCCTCTATACCGATTCTCACGCTCGACATCGTTCTCACGCCACGGCATCGATTCTCGCTGGTTCTCGTTCGTGCCGCTCACGCTCGGTCTCCTCTCCATGAGAAATTTGGGTTCCTCCACCCGGATTATAAGTGTCGAGTAGGGGTTGTTCGCTTTCACGATAATTACCTATGGCTCGACACTCGCCGCTCCATCGTATATTGTTGATCCGGGCGACACCTATCAAATGTATGCTGGCCACCACATATCTCACAGCTTTTAGGCATCCGCATCGTATTCACCGACATCAGATGTTGCCGCGAATCGCTTTACCAGAGGGCCACTGGGCATTCAAGGCAAGAATAACATCTATTTCATGGACTCCCACCGTTCTTCTCCCATTTGTCAACCTCTTCCGTGATACGGTTGCAGTGGCCATGTCTTCTAATAACTCATGAGCGCCGCGGGTCGCTTTTCCTCATGAATGCTCCACCACAGCATCTATGATAGTTCCGTCAGATCGCCACCGTTGTAGAAGATGTGGACCAAGTTCCACAACTCAACGCAATGGTGCTGGCACTTTCTCTCAGAGATTTGAACCTTTCCCAAGCTTCATATAAGGACTCTCCATCCGCTGGTAGGTTATTCAACTCCTCTTAGTTTTGCCGCTTACACGAGGAAAGAACTTGGCTAAGAATTTCGCCACACTGCTACATGTGAAAATCGAATCGGCTACAGGAATTCAACCATACTTTTGCTCTATCCTCGAGTGAGAAGCGGAAAGAGCTCAACTGACGGCATCATCGAACGCCGTTATATCTAAAAGTTGCACATAGCTCCAAGAAATTAGCTACGTATACGTGATCCTCCACGGCAGTCTCCGAATTGCATCGCAGGCCGCATCATGCCGTAATCGCCGCTTTATCTCAAGTTGTTGGCTCTATCGCAGGAGCCTAATGACGCTCGTGCTCCATTCACTCGTAGCACATAGTCTCCCAAACTCCTTTCTCGCCGGATTTGGACTCTCTTCCACGCCTACGGGTGCTTGCCTAGGTATTCCCGGGTGGGGTTGATTCTCTCCTAACCCTTCTCCCATCCCGCTGTTGCTCAACGCCGCTCATCTCTAACAAGGTTGCAATCCGATTCTTTCTCGCTCGCTTGCAGTTTTCTCAATTCTCGATTGAAGGGAACAAGAGTGTCCGCTTCTCTTCTCCTTCGCATAAACCGACTTCCGAAATAGATCAAAAATGCATAACAAATCACGGCACTTCGAATTTTCAAAAGAAAACGTAAAATTAAAAATTAAAATAAAAACCAAATTAGAAATTAAAAATAGACAAATTTGATATTGAACTAATGCCTAATCCGCAAGAACGGCGCCAAAAACTTGACGCGGTAAGATGCACACACTTTAAACGCAAGTGCACGTTATCGTGACAAGTAGTATAGTCTTGATAAGACCGAATATCGCCCACAAGGATTAGGTTCAATTACCAACTATCTATTTTCTAATATCTATTTGGTGAATTGATAATCGATTTGTTGTTTATAACTACGAATTATGCAAGCTATTTTAATATAAAGATTTACTTCATGTGATGAGAATAGGGCTTCCATGTATCCTTACTATCCGCTTATGCTACTTACTAACGCATTAACTTATGGTATTCTTCTTTAGAGAAAGCAGTTTATTTAAATCGCTTTATACTCCCGTTAGTTATATAAACACTCAACCTCAGATCGCACCTTACCTACCTTTCTGATAAGGATAACTTTATAGGAGGATTAAGAACAAAACCTAGTCGACCACGCACAATGCGCAAAATTGGTTGTTAAGCCTCTCATCAACGCTTACATAAATAATCGAGGTATTTTCATCCCCAATCCAAGAATGTCTACCCAACTTACAAAGATATTCACAATCCCCTTTTCGTAACTGATTAGAAATCATATAGTGATAATTAGTCAATTAATTATCAAGAATTCAACTCAATTATCGGATAGATCTCACAATAAGAAAAATAATCATAAGCATGCATTAATTTATAACATAAGTTTCTAGCAATTCAACATGGAAAGCCTATAAGAGAATTAGTTCCTAGCCATAAATATGACAAGAACTAATTCAAAGTTCATCATAAAATCAAATAAAGTAAAGAAAAGGAAAATAAATTACTAAACTAATGGTATCCAATCTCCAAGCAAAGTCTTGAGTCAGGTGCAAGGCGGGAACCCTTAAAACCGCCTAGGTTCTCCTTTTATAGCCGCAAACCGCCTCCTCTTTCCTCTTCAGTTCGCCTGATTTTCGTCAAAAGACCTAATTTTTCCGCTGCGCCGCGTTCGCAGTGACAGCGCCGCGCCGGAAGTTCTGCAATCCGTCGGTGTTTTGGCGCCGCGCCCGCTATTCGCTGTTCGAGAGCCGCGCCAGATCTTCGTAGCTCCTGATGTTTAGCGCCGCGACCTGCTTTGCTCGGTGATGCCGCGCTACAGTCTTCCGACCTCTCGATAGTGAGCCGCGCCCCGCTGATCGCAGGAGGCCGCGCGCTGGTCTTGATTTTTCCTCGCTCGCCACTTTCTCTGCTTCCAGCCGCATCTCCTCTTTTGCCCTCTTTTTTCTCTTTTTCCGCCATTTGGCCATTTTAACCACTTTGACTCAAAAGAAAGAAAAACTATCCTAATACGACACCTATATGTGCAAAAATGGGACAAAAGACTAACTAAAACTGACTCAAAAGGTGTATATAAAATACACCGATCACCTTGGCCCATTCCCATTCGAATATTTCAGTTTTCGCCACGCGTTCAGAATTAGCCATACGCTAAACTCCCGCATGTCTTCAGAATCAGCCGCAAGGCCTGACTGGCTGGCCGAGGCGCACACGCTCGCTTCATGCCCTGCTCGCTAACTTTCGCTGAGCTCAAACCTCGTTACGCTCTCTTTTGCTCCTTTTCCGCCAATGAGCCACTTTAAATCAATATGACTCAAAAGAAAGAAAATCTATCCTACGACGACACGTATTTGTACAAAAATGGGCAAAAGACTAACTAAAAATGACTTAAAAGGTGTATATAAAATACACCGATCAGCGGACTTGCCCTTGCGGACAAATCCTCCGCTACGGCAAACACACACTATCTTCCAAACTTACGCTTCGGTGAGCCAACCTCTCACCGAGGCGGATACTGGTGCCGCCGCGACGAACACCAAATACCATCAATGGAAAAATTAGTCCAACCTTCTATCCAACACCCGAAACACTCGCGAGATCCCCGGACACAAACCAAACATAGTCATCTAAGGTAAACAATGCTACAAACTCGCTCGTACCCTCGGATTTCCCATTTAATCGAGTTAAGGCGTACTTTTCTAAAGAATCGTCCAGGATAAATCTAAATTCAAACTTTACAATCAAGGCCACAAAATACATTTGATTGTCTCAGGAAGCGAGCCAATGACTCGACTAAGTCATAAATGACCCTCTGAGACTACCGGAAGCGACGGAGCCTGGCAACGAACCCATTTAACCAAAAGTTAATTTTGAGTCAAACTATCCAACTCTAAATTTCTAATTTTTTGGGTTTTCATCCGAAATGCATATAAATGGACTTCGGGATCCGTGACGCCCATTCCCGTACTTTACAAACTCCCCACAGAGTCTACGGGAAGGGTCAAACAAGCAAATAAATGTCTTTAGCTAAAACGACTAGATGGGTCGTTATACTAAAAGTGTGTCAGTAACATATACTATAGCGATCAATGACATGTACGATGGAGTTAAGACCGGGGTAAGGACTGTAGGAGGAGACTCGGAGCATTTTTCGATGGTGATGGATTGCATCAGGAATCAACGCTTAGCCCGTTTTTATTTGTGTTAGTGTTGGATGAACTGACGTAAAAAAATTAAAGGGATGTGTCATGATGTATGTTATTTGCGGACGACAAAAGACTCGCGATGGAGTTAATGCTAAGTTAGAGGCTTGGAGACAGACTCTGGAGTCCAAAGGGTTCAAGTAAAGCAGAACCAAGATGGAGTATTTAGAGTACAAGTTCAGTTACGTAGCACATGAAGAGGACGTGGAAGTGAGGCTTGAGACACAAGCTATCCAAAAGTGAGAAAGTTTTAAGTATTTTGGGTCCATTATCCAAGGTTTGGAGAGATTGATGATGATGTCACACACCGTATTGAGTAGGGTGGATGAAATAGAGGCTCGCCTCTGGAGTCTTATGTGATAAGAAGGTGTCACCCAAACTTAAAGGAAATTTCATAGAGTTGTAGTTAGACCTACTATGTTGTATGAGGCTGAGTGTTGACCAAATTAGAAGTCCCACGTCCAGAAGATGAAGGCGGCGGAGATAGGGATATTGCGATGGATGTGTGGGCATACTAAGAAGGATAAGATCAGAAATGAAGTTATTCGGGACAAGGTGAGAGTGACCTCGGTGGAGGACAAGATATGGAAAGCGGGGCTGAGATGGTTCAGGCATGTTCAGATGAGAGGGACGGAGGCCCCAGTGTGTAGGTGCGAGAGGTTGACTTTAGATGGGTTTAGAAGAGACCGAGGTAGGACGAAAAGGTAGTGGGGAAAATAATTAGGCAGGATATAGTGCAGCTGCAACTTACCGAGGACATGACATTAGATCGGAGGTTGTGGAGGACGCGAATTAGGGTAGAGGGTTAAGTAATAGTACGCGTCCCGTGTATCATTCCATACTAGCAGGAATAGTGTTATATTGTGGGTTCCTGTCCTTCGATTTTCTGTTTGCTATTTCTTGTACTCTAATTTGATGTATTTACTGTTCAAATTTCTCCATTAATGCTTATCTATAGTATTTTGTCATGATTTCTTTAATTTACTTTTTTCGAACCTTATCTGACATTTTTTATCATATTTTCTCTTGAGCCGAATGTCTTTTAGAAACAACCTCTATACCTCCCAAGATAAAAGTAAAATCTGTGTACACATACCCTCGCTAAACCCTACTATACAGTATTACACTGAATATGTTGTTGTAAATATGAGTTCCCAACAAATTTTTTGTTTATTTAATAGTTCCCATCAAATCAATCCCATAAAGTTGATAAATATATTTGACTAAGACTAAAAGTGTTAATTTTTGACAAACTTAAAGTATCAAAACAGTTAAGTAAAAGACTTAATTTAACCTACCTTCAAACATAAGTGACCAGTTTTATCATTTTCTTTTCCAAATTGCAGTATAGTTTTGTTAGACAAAATACAAAAAGGTAGAAGATTTTGTAATATTCAAAATTAAAGGTATGAAATTGTAATAAAAATCTCTGAGTCTTGAGTATCAAATGATTTTCTAAAAAAAAAAAACAATTAATCCCTGCAAATGAAATCATCATCAGCTCAAACTTCACTACTTTAGCTGTCAGTTTCCTTCTCACCCAATTTGAAAGTCCTCAATTTTGTTCTGTGGTGCTAATTAATCAGAAATGGGATCAATGTTTGATGAAAAAGATTTCTTGGCTTGCTGTGGGAGCACCAAATTCGCTAAGGAAATGGTAGCAGCTGGCCCCTTTTCCACTCACCAAGATGCTATCCATGCTGCCAGAGATATCTGGTTCAACAAGGTTATATATATCCATTTCACCAGTGCCCAATTTCGTTTTTTTTTGTTCCCTACTGATTTTAATCGATTGGTTTATTAATTTGAATTGGGTCAGGTTGATGTAAATGGATGGCTTGAAGCTTTTGCTGCTCATCCACAAATTGGTCAAAGCCCTTCTCCGGATCACAAAAGCCCTACTTTTGCCCAGTACTAGTCTTTATTTATTACTTTTTGCTTTTAACAGTTTGATTAAATCTTTCTACTTGCTCGGCAACAAGGTAAATTGTGATCATGATTCATGCTAATTTTTTTAAAGTTCAATTATCGACTCGTTGGTGTTAGGTATTTAAAAAACAAATATCGAAGGGTCAATAGTACATAAGATTGTAGAGACTTTCGTAGTATATAATATATTAGGTAAGAAATACTTAAATTCCGAAAATCGACTATAGTATTTTTACAGTTGTGCTTGAAGCTATGTGCAACTAGAATTTAAGTTGGTGAAATCAAATGGTGTTGCATGGATTATCAAAACCAAATTGAATAAATAATGCTAATGGCGTGCTTATTTTGGGAAAATCTTCAATTCTCTTATATGTGTGCTATTTGACATTTCTGTCAGACATGCTCATTTTTTATTTGTCTAATCTTGTATGGTCGCACATTCATTTTAACATTTGTCTCTATTCTATGCGATACTGAGCTAAATGTTGACCTTAGAGGCCCAACATTCACAACCAGAAAGATTGCTAGATTTATGTGGTTTGAGAGAACTGTTTTAATGCTGTTGTTCTGTCCTGTGGCTTCCCCATGTCCATCCTCTCGCTCACAGACCTACAATTTTACGACATCTTCTCTAAGCTATATGCTAATACTTCGTCAGACTGGAAGAGTGGAAGGTAAACTTTAGTGTCTCCTCTTGCAGGTGGAGCAAAGGAGAGCAGTCAACAGCTCTGGCCACTGCTACTGATTCTACTTTACAGGTGTTATGACCTAAAGATATATGCATTTAAGAAATCGATAATCAAATGCAAAATAGTATTTTGACCCCTTTTTGGTTGTTGATTGGGGCAATTGAAATTCTCTGTACAAGTAGGTCAACTTTTACTTTGTGCAGTCAACGTTGAGAGTTTGCTTATAATTGATCTTGCAGGAACTATTTGAGTGGAATGCTCTCTATAGGGAGAAGTTTGGATTTTTATTCTTGATATGTGCTTCAGGGAGAAGTACCCCTGAGATACTTGCAGAGTTAAAGGTAAAGTCTCTCGGCTTGAAGATAGAATGATCGTATATATTTTAGTAACCTCATCTATAATCAGACATGTTATAATCTTATATTTTGAGAGCAAAAGCTTTTGACTTTAGGACACGAATCATATGAGTTCAAAACATTCGGTCGGAGTACTTAGAGCAATCCTTCACTGCTAAAGGGGTAGAAATTATGTTCCAGTCCCCCTGATGTCAAGAGTCAAGACAGACTTCCATTTTGAACTGTATCCTGTGAACCTACTCTCAAATGTTTGATATCTTGACATCCTTGCAATATTTTATGGAAACCACCAGAATTTGGTCCCTTGTTGGCTAACTGTGCACTGAGATATAGAAAAATGACTATAATTGATGTGAGAATACCAAATATGGCCTCCATCCTCTTGCATCATAAAGGGGTGATCTTTGGAAGTCAGTCGTGAGTTGTAGGAAAAGATAGTAGCATATGCGAAGAAATTTCCGTTATCTAATTCTAATATGCCAAACTTATAAAGGTTATACGTGTGAATGTGCGCCAATACTTTAGATTTCCTCAAACACCTTTGCTGCTGCTCCCTTGGCCTCAGATAACTTTTACCATGTGATAAACCTGTCTCGTGTAAAGCTATGTAGCACGGACACATGAGAGGTGTCCGATAGGACACGGACACGGACACGCGGAAACGACAATTTTGAAAAATAGGGGACACGACACGGCAGAGACACGGCTGTAAAAATAAATTAAAAAATATTTTTATATATATATGATATATTTTTATATTTTCGACATCGGTATTGGTGATTAATTGTGATATTTCACCAATTACCAAATAAATCATTTTTATATGAATATTTTACTTTATTTAAACTAAATGCATATGTTAAATTGCTTGTACCGTAATTTATGTGTGTGTGCACTTTTGTAATTAATTAAGACGAAAGAAACATATTTTAATTGGGAGAATTGGACTAATTACTTGCTAATTCATAATTGAGCTAATTTATTCCCTCAATTTTGATCCCCTTTCACCTCAGCCCAATGCCCAAATTATACCCGGCCCACACCCCCTTTATTTCCATCATCCAGCCCATACTCCTTTCAAACCCACCAGACCACCCCATCATCCAAAGACACCCCAAAAAAACCAACGACCTTCTCCCTAAAACCATCGACCACATTCACCGCCGCACCCTGTTACCAGCCGGAAAATCACCTCTCCCATCGCGCTCGCCGGACCTGGATGGACTTCGCAGTCGCCGGAGTCGCGACGGGAAGTCGCCGGACCTGGAAGGGGAAATCGCGGGAAGGGGAAGTCGCCGGAGTCGCAGTCGAAATCGCCGACAAGTCGCAGCAGTCGCGAATCGCTATTCTGAAAATGAAATGTCTAGGTTTTTTTTAAATTTTTAGTCTTTTTACACTTTTTTGTAATTGCCGTGTCCCGTACGTGTCTGAGCCGTGTCCCCACCGCGTCCGAGCAAAAGTTTTTTTTTTTGGGCTGGGCCCACTCGGACACGTCCCGGACACGTGTCCGAGGCGTGTTTCGTGTCCCCCCAGTGTCCCGACACGGACACCTCACCCTAAATGAGGTGTCCGTGCTTCATAGGTGTAAAGCTCCACCTAGCCTGTCCATTGAAATGGAAATGGCTCCTCATTATATCTCTGATTGTCTATTCATTTACTCTTACTTGAATCTTATGACAGTTCAGTTTTTTAGCAGACTATGGGTCCATTCATGATCCTTTTGATAATATACGTCAACAAACAATAACTATAGTCCAACCATTTCCTGAATGTCATTGGAGGGATTTGTATTCATTGGAAGAAGCTTTTACATTGCTCATTTTCCCCCTAATGAATGAATGGTTTTTCCCATGAGGACATCTTTTTCCCCTCGCTTTTTCTAAACCGATAAGAGCTATATTCTCTGATGGCCTTCAATCACTATTCTTCACAATTTTTAGAGATCAGGAAGTAGAGTACGTAGCCCTTCTTTCCAAACAACAGACTATTTGTATTACTTTTTCTACTGGGGCAGTGGTGAAATAAACTTGTTTTCTGTTTTGTCATTTAAAGATTGACTCATGTTCGGTTTCAACTTTACCTCTTGCAGATACGGTTCCAGAACAGACCAATAATTGAGTTTGAGATTGCAGCCCAGGAGCAAACGAAAATAACTGAATTACGCCTTTCCAAGCTCTTCTCAGACAGAACAGATACTGCTGCTACAATTAAATCCTTGTCTACAACTAATATCGCGACGAAAGCAGAAGGTGATTCCATCTTTTTGTTTATCTTTAAAGTTTATTAGCTTTAATTGCTTTTCTGTATTTATGAAATCCATTATCTTAATCTCAAAATTTGAGAAGGTGCTCCTCATTCTCCCACTACACTGAATTTGCTTTACATAGTTGTGTAAAATCCTTTTAACGTTTTCTAAATGAACTGGGCACAATTTCTTTCAGATCTTCTCTTCATAAACTTTACCACCTGCAAAACATCTTCGCCTGATCTTCTCAATTATTCAATTTTCTGATGCATCTTCTAGAGAAACTCAGTTTCAAGTATACAGTGATGCTAACTATTTCTAAAATTCAACGAATATTTAATATATTTGAAATTATAATCTCTATTTGCAGTTCCTAGTTCAGTACCATACGTTATATTTTCCATTGAACCTTAAATTGTAGAAGATCGTGTAAACATTATTGGAGCACATTTGACTGCTGCAACTGGGGCAAAACCAGCTCATATTCCAAAGAGAACTCGCCCGCCCATCACAACCCATGTTCTGGATACTAGTCGTGGATGTCCAGCAAATGGCATTGAAGTACGACTGGAGATGTGGAAAGGCAACCAAGCAAGGCCACAATTTGGGAAAGATGATTTCGGTGGCTGGATAATACTAGGCTCATCAGCTACGGACAAAGATGGACGAAGTGGTCAGTTGATGAATATTGTTGAAGCTTTGGTCCCAGGTGTATACCGGATAAGTTTCAACACCGGTAAGTATAATCCTGATGGATTTTTTCCCTATGTCTCTATTGTGTTTGAGATCAGAGAATCCCAGAAATGGGATCATTTTCATGTTCCTCTGCTGCTTTCACCATTCTCACTCTCCACCTATCGAGGTAGCTAGATTGATTGAGTGGCTGGCAAAATATTTTCACGACCAATAATACTGTACTGTATTTGGAGGAATGAATCACATACACTTTTGCTTTTCCCTGTAAATTCTATTTCTTCGACCAGTTTGTGTTGCAAGGTTAAGCTTGACATAGTTAATTGTTAATACTAAAATTTCAAATCTTCCCCAAAAGATTCAAAAGTAACAAACAAATAGTAACAGAGGGTAATTGCAACATGTAGTAAAAACTAGAAGGTTAAATATGAACCTTTTCCAGAAATATTTTAATACATGGAATCCACCTTGTCAAGATTTGACCAGCCTGTTCGTGCTGGAGTTCCTTTCCTTTAAAGTCAAGGCAAATACGAGATGATTTACTAATGATTAAGATATCGATAGATCGAAGTATATCGGAGGATTATAATTTACAACAGTAGAGGGGTATTCATATCATATATCATCAGATCCGTGGACAGAAATTGATCAATCAAACATCCACGATAATTGTTAGAGCAAGATAACTTGATAAATAATACAAAAAAGGGGGAAAGTGGAGAAAACTATATGGCATGTATGTAGTATTACTTTTATATAGGGGCTAAAGCCTAAAAGGGATCAGTGGCCTCTGTAGAAGAGCTACAATCAAATTGACATCATAAGGCACATCACAATCAGTATTACAAAGACTATCTCCGTGCAGTTTTGAGCACATTCCCACGCATGGTTTCAACCTTAAATGCATGACACATGAACTAGTATACGTGTGATGCAAATATTCTACTCAAACTTAATATATATGTCAAAAACAAATAAAGTTAAAGAGTTTGATACTACATTTTTTGAATTTCATAAGGATGATTCTCCAAAATAATCAACTTCAATGCTAACAATAAATACACGATAAGAGGCTATCTATGGGATTATAGATACGGATAACTTTTTCTTCAAGCTCCATGACTTCGATTTCTGATCTCCAACTCTTCTTCAGATCATAAAAAGAACATCCGATATGTCTTGAAAGAGGTGTTCGCGGTCAATACTATCTTCAACTCATAACTCGTAACGTCTAAATCCTTGAGTTTCTACTGAAGGTAGCCCGTCTTTTAATTTCGTATTGTGTCTAAGGACTATGGCATGTTCTTAGTTCCAAGAAATTCAACACAAAATAGGAAGTTATACATTGTGTTTTTGAGCTGCTTCTTCTGTGGGCTTATTTCCTGATTTTAAACTCTTTATACCAGACCATTAAATCATTGTTACGTCAAGAATGTGGCACCGTAATATAGACCATTCCAATAAAATAAACATTTATCTAAAATGTTAATGTTGGGTTTGGTGTTGTGACATTTCGCCCAACTTTTCAGCTCTAAGTTAAAATCAGAAATGTTGGAACAAATGTCACGACATTCGGACCAACATTCCGTGAAACAGTTTTGTCTTACTTCACGGAACTGAAGATCTCGTGGGATTTTTACCACGATAGTAAAAGTGACTTAGCAAGGAGTTTGGAGCTGATGAAAAATGTGGGAAGACCAAGTCAAAGCCGTTGCTAAGCTTGGGGAACAAGTCCAAGAAGTTTGAAGATCTTGCTCCACATTTTTCTCCAACAAACCTTATCGGCTGCCCATCTTTCTCTCAACCTCTACAACGATTCAATGAACATTTCAAGGAAGACCATCTACTATAAATAGAGAGGCTGCATCAGTGAATCGATATCCAGATAAAGTTAAGAAAAAATATCAAGAGAGCTCTCCGATATATCCATCAGAAAACTGAATCACAAGTGTTGTCTGAGCATGTCGACAACATTCTGTCCAATATTATAATTGTTGCCCAGATTCTAGATTAGTTCTTTATTGAAGCAAATGTAATGAGATGTTGTTTATGTCTATTTAGGTAGATTTTTCAGGCAGAAGTCATCTGCACTTCAACTTTGTAATTCCTTTTGTATTATCTTGTAATATTGTAAAAGAATGAATTTATTCAATTGTATATAAATATATACAATATTTTCGGTCACTAACTGTCATAGATTATATTTTCATGTAAGTATTAAACATTTATGTTCTTTATATTTTCGCTGCATTTACTCTTAAAAGTTTTTCTGTTTTATCGAAGTGTTGTCACTTGTGTCAGACGACATTATCGTTGACATTCGCAAACTATATTAGCATTCGATTTTATTTTACTTTCAGTTTGTCTCTTACTATTCCATAGTTAACCCTCGGGACCTAACAAGTGGTATCAAAGTCAACACTTAACATAATAAGTGTTTGGTCTTGTTATTTACAACTATGAATCCGACTAATCCAACAATTGGTAGACTTCCTATCTTAGATGGTTCAAACTATGTCTCTTGGAAGATTCGTCTACGTTCTCATATCAAATCAATTGATGTTAGGGCATGAAGATCTATTACCAATGAATATGTTGTTCCAATGCTACCACCGGATGAGGAATGTGACATACTTGTTAAACCTGAATCCGAATGGACTGCGGAAGATACCAACAACGCAAGCTTCAATGAAAAGGCCTTAAATGCCACTTTTGGATGGGTTGATCTCTACATGTCCAAACTCATACAAAATTGTTCCATGGCCAAAGATGCATGAAATACTTTACAAACTCATTGTGAAGGTAGCTCGAGTGTTCGTCGAACAAAGCTTCGTATGCTCATGAGTAAATATGAACGTTTAAGGATGGAGGAAACGGAGTACATTAAAACCTATTTTGAAAAGTTGATTGACATCTCTAATGAATGGCAAGTGCTTGGTGCTCTATTAACCAACACTCAACTTGTGGAAAAAGCACTCAGTTCTCTTCCTGAAAAGTTCAATATAAAAATTTGTGCGATTGAAGAAGCTCATAATCTTGCTACAATGGACAATCATACCTTAATAAGTATTCTCAAAACCTATGAGATGAACATTAAGAATCAAAGGACATTGTACAAGAGTAAAGATGTAGCACTTCAAGTCAAATCCTTGGAGAGTCAAATCGAGGAAGAGGATGAGAATTTTGAAGAAATTGGTGATGATGCAAATGTTGTCCTCCTTACTCGAAAATTTAATTCGATGGTAAGGAAGTTCAACAATGATAGAAATAAGTTCAAATCCAAAGAACACCAAAACCAAGACTTCAATCAAAAGTCAACTAGACCCCTTCCTATTGTTCAAAAGGGAAATCAACTAAAGAGAATCAACTCAGATCGTACCAAATTTGACCTCAAACAACTTGAAACTGTGTAATGTCATGCATGTTCAGGATGAGGTCATTATGCTAATGAATGTGCAAATACCTTGAGAAAATTTGATAAAAGTCTGTGGGTTTCCCTTAGTGATGATGAAGGAGAAGAGGAAGGAGATCAAGAGATAGAGTCACAAGCAATGTTGGCTACTGTTTTCGAACAATCCTTATCAGACGAGGAAAATGTCGTCGACAATGTCATCCCAAATGTCACAAGATTTGCGTCAACATCAGCGACAACATCTACATTTCCAGCAACATCCGAGAGGTATGAATACTTTAACTATTATGATGTTAATTGCTTTAGCGGTTTTGTTTCTAGTAGTGAGACTAACTTTGAAAATCAAGTTGACTTCAAAGACGACATGATTAAGGAATTACAAAAACTTTGTAAAGACTTAATCATAGAATCC
Organism: Przewalskia tangutica; assembly: GCA_029844215.1. Taxonomy (NCBI): domain Eukaryota; kingdom Viridiplantae; phylum Streptophyta; class Magnoliopsida; order Solanales; family Solanaceae; genus Przewalskia; species Przewalskia tangutica. The sequence continues at coordinate 130,237,562 of CM056721.1, forward strand.
AAACAACTTGACACAAACTTAAAATCTTTGACTCTTGAGAATGCAAATTTAAAAGGCACGATAACCCGTTTAGAGGTTGTACTTACCAAGAAGGACATTGAATTTGGTAAGATAAGTGCAAAGTTGGATCTAGCTGAAGCAACCTTCCGTAAGCTCAACACAGAGACTTCTAAACTGAATGAGATTCTCAGCCTTAGTAAACCTTCACATGCAGTTATTGGGTATAAAAACTCTCTTAAAACAATATGCTCCAATTTGTTTGACAAAAATGAGAAAGTAAGCTTCGTAAAGGAAAAAGGTTTAAATAATAAGTTCTCATATATGTCAAAAGATATGAAGTTTGTGTACCATCACTGTAACTCCCCTGGTCATTTAAAACCATATTATTTCAAGCTTCAAAATTCTGTGAGCAAAATGTTACCCAAAAGGTTGTCCAACATCTCAGACAATATTCGAAGCAACATTTCTGAACCTAATATTAAAAAGTGTTTTAAAAGAGTTTAGGTTCCCAAAATGAATGTAATTTGTAATGTTGCGATAACTGCTTTAAGGACTAACATTGCAGGTTCTTGGTACTTTTATAGTAGATGTTCACGTCACATGACATGTACAAAAGAGTTTCTAAGGAACTACGAGTCATTCAATGGAGGTAATGTAACTTATGGAGGTGGCAGTAAAAGCAAGATAATTGGAAAAAAGATCTTAAATGTTTCTGGTTTCCCTGGCTTAAAGAATGTCTTACATGTTGAAGGACTAATGACTAATTTGGTTAGCATAAGTCAACTATGTGGCTAGAATCTTGAGGTAAAGTTTAATAAGAATGCTTGTGTAGTTACAAATGAAGCTAATATATGTGTGATTACAGGTACAAGAACATGTGACAATTGTTATCTTGTTGGAAGACAAGAAATATACAATAATGGTAGGACAGATGACACAACATTGTGGCATCAAAAGTTAGGACATGTAAACTACCGTAACTTAGAAAGATTGATCTCTTATGAAGCGGTAAGAGGCATTCCTAAACTGAGTCCTAAAAGTAAAACAGTGGTCTGTGAAGATTGTCTAAAAGGTAAGTAAATCCGAGTTTCCCATAATGTTGTCCAGAATGACGGACAACATTCGTGCACGCCTCATCGCTTTCCAATTCATCGCACATGGATCTTATGGGTCCAATTGAGGTAGACAGTTTAGGAGGTATGAGGTATTCCTATGTGATTGTAGATGATTTTTCTAGGTACTCATGGATATATTTTTTGAAAGAAAAATCTCAAACTTTTGACATGTTTAAAGTCTTGCACTCTAGGATAAGTAATTTGTTGCATTCTCCTATTTTTCGGATTATGTCCGATCATGAAAAGGAATTTGAAAATAACTTGTTCTCAAAATTTAGTGAGAAAAAAGGTATTTTTCATGAATTTTCTGCTCTCAAAACTCCTCAACGGAATGGTGTAGCAGAGAGGAAGAATAGAACACTACAAGAAATGACTAGAGTAATGCTTAGTTCTAAGAAAATGTCAAAACACTTTTGGGCTGAAGCTTTGAATACTGCAAGTCACATCACAATAGAGTCTATCTTAGGCTTGGAACAAAAATGACACCATATGAGCTAATAAATGGAAAGAAACCTAACTTGCGTTACTTTCATGTTTTTGGGTGTGTTTGTTACATTGTAAATGATAGAGACCATTTGGTAAAGTTTGACTCTAAGTGTGACAAATAGATTTTTGTAGGCTATTCTCAAAATAGTCATGCATATCGAGTGTACAATCTTAGGACCAAAACTGTACAAGAGTCGGTAAATATTGTTTTTTATGACTTTTCTGATTTTACAGGGAATATATATGAAAATAACGTTATAATTTCAGTGGAGAATGAGCAGACTACTGAAGAACTAGATATTGCCCCAAATGTTACCACATCTGAAGCAACATCTGAACCTGAACTAGAGATCAAAGAAGGTGCATATGAGGAGTCAAATGCCAAATTGCTAGATCAAGTACGCAGGGACCCCTCATCCAGGATTAGGAAGAATCATCCTACAAGTCAGGTGATAGGGGAGTGTTTGAAGGAGTAAAGACAAGAGGGAAGGAACCACTCAATTACAGAGATATGGTAAAGTATGCGTGTATTCTACCATATACCAAAAGGTTAGTCTTTCTTGTTCTGTATCTACTTTAGAACCTAATAATTTTTCAGAAGCACTCAAGGATAATTGTTGAATTCAAGCAATGCAAGAAGAGCCTGAACAGTTCTCTAGAAATGAAGTCTGGGATTTAGTTATACGCCCAAAAGATATCAATGTAATTGGAACTAAATGAATTTTTAAAAATAAGTCAGATGAATCAGGAACTGTTGTGAGAAATAAAACTCATCTAGTTGCTCAAGGATACACTCAGGTCGAAGGGATTGACTATGACGAAACCTTTGCTCATGTGGCTATAATTGAGTCAATTAGACTACTACTTGACATTGCTTGTTGTCTAAAGATTACTTTTCATCAAATGAATGTTAAATGTGCTTTCTTGAATGGCTATCTTGATAAGGAAGTCTATGTTGAACAATCTAAAGGATTTGAAGATCCTCACCATCCACAGTTTGTATACAAGCTCAAAAAGGCCTTGTATGGATTGAAATAAGCTCCTCATGCATGATAAAGCAAAGTGAAGATGAAATCTTCATCTCCCAAAGAAAGTATGCCAAGAATCTAGTTAAGAAATTTGGATTGAAAAAAGCTAAACAAATGAGGACTCCATGGGATCATCACATAAGATATGCAAAGATTATGTTGGCGAAGATGCCGATCCAACACTGTACCGGTCTATGATAGGTAGTCTTCTATATCACTGCTAGTCGTCCTGGTATAATGTTTAGTGTTTGTGTTTGTGCTCGATTCCAAGCCTGCCCCAAAATCTTTCACTTAAATATCGTAAAATGTGTCATTAGATATGTTGTCGGCACATGTGAGTTAGAAATTTGGTATTTCAAGGACACTAATTCTAATATAATAGGATATATTGATTCGGATTGGGCTGGTGATGTGGATGATAGAAAGAGTACAAGTGGAGGATATTTTTATCTTGGCAATAATCTTGTTTCTTGGTATAGTCGCAAACAAAATTGTGTCTCACTTTCAACTTCTTAATTTGAATATGTAGCAGTTGGAAGTTGCTCTCAATTGATATGGATAAGACACATGTTAGACGACTATGATTTTTCAAGTAATATCTTATTGTATTGTGATAATTTGAGTGCTATAAATATTTCCAAAATCCAGTTCACCACTCTCGTACAAAACATATTGATATCAGACATCATTTTTTAAGAGATTTGGTTGAAAAACAGTTAGTTCAAATTGAACATGTTGACACTCTTCATCAACTTGCTGACATTTTTACAAAAGCTTTGGACCATGAGAGATTTTCTAGTTTGAAGAAATCTCTTGGTCTTTGTAATCTCTAAAAAGACATGTTTGGTGAATGTTAGCTGAAATGTCTCTAACATTTCGGGTGACATCTACCTTTATAATATCATAATCTGATTATTGTTACTATATAGTGTATTAATTTTGGTCACAAGCATGATCCTAAATAAGAATATGATTCAAAAGTGATAATGTTCTCTGCGATGATATTAGATATCATAAAAATGGAGTATCAAAATAAGGCAAAACCTTTTATTATTTTTGGCAACTGTGCAATATGGGCAAAGCCCTTTAAATGACACCGTTCATATTCTATAGGAGTATCAAGTACTTAAAATGAAATATAAGGATACTAAATAAGTATTCTTATTTTTTGACACAAAAAAAATTTGTGTGTTTTATGATTAGATCAAGGACACAATGGGAAAATGTTACATTGGTCTAGTGGTTAAACTCATAAAAATACATATAAAATGTGTCTTGATTTGTTGCCAAAACAAAAAGTTCTTGCGAGATCATAAACTTGTGTTGTCCAAAATGTTATCAACATTACTGGTAACATTCTCAGATAATGATATTTGTTGGGATATTGTTCGTAACTGAATTTCGAAAAATCAGTTTTCCCTATTTTGATGCCATAATTTTTTTGGAATTCAAACCTTTAAATGATTATATCAAATTCAAATATTGATGTCTATATTTTCCCATAATTTTAGGTGTAAGCATTTGAATACGATTCAAACATCTAAAACCAAGGATATTTTTTTTTCCAAGTATATAAAATCTTCCTCATGTGTTCTTCTTTTATCTTTTGTCTTTTCCGGAAAAAAAAAGAAAGATCACATCATCCTCGGTTAAAACAACCAAAATCGATGGATTCACCACATCACTCTTCATCCAAAAACCCTAAAGCTTCAATAAATTCTTCTCCAATCTCACCTAGGGATGACAATGGATCGGGTCCATAAAAATCAGATCCAAATCCAGATCTATCGGATCCACCAGATCCACAGATCGGATCTAGATCCACATATAAAAAAAATTGCCTCAACAAGAAGAAATTCAACCAACAGTTCATGTAGTTATATGACTGTTTAATATTATCCCCCTTTGAAGTAGGAATATTGAAGAAACATCTTAGCAGTTGGAGTACATTATAACCAGCAACAACAACATCTATCCATACCAATATACTATGGGCCAATAAATAAAATAAACAATTAATGACTTAAGTTTCAATAATATATATTTGTTAATAATCATACACTACATGTGTATGATCTGCAGGAGCTCGAGAGAATGAGAGAAAGGGAGATGAGAAGATCGAGATATTTAGGAGCAGGAGAGGTGCGATATTTGGGAGCAAAGTGCTCTTCTGTGTATTTCTATATTTCAGCTCAAATGAAATATTACAAAATAGTCCCTTTTATAAGTGACTAATTAATCCCTAATGACAAAATATCTAACTAATCAAAATATCTCTCTAACCAAAAATATCTAATGAACTCAACTCATAATAAACTAACATCCAACTAACTAACCACATATATACACAATGTATATATGTGGTATATCTCAACACTTCAAGCCAGGCAATCAAAACATCGGTCACTCTAGCTGAAGCAATGCCTCGAGGACTTCCCGAAGTCTTTACGAAAATCCCAGCACTGGTTTCAAGAAACAATTGCCAAAGAAGAACACACCAGCAGGAATTAAGCAGCCAATTTATTAAGGCAGCAGCCAACCAGCATCATCTAGCAGGAATGGCAATAGCACCAGTGTCGCAGCAGTATGAACATTTAACAGCAATAGCACCAGTGCAGCAGTAGAAATAGCAATACATCACTTTCTGCACGAGTTTCTTGCCTCGACATCAGTAGCAGCACTCTGCACCTAAGAATGCAGCAACAACATAATAGCAGTGAGCAACAACATAGCTGCAGCACCACTAATATCAACAACAATATCGGCAGCAGTAACACCTGCTGCACAGTCCCAACAACATTCCAGCAACTCCAGCAAGTTTTAAGGAGAGCATTGATGTTAAATTCTTTTTCTCCTCGAGTTTGTTGTACCTAAAAATTGACCTTTCTTGGGCAGCAATAGCAGTAAGTCCCTCCTTTGTACATCTCAAATTCTCAAAAACTTCCTCAATGGGAATGTTTTCCAAATCAACAGTCTCCTTTAAGACAACATCTAGCACTTCAGGCTTCTCAGACATACTCCTAAAATATCAGCAGCAACATTTACAGCCACTGATATCGACATAAAAATCAGTCCTGCAGCAGCAGGAAACATCAGCAGCAACACCTGTTGCATCAACAATCCCATCCAACTGCAGCATTAATATTTTCAAGCAGGAACATCAACTCCCACAACATTTCAGCAACTTCTGAACCAGCACCAGCAGAACTAACAATTTTGATTCTGAACCAGCACCAGCAGAACTACAATTTTGATTCTGAACCAGCACCAACAGAACTACAATTTTGAATCAGCACCAGTCGCAACAATGACAACATCAGGTGCATCTTTTACAAATTGAATCTCTTAGTTTCTGTCCTTAATTCGATAGAATAACCACTGGATTCATCTTGACGGAGAACTCCTCTAGTCTCACTCGGACTAGAGAATCCCTCGATTCTCTCTATGCAACCCACGGCAAGAACCCCTCGTTCTCTAGTCTCACTTGGACTAGAGAATCTCTCGATTCTCATCACGCAAGCTATTTTGATAAGCGGCAAGAACCCCCTCGTTCTCTAGTCTCGCTTGGACTAGAGAATCTCTCGATTCTCATTACGCAAGCTATTTTGATAAGCTCAGATATGCAGCGGAGTCTCCCTCAACTTCTAGTCCAATTCCGGCGAGATCCCTCGATTCTCCTATCCTGAGCTAAACATCACATATGATCACCATGTGAAAAATGGTGAGGAGGTTACCGATGCACCACTGCAGGATCCTACTAGTTATCAGAAATTAATTGGGACTTGTACTTGACTAATACAAGGCCGGACATTGACTTTGTTGTTCAGAGCTTGAGCCAATTTATGCAGGCACCAAAAATGTCCCATCAATTGGCAGCAGAGAGAGTGGTTAAGTATGTCAAGCAAGAACCTGTCCTTGGCATCTTCATACCCACATGAGGGATTGACTTGCTGACTGCATATTGTGATGCAGATTGGGCATCTTGCCTAAATACTAGGAGATCTGTCACATGATACCTTGTATTTGCTGGTTCTTCTCTCATTTCTTGAAAGTCAAAAAAGCAGGTCACCATCTCCAGAAGTTCTGCAGAGGCAGAGTACAGAAGCATGGCTTCAGTGGTGGCTGAGTTAGTCTGGATTTCAGGGTTGTTTGCAGAACTGTCCAGAACAGTGTTAATCGAAGAAGAAGAGAGGTTGTGAATCGAGAAGAGAGAAACGAGATATTTGGGAGCAAAAGAGAAGACGAGACATTGGTTTGGGGAGCAACTGCTCTTCAGATATTTTGTATTATCATTTGCTCAAATGTAATTACAAGAGATGTGATGTATTTATAATACCCACTAATAATATCCTACTAACAAAATATCTAATCAAAATTAATCAAAACATCTAATTAGCTTATAACAAACTACTATCCAACTAACCACATATATATATATATATAATATATATATATATGTGTGGTATATCTCAACACCCCCCTCAAGCTAGGCACTGAAAACATCGCTTTCAGTCCTAACTTGGAAGCAATACTAGACAGCAGCCACACCAGTGTGTTATATCTACTGTTCGCATCCCAGCAGCCACACCAGTGTTCTATCTACTGTTCGCATCCCAGTAGCCACACGAGACCTCAACAGCGGGTTCATGCTCAGCTGCGTTACCACACGAAACCTCACAGAGCCACAACATTTCGAGTGGCCTGTGTACATAAGCTACACTTTCAGAACTGCATATTAATTCCAGCACCTGCATATCAAAGCAGCAAGCACTAACACCACTACACTAGTAACAACACCAGCAATGGCTACACTAATAAAAAACAGTAATAGCTTCAACAATTGGACAGCATCAGTAGCAGTAACACTAAGTTTCAGCAGCAGATGTAATAACATCAGCAGTACCAACAGTAGCCACCTGCATCACCATATGGTGTAACATCAACATTAATTTCAACAGCATCAGAGCAATAACTGCAACAATAGCTGATTCCAGATTGATGTACTCTAATAGCTAATGAGCTATCATTTGCATCTACATATATGTCCTTAGGAGTTATATCTCTCTACCCAAGTTCTAATCTCAACTCCACCTCAGAAGAACCATCGGAAAACCCAGTCCAACATCCAGACAAACCAATACTCAGCAGCTAGACCAACCAAAACGACATGAAAAAGTAAAGCAACAACATTAATAACACCAGCAAAAAATAGTAGCAACTTCAGTACTGCTACACAACAACATCAACGAAGAACCCCTCGTTATCTAATCACACTCGGACTAGAGAATCCCTCGATTCTCCTTATGCAAAAATGACGGCAAGAACCCCTCGTTCTCTAGTCTCACTCGGACTAGAGAATCCCTCGATTCTCACTACACAATTTCTTATAATAAGCTCGGATATGCCGTGGAGTCTCCCTCAATTCCTAGTCCAATGTCAGCTAGAAATCCTTCGATTCTCCTATCCTGAGCTACACATATAAAAACAGGTAATCTAACATTTGATCGACCTGTGAATAACTCTTTGAATCCTTGAATTGAGCTTTAACTCAATCCATATTGTCTTCGACGAAACATCCCTCAATTCTTAGTCTATTTGTCTCTAAGAACTCCTCGATCCTTCTATCGATAGAAATTTCCTACATAATGGTCTTCTCAACCATAGAAATCCATTAATATCCCTAACATGAGCTGCAATAGCAACATCTACACCAACTGCTCACCCTGAAACAATCACACCAGCAGCAGTAGCTGCACCAACAGAATCAGGTGCAACAACAATATTCTCCAAGTCCATCACATAGTAATGAACATTCCTTCAACTATGAGAAACAACACCAACACGGAATAGAAACTAACACAACATCAGCGACAATTTCAGTCACTGACCAACACAACAACAAACTTGCATCACCAACAACTAATGTCACGCAATACTGTAAACAAAGAGTAGCAACAATAATACCAACACAGAAATGGAAACTAACACAATCAACAACGAACGACACAATTTTTTTCCAATTCGTGCGATAATCGAAAACAGTAAACAAAATAGGATGAATCGACTTTGATTCTCTGTAGATTATGTTGTCACTCGCAATAAAATCGATCGATATTCTTCAGAAATTACCTCAATACTCTGTCGATTTCGATTCCTTGATTTTCAGACGAAAATCGCAATTTCAATTTTTAGTTCTTTCGCTTCTGATTTTCTCCTTAATATGTTCTATCAACTCCTTCGATCTCGACTAAAACACACTTCGAGTCGAATCGATCGCTTCACGATTCTGATTTTTTTCTTCAGAAAATCTCGATTCTGATTTTCTATTTTCGATTCTTTGCTCCTCGATATTCAGTTCCTTCGTTCTCAATCGCGCAATAGGTGTTAAATTCCGGATCGATTCCAAACTGAGAAGAAAACAGAGATATGTTTGCGATTCTGATTTTTCAGCGATTGGATCGATCTATCCCGCAACCTGTTTTGATACCATGTTAATAATCATACACTACATGTGTATGATCTGCAGGAGCTCGAGAGATTGAGAGAAGGAGAGAAAGTGAGATGAGAAGATTGCGATATTTAGGAGCAGGAGAGGTGCGATATTTGGGAGCAAAGTGCTCTTATGTGTATTTCTATATTTTTGCTCAAGTGAAATATTACAAAATAGTCCCTATTTATAAGTGACTAATTAATCCCTAATGACAAAATATCTAACTAATCAAAATATCTCTCTAACCAAAAATATCTAATGAACTCAACTCATAATAAACTAACATCCAACTAACTAACCACATATATATACAATGTATATGTGGTATATCTCAACAATATTATATATACTAGCTAGGAGTAGGATGATTTAAGAGAAAAGGGAAGAAGAAGGAAACTACTATAATATTCTTGCCTAAAGAGGTAATTTTCATATTACATAATGATCCATATTTGATGTAGTACCGGAGAGTTAGAATTTCATGTAAAGGAAGTTATTGTTGCATTATATCAAAGGGCTCTGTGCAATTAATTCTTCGCTTAAATATTACATTGTATGGATAAATAAAAATAATTATATCTATTTCAGGTTGGGCATGGTCAAGAAAATTAAAGGGACTTGTCTTAACTTTTATGGATGTATAAATGTATAATGTATTTAATAAAAATGGATTCACGGGTCGGATCTGGACCGGATACGGATCTCAAAGACAAGATCCATATCCAGATCTGATCCATCATAAATGGATCTGAGTCCGATCCGGATCCGTCGGATCCAAATTTTGAAGATCCATATCCTATAAAACGGATCTGGACCGGGTCCAGGATCCGTTGACATCTCTAATCTCACCCATGGATACATCACCAATGTCAAACCAAATGTCCGGCAACACTGGTTCAAGACAGTCCGTACTGTCCACCAACTGACTTGTGAAGCAAACTACAAAACTCAACTCATAAATTACTGAGATTGACACTACTACGGATGCCTTAGTGAGAGCCATATGTCACGACCCGACCTCGGACCCGTGACTGGTGCCTTACCCCGGGCACCCTTGTGATACAACATCAGAGAAAATCAGCGGAAATAAACTCACAAACAAGAACCATAAGATAAAATAGGCTAACCCAAGAATGGCTACCTTTCCGTAACACAAATAAAACAGAACTGAACAGTTACATCCTTAACAACCCAATTTATAACCGGACTACAGGCCTCTAAGAGTTTGTAACAACCATGACGGGACAGGGCCCCGTCATACCCCTGAATGTACACAAAACTTGCAACATCAGGGAGAACCGTACCAAAAGTCAAGTCAAGCCTCCGGAGAAATGGAGCTTCTGACACCTGAGCAAAGATCCTAAGAATGAGGATCCACCACCTGCTTACCCTTACCTGCGGCATGAACGCAGCCCCCGAGGAAGGGGGTCAGTACACAACGTACCAAGTATGTAAAACTGGAAAATACTGTAGTAATATCATAAGTCAAAATAAGCTGGAGTCATAGATAAAAATCAATTTCCTTGCACTGTGCCTTACTAACAATGAGAGTAACAAGTATAAATCTTATAGCATAAAAATAGGAGGCTCATGATCAAAACAGGGTACCTCGCCCGTAGTATCATTAAGCAATCCTACTCCTGGGACTATTTCACCCGCATGGGTCCTGTGGACCCGCATGAGGTCATCCGCCTCGTCATGGGACTATTTCACCCGCATGGGACTATTTCACCCGCATGGATCCTGTGGACCCGCATGAGTACCATCGCCGTACTCGCATGGGACTATTTCACCCGCATGGATCCTGTGGTCCGATCCGCGTGAGTGCAAGCGCGACTCGCATCATGGGTAGCAAATCCATGGCATAAATAATAACCCGGTTTACCGTAATAATATAAATATATAACATAGCTCATCCGGCTATCATACATAACATAAGCACTACCGCCTATCATATCATACATAAGCACTACCGCCTATCATATCATACATAAGCACCACCGCCTATCATATCACAACATAAGCACTACCGGCCTATCATAACATAAGCACTACCGGCTTATCATAACATAAGCAAGTTAAGAAATACCCTAACTTCTTATTAACATTATTAATATATCCTCTCATTTTAGTATCCTAAGGCACTAACATGTCTTTTAATAGAAAATTCGGGAATTCAACCCAAGTACCATGTACTTCTAACTTTTTAAGAAATAACTCTTTTTTTATATACAAAAATTCCAAGATACTAATCACCATAGTATCAAGTTACGATTTCTTTCAAGACAAGTCACATTTCCTTTTAGAAATATAATAGGCTTCTAAATCAAGTGACTTCATTTCCTTTAAAACCTTAGGCAACCAATGCCTAAAAATCAATTCACCTTTCTTAGTTACAAATCCTTTACCCGTACTTGTTTTAATTAGAGTAAACCTTTCTTTGTGAACCTTTCAAGAAAGCTAATATAACCAACTTCCCATAAAGTCATTATATTAGCGTTATTCCTTTGTCAAATACATTTTCCCTAAACCCAAGGGACTTATACTTTTTGAAATGAAACAAGTATCATATACTTTTAGAACAAGTGAAAGATATCAAATCTTGTAGTCTACCGTACTACATAAGTACAACTACTCATGCTCAAGAGATAGGAAAGTTCCACATACCTCTTTGGTCAATCCACTTGCTAAGCTCAACTACCGCAAGTAATATTTCAACCTATAATAATCATGATACGTTTATTAACCTCTAACTTCAATGTAGAATAATCCAAGTTCAAAGTCACTAAATTCTATGGAAAATTGGGCAGCATTTCCTTTGTTTCTACATACTTGCCACCTTTCTCAAGGCCGAATTTATCATCCAAACGCCACATTTAAGGCTCAACAATCCAACATTTCAAAGAGGATTACACACCTAAACTTGGGTGTGTAAAATTCTGCCCCATAAGGTACAACAATTCACTTAACAATTCTAAGGTAGTTTTTGGGCTACAATATGCTCATAATATCTTCTTAACCAATTATTTCATATCCAAACCACATTTCTTGCATGCAATGACTCTAAGAGCATTATTTACTACCACCAGTTCTTTCTTCTTAATATGCAACACTAAAAACTAATTCTAAAGGAAGAATCATTACCTTAGAGCTTTAGCCAATTTTTTCCAACAACTTGCTAGCTTCCTTTTCAAGAACACCACCACAACAACCTTCACAAGCTAGCCACAAGCTTCCTTCTTGCCTTTATTTTTCTCAGATTTTTCCTAAGGCTAGAATATCTCTTGGGATTTTAGAGAGAAGGAGGAGCTTGAACTTTTAAGAGAGAAGGAGGAGCTTTTGTCTAAGAGAGAGATGAAATATGACCAAGTCTTCAAGACTTGGTCAATATAATGCATGCAAAATCAGATGGGGGGGGGGGGACACTTGTCACCCTCCCAAGGTCTTTTAAAAGAAAAAAATCTGATTTTTGCTAAATTTATCCGCCAGGAATCCCGCCTTGGCGCCATGCTCGACGCCACATACGCTGAAATCTCTGCGGACTCGAAACTTCGGCGTCGTGGCCTGTCTGCGCGCTGCAATCTCAGCGACCCCTCGGTACGCCGCTGCCTCGCATCCGCGCGGCCTGCTGTTTTGCTCGAAACGCATTTCTGTCCGTCTGCGCACTGAACTTGTAACTCCCATAACTTTCTACTCCGACGTCCTATCGACGAACGGTTGGTTGCGTTGGAATCTAGACTCAACGAACTACGCCCTGGGCCTTTGGAACACTTAGGAACTCTCAATGTACCGGGTCATAACCCGCCTCCAAGTTGACTAAAAACCCGTCCGGAACCATCCGTCAACCTATCCTTTAAAAATTTTAAGTCTTACATGCTTTCGTACGCTCTCATACGTAGGGTCAGAACTACGGGGTATAACATTCTCCCCCCTTAGAAACATTCGTCCCGAATGTTCCTTCTAGGCTTACTCGAATCACAAATCGACGTAGACCCTATTAACTATTCTTTTGCAAATAAAGAAGCTCCACGAGCCACAACATACTTAAGCGTAAATGCTAAATCAAAACCAACAAGAAGGAAGGTGGGTTACCTGGAGGTGTAGGGAATAAGTGAGGATACTTCTTCATCATGACATCCTCAGCTTCTCACGTCATCTCCTCCCTATTCTCGTTCCGCCACAATACCTTGACGGAAGCCACGTCCTTCGTCCGAAGTCGCCTAACCTGACGATCGAGTATCTCTATGGGACTCTCCTCATACGATAACCCTTCTGTAACCTGGATATCCTGAATCGGGTGCACTCTAGATGGATCTCCAACACATTTCTGCAACATAGATACGTGAAAGACTGGATGTACTGCCTCCAGATCGGACGGCAGATCCAACTCATAGGCAACCTTGCCTATCCTACGGATAATCTGATAAGGCCCAATGTACCCTGGGCTAAGTTTCCCCTTCTTCCCAAATCTCATCACACCCTTCATGGGTGATACCTTCAGGAAGACTCAATCATCTACCTCAAACTCCAAGTGTCGACGCCGATGATCTGCATACGACTTTTGTCGACTCCGAGCTGACAATAACCGCTCCTGGATAAGCTTCGCCTTATCCATCGCTGTATCAAGTCCGCCCGACTAACTGAACTTCTCCCACCTCAAACCAACCTATCGGTGACCTACACTTCCTCCCATATAAGGCCTCATAAGGCGCCATCTGAATACTAGAATGGTAGCTATTTGTCATAAGCAAACTCCACCAGAGGTAAATGATCCTCCCACTACCTCAAAATCAATAAAGACAAGCCCGCAGATATCCTCGAGTGTCGGATAGTATACTCGCCCGTCCGCTTGGCCCGAGGATGAAATGCGATCTTGAGACTTACCTGTGTCCCTAATCCCTTATGGAAAGACCTCCAGAAGTTAGCCGTGAACTGGGCTCTGCATGCGAGATAATCGATATAGGAACTCCGCGCCTCACAATCTCCTTGATATACAACCTAGCATAATCCTCGGCCGAAAAAGTCGCCCTGACTGGAAGAAAGTGGGCTGATTTCGTCAGCCTGTCGACAATAACCCAGATGGAATCATGTTTCCTCTGTCAACCTTAACTCACGCGGCGGTTCGCATCGCGCCACTTAACTCCGCAACGTCCCTCTTCAGTCCATCCTACCAATACACGCATCTGAGATCATGATACATCTTAGTCGACCCCGGATGAATAGAATAACGAGCACTGTGTGCCTCCCGCAATCTGACGAAGTCCCGCTACCGGGAACACACAACTCGCCTCAAATCTTAGCACCCCATCAGGTGCTACCTCAAATAGGCTCTTCTCCTCCCGAAGAGTCGTATCTCGATACCGTACCATAATCGGATCCTCATACTGTCGCCTCTTCACCTTCTCGACGATGGAAGACTCGGCAACCTCTCAAACCCGAATCCCATCACTATCAGAATCAACCAATCGAACCCCAAGGCTCGCCAACTGATGTAACTCGCGGACCATGCCCTTCTTCCCTGGCCGCACTTCGGCTGCACTACCCATCGATCTGCGACTAAGGGCATCTGCAACCACATTGGCCTTCCCTGGGTGGTATAGAATATCAACATCGCAACCCTTGAGTAACCCTAACCACCGTCTCTGTCGCAAATTCAGCTGCCTCAGTCTGTAGATATACCGGAGTCTCTTGTGGTCTGCACAAATATCCACATGAAATCTATATAAGAAATTGCCTCCAAATCTTCAAGGTACGATTAATCGCCGACTCTAAATCGTGAGTAGCGTAATTCCTTTCTTGCTTCCTAACCGGAAACATAAGCTCTAACCTTATCGTGTCATACAAGACACAACCTAGCCTAACACCCAACGTGTTACAATAATACCCTAACCTCTAGTCTCTCGAGAGGGTTAGAAGCTGTAGTCGTGGTCAACTTCTCTTCCAATAATCGGAAGTCTTTCTTGTACTTGCGAAATATTGGCATCCTTAATCTCAATTATGGTTCTGCTTTCCTTTCTCTTGCAACCAAACTTGGTTACTATACTTAGATCTGATTCCTTTGCTTGCCGCATGGCTAAGACTTCCCGCCAATCACAATTTAGGAGACTTCGATCTCGTCAAGTCAGAACCCGATTATTCTCTCACTCGTAGAGCTTATAGTCAGTGTTCAACCTCAATTCACGGTATTACATAATCCAATGATTCGTCAAGATTTCTTATCGCTCAGTGTCTACTCGTCTTTCCTTTATAAGTTATTTCAAGTTGTGCGGGGTCCCTTACCTCTCCGTATTCTCTTACTATCTTTCTCGCCAAGATGGATGTTACTACCTTTCCTCGAGGTGTTCTTACACGCCCATCATCTACTAATGGTCCTTACACTAGTCTAGGTAAACATATCTCGCAACTTTCATAACCATAGTTGTATTCTCTTTTATCCTTCCGGTCATAACCTACCTTATGTTTATTAATAGTAAGGTGTTTCTAACTTGATCCATAATCGCATAGGTTTCAAATACGTACTACCCGCATTTTTCTTACGACACTTCCACGACCATTTCGTAACGCTGCTCTTAATTACCCCCAACACAATACTTTTTCCACGGTTATCTAAAATCGTAACTTATGGCGTAGCGACATCAAGACCTACAGCCTCCCATCCTTCGCCTAACTACACGGGTACACATAACCCCATAATACGAAATTATCCTTCTACGTGGGGGAGAGAACTTATCTCCCCCTAATTTTTAACTTTCCTTGGAGTCACAACCCTAATCACCAGGTCCTCTTGCGGTCCAGTAAATATCTAATCATCACGCACCGCCTTAAAGTCATGTAGATTTTCAAAACCTACCAAAGACGCCTCACTTTCTCATGGCAAAGACCTGATTTATTTTATTCTTGCCTTGCACATTTTCTGAAATTATCCGGCGTCGTGGCCCCGACCGCCACACCAAACCAACTCCAAGTACCTCCAAGAGCACTTAACATAAATTTCTTCAAATTCAAGTATTACTTACTTTTGAGTCAATTTACCTCGATGAACAAGTCACTGCACTTATTAAAAATAATGATGCCAAAGAAGGAAGGATAATTCACTGGTTACCACCACTTCACTTCCTTTCCACTTCAATAACCGGCTTACCGGGAAACTGGTACCGAATCAATCCCTCTTTTGTAGTCCACGTTGGCATAACAAGAGGCCAACTAGTCCGTACTCATAATGACCTCAACGTCTGTCATAACAGCTCTGCTAGGTCTGATAGGGTCCAACGAATGTATCGCCTCCGGCAATTATTATACACCCGCTCAGCTACCACCCATCACTCACGGGTGTAGTTACCTCTAAAGGTTCTCATAGATTCGGGATCTATTTCTTTCACACCTGGTTGCTCACTTCCTTACGGCCGCACTTTTTCCGTACTTTTCAAACTTATTCTAGCTTACGACATAACTTCCATAATAAAGTGGCCTCCAATCTTGGAGTTACTAAGTTAAACAATATAAGGCCATTTAGGCTCTCACACAGTTCGGTGGAATGCGTCCACGAACGTAAAACGATTAACTAGTCTCAAGCTTGTACCTGCCGTGACCTGTCACGTGGCGGGACTACTATCAATCGATCCCACCCGTGCGGGTACCACTAACTTCTCGTAATACCATGATCGTGTATCTTGATCACAACAACCATTACTTACTCCACACGGATCTCATCCGTACTATCCTCTTAAGCATACCACGTAGCTTAATTTACAAAAATAGTCTCCCATTGGGTCCCTTAATTAAACTTCTTAAGGTTCCATTACCTTTTCCGACAACTCATCATCTCCTAATTATCTCGAACTAGCGTAAAACCTCGATGAGAGTTCCTAGCTATTCATACCTTCGCGATATCTATTTAGTCCTTACCAAATCACGGTAATCTAAAATCATTTTAGGCAACACATATGTGACCTAAATGCAAATCTGTATAGTTGTATGTCACAATACCAACTATACTACAAATATTACCAACACGGATACCTGATACATAATCCTTCTGGGTCATGCTGCTTTTCGTAGATGCAATCAACATAACTCGTTAGGGAGAGACGACCTTAACAACACGGCTCTATCGCACTATCTCAGAGTGAGAAGAATGTAAACCAATCCTAAATAACTTGTAGACTCCTGATTATAGATGTGGAGCACAACACACGCGATAATCGAGACTCTACTAGATACGGCTGTAGATCCGCCAGAGGATTAACTGCTCTGATACCACTTTTGTCACGACCCGACCTCAGACCCGTGACTGGTGCCTTACCCCGGGCACCCTTGTGATACAACATCAGAGAAAATCAGCGGAAATAAACTCACAAACAAGAACCATAAGATAAAATAGGCTAACCCAAGAATGGCTACCTTCCAGTAACACAAATAAAGCAGGAAACGATTACATCCTTAACAACCCAACTGCAAACCGGACTACAAGCCTCTAAGAGTTTGTAACAACCATGACGGGACAGGGCCCCGTCATACCCCTGAATGTACAAAATACCTATGACAACAGGGAGAACCGTACCAAAAGTCAAGTCAAGCCTCCGGAGAAATGGAGCTTCTGACACCTGGGAAAGATCCTAAGAATGAGGATCTACCACCTGTTTTCCCTTACCTGCGGCATGAGCGGCCCCAGGAAAGTCGATCTGACGTACCAAGTATGTAAAGCGGAAAATCGTAATAATATCATAAGTCAAAATAGCCGGAGTCATAGAAAAAAATCACTTTCCTTGCACTGTGCCTTACTCACCATGAGAGTAACAAGTATAAATCTTATAGCATAAAAATAGGAGGCTCGTGATCAAAGCAGTACCTCGCCTGTAGTATCATTAAGCAATCCTACTCACGGGACTATTTCACCCGCATGGGTCTGTGGACCCGCGTGAGGTCATCCGCCGTCGTGGGACTATTTCACCCGCGTGGGACTATTTCACCCGCGTGGATCACGTAGTGGGATCCGCGTGAGTGCAAGCGCGCGTCACATGGGTAGCAAATCCATGGCATAAATAATAACCCGGGGTTTACCCCGTAATAATATAAATATATAACATAGCTCATCCGGCTATCATACATAACATAAGCACTACCGGCCTATCATATCATACATAAGCACTACCGGCCTATCATATCATACATAAGCACTACCGGCCTATCATATCACAACATAAGCACTACCGGCCTATCATAACATAAGCACTACCGGCTTATCATAACATAAGCAAGTTAAGAAATCCCCTAACTTCTTATTAACATTATTAATATATCCTCTCATTTTAGTATCATAAGGCACTAACATGTCTTTTAATAGAAAATTCGGGAATTCAACCCAAGTACCATGTACTTCTAACTTTTTAAGAAATAACTCTTTTTTTATATACAAAAATTCCAAGATACTAATCACCATAGTATCAAGTTACGATTTCTTTCAAGACAAGTCACATTTCCTTTTAGAAATATAATAAGCTTCTAAATCAAGTGACTTCATTTCCTTTAAAACCTTAGGCAACCAATGCCTAAAAATCAATTCACCTTTCTTAGTTTCAAATCCTTTACCCGTACTTATTTTAATTAGAGTAAACCTTTCTTTGTGAACCTTTCAAGAAAGCTAATATAACCAACTTCCCATAAAGTCATTATATTAGCGTTATCCCTTTGTCAAATACATTTTCCCTAAACCCAAGGGACTTATACTTTTTGAAATGAAACAAGTATCATATACTTTTAGAACAAGTGAAAGATATCAAATCTTGTACGTCTCTGGTACTACATAGGTACAACTACTCATGCTCGAGATAGGAAAGTTCCACATACCTCTTTGGTCAATCCACTTGCTAAGCTCAACTACCGCAAGTAATATTTCAACCTATAATAATCATGATACGTTTATTAACCTCTAACTTCAATGTAGAATAATCCAAGTTCAAAGTCACTAAATTCTATGGAAAATTGGGCAGCATTTCCTTTGTTTCTACATACTTGCCACCTTTCTCAAGGCCGAATTTATCATCCAAACGCCACATTTAAGGCTCAACAATCCAACATTTCAAAGGGGATTACACACCTAAACTTGGGTGTGTAAAATTCTGCCCCATAAGGTACAACAATTCACTTAACAATTCTAAGGTAGTTTTTAGGCTACAACATGCTCATAATATCTTCTTAACCAATTATTTCATATCCAAACCACATTTCTTGCATGCAATGACTCTAAGAGCATTATTTACTACCACCAGTTCTTTCTTCTTAATATGCAACACTAAAAACTAATTCTAAAGGAAGAATCATTACCTTAGAGCTTTAGCCAAATTTTTCCAACAACTTGCTAGCTTCCTTTTCAAGAACACCACCACAACAACCTTCACAAGCTAGCCACAAAATTCCTTCTTGCCTTTATTTTTCTCTGATTTTTCCTAAGGCTAGAATATCTCTTGGGATTTTAGAGAGAAGGAGGAGCTTGAACTTTTAAGAGAGAAGGGGGAGCTTTTGTCTAAGAGAGAGATGAAATATGACCAAGTCTTCAAGACTTGGTCAATATAATGCATGCAAAATCAGATGGGGGGGGGGGGGGGGAAACTTGTAACCCTCCCAAGGTCTTTTAAAAGAAAAAAATCTGATTTTCCTAAATTTATCCGCTGAATCCGCCAGCCGCGTGCACAAATCTCTGCGGACTCGGAACTTCGGCGCCCGCATCTGCGTCGCGGGCGACATTCAGCGACCGGTACTCCGCATGCCTGCATCGTGCGCGCGGCACGCTGTTTTGCTCGAAACGCATTTATGTCCGTCACAAGATCGAACTTGTAACTCCATAACTTTCTACTCCGACGCCCTATCGATTTAAGCGGTTGGTTGCGTTGGAATCTAGACTCAACGAACTACGCCCTGGGCCTTTGGAACACTTAGGAACTCTCAATGTACCGGGTCATAACCCGCCTCCAAGTTGACTAAAAACCCGTCCGGAACCATCCGTCAACCTATCCTTTAAAAAATTTAAGTCTTACATGATTTCATACGCTCTCATACGTAGGGTCAGAACTACGGGGTATAACACCATAGACCAGTTTTTATGCTTTCTTCCCAAAAAGGGGGAGAGAATTCTACTGTGTAGGGGAAGGAAAGAGCTGGGAGTTCTGCTGCTGCTGATCGTGAGACAGAGTGTCAATGCAAGGGAAGCTGAGGAAGAATGATAGAGACTGTTGTTGATGCAGTTGCAGATTCAAGCAAAAGTAGAAAGCGGCTGGAAGCTACTACTGTTGCATGATATGCAAGGGAGGTGTGAGAAGGTTGATGTTGTTAAAATATTGCTAATTGGTTACTGACTTGTTACTGTTGATAGTTGGGATGTAATGATCTAACAATTTTTGTTTTGTTTTGGATGATGTAATTAAATTACTATTTTTTAGTATTTCTAATCCTATATGAATGGCATATGTATGTGTTACTTGTATATGTTATGTTTATATGTCATCACATGTTAAGGGGGACCATTATTGTAATCATAGATATTGGAACAACATCTATGACATTGTTGTAAGTCACTTACACAAAATATAATAAGTTTTGTGAAGAAAGGTAAAAAGGGGGAGAATGTTAATGTTGGGTTTAGTGTTGTGACATTTCGCCCAACATATCATTTTTAGCTCCAAGTTAAAATCAGAAATATTGGAACAAATGTCACGACATTCGGATCAACATTCTGTGAAACAGTTTTACCTTACTTCACGGAAGTGAAGATCTCGTGGGATTTTTACCACGATAGTAAAAGTGACTTAGCAATGAATTTTGGACCTGATGAAAAACGTGAGAAGACCAAGTCAAAGTCGTTGCTAAGCTTGAGGAACAAGTTCAAGAAGTTAGAGGATCTTGCTCCACATTCTTCTCCAACAAACTTTATCGGCTGCCCATCTTTCTCTCAACCTCTACAACGTTTCAATGAGCATTTTCAAGGAATAACCTCTACTATAAATAGAGTGGTTGCATCATTGAATCGATATCCAGAAAAAGTTAAGAGAAAATATCAAGAGAGCTCTCCGATATATCCATCCGAAAACTGGATCACAAGTGTTGCCTGAGCGTGTCGACAACATTTTGTCCAACATTATAATTGCTGCCCAGATTCTAGATTAGTTATTTATTGAAGCAATTGTAATGAGATGTTGTCTATGTCTATTTAGGTAGATTTTTCAGACAGAAGTCATCTGCGACTTCAACCTTGTAATTTCTTTTGTATTATCTTGTAATATTGTAAAAAAGTGAATTTATTCAATTGCATATAAATATATACAATACTTTCGGTCACTGACCGTCATAGATTATATTGAAATATTAAACCTTTGTGTTCTTTATATTTCCGCTGCATTTACTCTTAAAAGTTTTTCTGTTTTATCGAAGTGTTGTCACTTGTGTCAGACGACATTATCGCTGACATTTGCAAACTGTATTAGCATTCGATTTTATTTTACTTTCAGTTTGTCTCTTACTATTTCATAGTTAACCATCGGAACTTAACACAAAAAAATAAAATAAAATAAATATTCATAGGTATTATTTTTATTTTCTACTCTATATATTGTTCTTTTATTCTGTTCCTTCTTTCTCTTTTACTAGTATGGGAAGATATCTCGATTTTAAAGACAGACATCGCCTAATTTCCATAAATGTTAAAGCCGCAAACATATGACTAAGGAACGTTACCTTTTTTCTCTCTTTTTATTTTTCCATCAAGCCTCAAATAGGTGTATGTTTTTCATTAACAAGGAAAATTACTTAGTTCTTCCTACTTCCTCTTCCCTCCAAAATAATGAGGCAAAAAAGGATAGTGATGAGGCAAAAAAAAGTGATGATGCTACGTCTAAACACTACGAAAAAAAAAGGCATATCGTAACGGTTAAAAACCGCCACGAAAGGGGTTTTGTGACGGTTTTGCTAAGTGTCACGGTATACACTGTCACAAATTCCTGACGGTTTTTTGTGGTGTTTGACTTTGACTATATCCCTTCTTTTTTAAAAAAATATGCGAAATTTATTAATTAAATAATATTTTTGGCGGGAAATTTTAAATAAATTTTATTTAAATTGGCAGAAAATTTTAAAGAAATTTGATTTAAATTGGCGGGAAAATTAATTTTGGCGATTTTTTTTTTATATTTTAACTTTAATTTATTAAATAAAAATAAATTAGAATTGTAAGAATATTATAACTAAAATGTTATCCACATAATGAAATTGTTCTAATACATTAAATCGAAATATTACAGATTGTTTTACAAAACAACTAATGTTATCATCAAATACAACAACAAAAAATATAATATTGTTTTAACTTCAAAAAGTACAAATATTGTCTAAATCATCATAAAAATGACACAACTATGCATCACGGAGAATCTTTGAAACATGTTGCGTCCACTCGATCCGAACTTCATCAAGGTCATGCTGCAAAAAAACATTTTTTGTCATTGTACTGTAACACAATAGAGATCAGTTAAATTTTCTAATTATAATTAAGCCATTATAGACAAATACATAAACAAAAATAATGGTAGATACTTACATTGTTATGAAGCTTTGTGCGCGATTGCATCAAATCTTCATCTCTGTAGAATCTCACTTTGCTATCCTGTATTGTTCGAATGTTCCTCGCAAAGTGTAAAAGAAAGGCAGTTAGAAAATAAATAAATGCGAGTAAAACCTTCGGATTTGTATAAAACAATAGGAGTTTTAATTACAGAAGGCTCAGACTTATATTTTGTAAAGAAGACATTCCAATCATGTCGTGGCTGCGAACTAGCGACTCATCAGTCGATTTAGTCGTCTTGCCAACGCATGTTGGTTTCTCGTAGATGTGTGAAAGAATCCATAAGTCTCATTATCGCCCTTTTCCCGAAAGAAAGCAAACCGAGGGACAACCTTTCCGGAAGGGTCATGGCCTCAAATTAATTATTCTCATCGGGCCCAAGTGTAGCATCATGTTCAAGTCAGCCCCATATTCAAGTGTACCATCTCTTATTTTTTAAATAAGGCAGTAACCAAGCTAAATTCCTCAGAAAAATGGGAGAACTACCAGCAGCAATCAAATAGTTGCTACTTCTCAGAAAATGAAACTTTTCAAGTGCAACCAAGTTTGCCTCAAAGAGCAATAATAAATTCACTCAAAGTGCAACAACTGTTTGTCTCAAATTGCAACATTTTTCTTACCTCAAATGTAGCAACAAGAATTTAGCTCAAGGCGTGAAAACTACTTTAAAATAGCAACTCAAGTGTAGTATCTGTTCAATTCTTAAAAGATGAAGAAGGCAGCAACCAGATCTCAAAACATAACAACAGTTTTACTTGAACTGCAGCCACAACTTGTCTTTGAAAAGTGCAGCAAGGATCTACATGTTTTTCTGAAGTAGAAGCAACTAGCAACTAGCATCAAACAATAGCATAGGGGAGCATCTTTCAGCACAATTGTGAAATCGACAAACATAGCAGCCACATACTTTCCTTTCAATTGCAGTGGAGTAGCAACCAATAGATTCCAAAAAGGAACAGCCCAAAATATAGCAAGATAATTTATCAAGATACCTTATCTAAATGCAAAACTTCTTGGCTTTAAGGTGCAACATATGGCTGCTTTAAAGTGTGAAAATAAGTCAAGTATAGCAGTCATTATTCTTCTGATATTCTTTTTCATTTTCCCACCATCCTCAAGTGCTTCCAATTTCTCTTCAAGCTCACAGATTTCTCTAATAAATTTGAATAAAAAATCGGTCGCAATTCAATCTCATCATCACACCAAAATGATACAAATGTATATTCATAACCAAAAGATAAAGAGTTAGCTAGAAGATTGTGGAGATGTGAATAGAGTTTAGATCCAAAAATTCCTTGATTAAATTGGCTTCCTTGGAGCATTTTTATCATACAATAGCACCAGCAGGCATCCATGTAGCATTTTTATCATTTCTAGCAGTTTTTGAACTAACTGTTGTATTACTAACACCACCAACAGAATTAATTGTAGTATTAGCACAAGTAGAATTAATTACATCACCCGAATTGTTATTATTTACAGCAGGCAAACCAGTAGCCCAGTCATTGACGCATCCATAGAAGAACTGGAACATCTAAGGAATGGAGCATTGGCACAAGAAAAATGGGTGTTTTCATTATCCTTCGATAGAACATCGAATGTGACGGCTAAACAGATAACCAATCCTAACATGTGCCTGTTTAAACTGCTTAGGTAATTCAGTCCGTAGAAAATCTATGTGTGGCATTCCATGAATAAATTTACCAATAACAGCCCATTTCAACTCTTGTCACTCAATTAACACGTCAATTTCAGATTGATCAAACTTGAAAGTAGGTTCACCATGTAAATATGATACCTGTTTAAAAGGCAAATGAGGTGGTAATGTATTGTTCTGATTTGCAATGGAATTGCTTCCACTGCCTCCAACAGTTGCACCCTTTGATTTCAACATTTGTGAATATGATGTTGGTGTCGACCTTGCCACAGTATTGGTTTGTTGAGAATGTTCTGAAATAGCCATAGATGCCTGGAGATTTTTATCATTGTGAATTGTAGCTATGCCAGAATTTGGATTTGTAGAATTGGAATGTTGTGGATGTATTAGAATAGTGAAATTGGTGTTAAATTACTCTAGGGCGTCGGGTTGCGGTTGCCTAGTCACTGCCGCTACCATTGCCACCAGCGAATTGTCGAAAAAAATGGAGAATGGAGTTCAAGATGAAAATTGAGCTTGGGGATTGAGTGTATGTTGTAGAGAATGTTGAGACGAACACAGTGATGGCACCCACAGTCGTCGACGCTACCGGAGTTGGTCGAAAAACGCAAAAAAGCCTTCGATTTTTCCAATTTGGTTGACCGGAGAAATGGTGAAGAACTGAAGGTGTTGAGTGGGTGTATAACGTCGGCAAGATGACGGCGAGTGTAATGGTACCAGCCACGACCGTCGATTGTTGCTCTGGTGGCCGAAAAATTGATGGTGGCGGCTAGGTTTACAACACCTATTGAAATGGCCGACGGGTCGAAATGGAAGAGACGAAGCACGACGGTAGTATGGAAATGACCGTTGTGATACGACGGTTACAGTGGTGTAACCCACCGTCGTCGAAACTCGCTCAGTCCGCCGGAATTTCCAAAAAACAAATCGGAATAGAAAGGATATTTTCTATCTGAAATTGATCGATAAATAGGATGAATCAAAAGTTGTGGTTAGTATGGAAATGACGGGCTTGAAGAGACGAAGCTAATGGTGTAAGTCTCGCCTCCAATGGATTCCTGTGGTGGCAGTTTCCCGACTTGGGTTTTTAGGGTTTGGTTTTTCGGGCTTAGATTTTTAGGGTTTAGGGTTTGGTTTTTCGGTGAACCAGTGGGGTTCCCGATGGGCTTTCCCAGTGGGGTAGTTTTCGTTTAACCAATGGGATTCCCGGTGTGGTGTTTAGGACTAGGGTTTGGGATGGTTTTAGGGTTGGGGTTTTGCGGCTGGGTAGGGTTTTGGTTAAAGGTCGGTTTAGGGTTTTCTAGGAAAGTGGTTTTGGGGTTTTGTGATGGGCTAGTATTTTCCGATAGGGTATCCGGTAGAGTGCCACCAAAAAATTTCTGGATCAGGGCTAGGGTTTTGGTTGCTTGGTGTCAGAGTTACTATTTCCGAAACTGGAACAGTGTTTCCAGCAATTATAATCTTCGGAATTTCTGTCCCATTGGTCGGAACAGTATTTCTGGTCTATTGTGATGGTTGTTTTTGGTGTGGGGTGCTGTTTTTCTTGTGTTTTTTACTAGTAACAGGTTGCCACCCTTCAGGGTCAGCGACTTTTGGATTTAGGTTGGGATTTTGATGGCTAGGGTTTGAGGAATAAGGGTTAGGGTTTTGGGACTTACCTTGGCAGCCATTTGCTACTGCCACCACGCCGCTGGTCTCACCTTTCTCCTTTTCCGGCCTCAATTACGGGTTGATCTTCCAACATTCATTCATCATGCCCTTGCAATTTGCAAGTTGTACAATATTTTGGCATGGAGTCATCGAATATCTTGCCATTTAGACAGCTTCTTCCCCATCTCCAACTTGGATTTGTATCCTCTTAGGGTTTTCTTTAAGCAGATCTACTTCAACCTTAACCCTAGCACAACTAGGTCTTGTTTTGTTTCTCGTAGCATCATCATCAGAGCCAAACCTGGGAATGAAATCCAAGCCACCGTCATGCTTGTCTCCTCTTTCGGATTAAACCATGACTCACATTTGAAGGTTCCACTACAAAAAAATGACCTACGGTGACGGTTAAAAACTGTCATCGGATGGGGTGGATGACGGTTTTTGTAAGTGTCATTGTAGCCTGTGTCACGGTAGGTCTTTCATAGATGACGGTTTAAATAACTGTCACATAATATGTGACGGTTATAAACCGTCACACATTTGATTGTTGACTTTGACTATTTTTCGGTTTTTTTATTTTTTTCCCGGGTATTTACAAATTTTGGCGGTAAAATATTTTAATTTTTAATTTTAATTTTTTTTTGCTGTAAATTTTTAAATAAATTTTAATTTTAATTAATTTAATTTAAATATAAAATAATTGCGGAAAAATTAATTTTAACGCATTTTTTATTTAATAATCAACCCCATACTTTTTCTCCAAAGTCTCCCAAATTGATTTTGAAGATTTGTGGGTGATAAATAGATCGAAAAGAGGATTAGTAATATGACTAAGCAAGTGTCCTCTAGTCGTCTTATTATTCTTTTCGAACTTTGACTTTTCCTCCTCGGAAGAGTCGCTGGAAATTTCTTTGAACAAGACGTAATCAACTTCTAATTATTCCAGAAAAAATAGAAGTTTTTGCGACCACCTCTTATAGTTCCCCCATCTAAAGGCTCGATCTTGGAAAGATCAACCAAAAATCTATTTGGAATTTCCGCCATATTCTTTTATGTTTTTTTCCGGTAAACTATTATAATAGCAGAAATAAAATCGCTTTTAAATTGTTGTATAATAATAAAAGACTACTATGTAAACTAAAGGAAATAAGATTAAAACAGAAAATTTAAACAAAGAACAAAGCAATCGAAAGCTCGGAACTTCGTTGCATCGTGGTATGGAGGCCACTACCTTAGAAGCGATTTCACCGTGATGAGTGCTATCAATTGACCAGTGTCGCCCCCAAGGTTAACACAACACTCTACTAACTTTGCACCCGAAAAGTAGAGTTGAAAATTGACAAGATCTGCCCGAAAATGGAGTATCAAAAAGAAACTTAGGATTGAAGAGAAAGTCTTCAAAAGGATGGAAGAATTTGTGAAAAAATATATATATCCAAATATTCTGTGGGATTATTTCCGAATTTAAACTCTTTGGACCAGATTTTTCCGTAAAAATTATTGTTACCCCAAGAATGTGGTACCCTAATATTTAATTTAACCTTAACCAATAAGATTACTAATTACAAATTAGTAGTATTATTTTCCTTTCTACCTTATGTATGGTTCGTATTTTTTTTCCTTTTTCTAGCATGGGATTGTTTCTTGATTTCAAAGACTCTTTAAACGTTATTTTCCATAAATCTTAAGGCAAGCATATGAATAAGGAAAGTCACTTTTTTCTTTTATAACCAAAAAGAGGAGGATGTTACATTAATAATAAGTAAAGTTACTTAATAAATCCTTCCTTTTTTTTTCTTTCCAAGAATAAGTGACACATAATACCTATAAATAAAGGTCTATTCGACCCTCTCCTATGCACCACTTCACAACATAATTTTCCCTTCTTACACTCTTCTCTATAGTACAAATTCAATATGTCTTCACAAATAACTCTCTCGGAAAATCCTGCAAATAATAGTAATTACGGAGGTGAAAATCAGAAAAACTGGGGTGAAAATAGTTGGCATGGCCTCCTAATTCCATTCCTTAAAGGTTTCAGTGGTGGTCTTGTCTTAGTTTTTGTGCTTTATTTTCTTGTCAGCTGTATCATGGAGAAACGCAAGAAGAAAAATTCTGAGGCAAATAATAAAAATGACTCCAATACCGCGGAAGTGTAGAGGGGAAGAAGAAGATGCATAACAACTAGGCCTCAATCCCGAATAAATTGGAGTTCAAAATTTATTTTTTAAATACTCGACAATCTTTTAATTTTGATATTATGTCAACTTTTTCGTTTCTTATATTACATTGTTTTGAACTTTGTGTTGGAAATATTTATTAAACGTGAAATAAAGTAAATTTTATTAATTATGAATCGAACAATTGGGGCTCCGCACGTAGAAAACCTTGTTTCCACACACGTGCACACGTAGTGTGAAGGATCAAAATTTCTTTAATTGAAGAGATATTGGTACGTATACGAATTGTTTGAGACGTAAGGTAATAGACGGTTATTGGTCAAATGACGAATGATTTCACGTTGGTAAATGAAGGAAGAAGTGTATAATGTGTAAAGATGAAATGAATCAGAAATCACCACGAAACCGAGAAGGGTCGCGGCTCCTCCAAGTAAGGGCCGCGGCGCCTACCCGAAGGGCCACGACTCTAATTGACGTTTCAATTCCAGTAACTCACTGAAATTGAAGGACCGCGGCTCTAATTGACGTTCGGTTCGATGGATTCAGGCCCGAAGGGCCGCGGCTCCTCGACTGTTTCAATCCGTTGGAGGTGAATTAAAAACTGATTCTTGGGCTGACTTTGGAGTATTTACTCTCCATTATTTTACTCATGAATTCAGTCATTACTTGGCTGAATTGTAACTCCAAATTCAAGGCATTAACATGACATTCATGGCCATTACTTAGCCATTTGGAAGGTCATCATCTACACACTATAAAATGAGACACAAGGCTCATTTGAAACACACTTGACATTCACTAAACAATTCTGAAATTGTCTTCCTCTCTTGCAATCACAAACACTCAAAAATCTTTCTTCCAAAGCAAACACTTGAGTTCCCTTTGCTCATTTGTTTGATTGCTATTTTATCTTGGGAGATAATTTGTCATTACAATCGTTGAAAGGATATACGGGGCAATATTATCTTAAGGATAGATCAAGAATTTGGTCGACTCAGCAAGCCCTCATATTTGATCATTTTCAGATTTCTTACTCACTTGTTGTTGTTGTTGCATTCTCATTTCCTTTTCTCTACACATATTTTCCACAAGCTTAAGATAATATTGGTTGCTTTCAACAACAACATGTCTGCTAAAGATCAATTCAACGCCATAAACAACACTGATGCTCAAGGCAATCCTATTGCCTTCAATCCAACTGCCCAAGCCACTAACGCTGCCTTCAACTCCACTGTCTTTGGCACTTCTAGTGCCACCACTGATCATGGCATTCCTAATGTCTTCCAAACTACTGTTTTTGGCACTTCTAGTGCTACCGCTGCTTTTGGCACTACGAGTGCCACCACTGCTTTTGGCACAACTAGTGTAAACACTGGCTTTGGCACAACCAATGCTTCCACTGCTGCTCCGGGGACTTATAGTGCCCATGCTTCTGCCCAAGGCGTCAACATATTTATGTTTTGCAACTGCTCAAGGGGGCGTCACTACCCCTACACCTGTTGGTTTTTACCATGAGCGTCCTGAAAAGTTCATGGGTTCTCACTTTAAGCGATGGAAGCAAAAGATGTTGTTTTTCCTGACAGTTATGGAATGTCATGTTTCCTAACCGAAGACCCTCCACTAGTTGGGGAAGATGTGGACCCTCAGCCAAATGATTTGGCGGGAGGGGGCCAATGTAACCATGTCGATGACGAGATGAGGATGGTTCGCGAAGCATGGAAATATAGTGATTTCATATGTAGGAACTATATTCTAAACAGTTTGTCTGATCCACTATACACGGTATATTGCATCGTTGAAACTGCCAAGCAGTTATGGGACAAACTCCAGAAGAAATACAACACCCAAGATGCGGGTAGTAAGAAGTTCATCATTAGGAAGTTCCTGAAATTTCAAATGGTGGATAACAAAAGTGTGACATCCCAAGTCCAGGAATTTCAAATGATTCTACATCACCTGGATTTGGAAGGATTAAAGCCCAACGAACAATTCTTGGTTGGAGCATTAATCGAGAAGTTGCCTCCCTCGTGGACTGAGTTTATGAACTATCTAAAACTCAAAACGAAGGAGATGACCTTAGATGAATTTATTGTCAAACTCCAGATTCAGGAAGACAATAAGAAGGCCATGCCAAAGGGAAAACAATCCGCTGAGGCTAAGGCAAACCTGACGGAAGTCAAAGGGAACTCAAGCAAGAAGCGGAAGTTCTAGAATGAAGGCAAGCCCCAAACAACTTGTCACGACCCGAACCCCCGGGCCCGCAACTGGTGCCCTACCTGGGCACCCATATACCCTCCCAACACATATACCAATTGCGGAAGCATTAAATAACTCAAAATACCTTATGATAAAACCGGCAAGCCGACAAGGCCGCCACTGTACATATATTAAACCATAACTTATTACAACTACCTGAGTCCAGCCCACATATGAATACAGACTTATAAGAGTTTGGACCCTATCTATGATGGAACAGGGCCCCGCCATACCCCTGAATGTACAAAAACTTACAATACAAGGGATCCGTACCAAAAGATAAGTCTCCGGAGTAAATGGAGTTTTTTCCCAAAAACTGAACATAGATCCTAAGAGCGAGGATCACCAACCTGTGTATCTACATCTGCGACATGAAACGCAGCCCCCCTAGGAAAGGAGGTCAGTACGAAAGATGTACCAAGTATGTGAAACTGTAAGTACTGTAATGAAATCATAACAGTCTAATATAAAGCAGGAGACATGTATGATAACCAAAATAACAGTACAACTGTGCCTTACATACATCAGAGTAAAGAGGGTCAGCTGTATCTTTTAAAGTATTCCTTTTTAAAAGTGAGACCGACCGTGTCATTTCAAATTATGAAATCAATATCATTTCAAAATATGAAATCAATCGTACCGTTTTACAACAAGAGTCATATCAACATCATGAATGTTTGCTCAGCAAATCATCAAGTTCATACACATATAGACGACGTATCTCATATAACATAAATCGGCTCTTTATTGAGGGACTTGATGGAATCATTAATATAACGTGACCCGACCTATTTTGGGGCTCGATGTACCTATCAGTATGTGTGACGTAACCCGACCCATTTGCGGGACTCGGTGTATGCTTCAACATGTGACGTAACCCGGCCCTTCTGTGGGACTCGGTGTAATGATGCAATATGTGATATAACCCGTCCCATCTGTGGGACTCGGTGTATTTATCTACATGACATAACCCGGCCCATAGGTGGGGCTCGGTGTAATATTTTGTATAACGTAACCCGACCCATTTGCGGGACTCGGTGTATGCATGCCTATAACATAACCCGACCCATTTACGGGACTCGGTGTATCAATGCAACCATATGAAATTTTTAAACCATCTTTTGACTTTTCATAACGCCGTTATAACAACTTCCCATAAAACTATTATAACAACCCTTCATTTTAGAAAACTAAGGCACTATCACATCTTCCGTTTTAATAAAACCAAGGCATTATCATGTCATGTAACATTTAGGGAAATGAACCCAAAGTACTACGTACATCAATTCTTATAAAAAAAAAATCATATCATGCAATATAAGGGAGTTGAACCCCAAAAGTACTACGTACATCCATTTCTTTATAAAAGGATTTTTTCATGTAATAAACCCCAAGATACTAACACTTGTAGTATCAAGGTACTTCTTCTTTCAAAATCAAGTTACTATACTCTTTTTAAATTTAACCCAAGGCTTTAAAATCAAGTAGCTTCTACTTTCAACATTAAGGCACGTATTCCTTTAAATCAAGCCAGCTTGTACATTTCAAATCAAGTCAATTATATTATAACGAAGCCGAATTCATTTAAAACAAGTACGTCCACCGTACACACATTTTTAGAAGGTTCATGCTCAAAGAAAGATAGGGAAAGTTCCACATACCTCTTAAGTTATTCCACACGCCAAGTAGAATACGCCGCACGTAGAATGTCAACTTATAATGACCATAATACGTCTATCAACTTCTAGCCTTCTAAGGTAGAATAATTCTCAGTAAAAGGTCTCTTATTCTACGGAAAATTGGGCAGCACTTCCCTTGTTTCAACGTACTTTTACACCTTTTTCAAGGCCCGATTTCAACAACCAACAAGCCCCATTTAAGGCACAACCAACAGTTAACCAAAGGGGATTACATGTCTAACTTGACGTGTAAAATTCAGCCCCTTAACCTACCAAACCAGTCCACTAAAATCAGTTCATAGTCCAATGTAAAAAACAGTCCTTTAGTTCGCTAAAACAATCCACTAATACAGTCCATTAGTACAGTCCACTAATACAGTCCATGAGTACAGTCCTTTAGTTGGTGTTCTCGGCCAACTACTACAACCAAAATTGTCCAGTTTTCGGCTAGCATGCCAAAACTCTTTCCTTAACTTTTTATAATCCAACTTATATTCCAACACTTTTATATAAGTTATATTAACTTGTTAACAACAAGATTCCTTCATGTCAACATGTAATAGGTAATGTTTTAACAACAACAATAACCAATGAATCCGACAATACCAAAAGCCCATCCTGATAACATGCCAAGATTGTGACATGTACTTCTTATTCTTCATTCCAACATGTTATATTAACTATCAACAACCATATTTCCTTCATTATATAACATGTAATACGTGATAATACCAATAAGAATGATCAACAATTCCAATGGCCAAAAGTGTCATGTCACGGCTTCAACCTTCAATTAGTCCTTAACTTTTTAATCTTCATTATTTATATCACAAGCTCATTTATATACTATTACAACATGTAATCTTCAATTACATTAAGAAGACAATGATCCTTACCTCACTATGCCCAAAATAATCCAAGTTAAAAGTCGATCCTTAGCGTATCTTTAGCTCCTATTCTTTACGTTCCAATCCACAATATGCAACCCTTAGAAGCTCATAACCAACTTCTCTTCAAGTTTCAACACCAAAGTTGAAGAACACCTTAGGTTCCAATGGTGTAACTCACGGCTCAGCGTAGTATTTTCGAGGTTTAAGGGGTTGTTTATGCTTAGTATACCACTAGGGATCTTAGGCTTGAGTTTGGGGATTTAACAATAAGGATTGACGAATTTTTTTGTTCTTGGATGGCCTTGGCCGAGAGTTCATTCAAGGAGAGGGGTATATTTTGCTTTGTGAAATATGGCTAAGTGTAGATGAAGTCTTGCACCTCTATGTGTATATATAATGTATCGCAAGTAGTGAGATCAAGACAAGTGTGTGGACAAGTGGATGTGGGACCCATGTCCACTTATCCTCTTCCAACAAATATCTAAGTCAAATAGTCAAGCCAAGACAAGTGGGGGGTGTGTGCCACGTGTCACCCTCCAATTCGTCAAAATTATTTTCATCCTCCAAAATATCTATAATTGATCAAAATATTGAAAACCTTGTGGGCCCCACAAAATCGTAAATTTTCCCGGGTGGGCCACATATGACCAAATCCGAAACTTGAAAATCCAAACCTTCAATATATTCTATGAATCCCAAATAACAAATTTGAGAATCAAATTCCAATTAATAAACTTTTTTCCTTCACGAGGTTCGGAAGATTTTCCTTACGAAAAAAAAGAAAGATTTTTTTCCTTTCGTTCCACGATTCAAATCTTATTTTTTCACGTACGTTCTTATCTCAATCACTTGGAAATACGGGGTGTAACACAATTGAAAAGTTCAAGGGAAATTGTAACCACTATGGTATAGTTGGTCACATGGCCAAAGACTGCCACAAGCTCAAACGTGAGAATAAGGCCAAGGCTAACATCGTTGAAGACACGCTCGTCAACGATATGATTGAGGAGTTCTCAGTGTTAGTTCTTGAAGCTAACCTCGTTGAGAATCCGGTGCAATGGTGGATAGACACGGGTGCTACCCGTCACATATGTTCCAATAATGAAGCCTTCTCCACTTATACATCAGTCTCAGACAAGAAGTTGTTTATGGGAAACAATTCTTCTTCAGAGGTGCTGGGGGTAGGAAAGGTGATCCTAAAGATGACGTCCGGGAAGAAGCTGACTCTAAAGGAAGTGATACATGTTCCAGAAATTCGAAGAAATTTAATTTCTGAACCTTTGTTAGTAAATGCTGGTTTTAGGCTAGTATTAGAGGCTAACAAATTTGTAATCACTAAGAATAGAACTTTTGTAGGAAGAGGCTTCGTCTGTGAAGGCCTTTTTAAGCTTAATGATGCACCTGTAATGCCTTCTGCTTCAATTATCAATAAAATTGCACCTTCTACTTACTTGATTGAGTCATCTAATTTATGGCATCATAGATTAGGACATGTAAACTATCAATCTATCCAAAGATTGGTAAAGCTATAATTATTGCCGTCTATTGACATAAACCCTCAACGTAAGTGTGAGGTGTGCATAGAGGCAAAACTTTCCAAGAGTTCCTTTAGATCCGTCGAAAGGGATACCGCTCCTCTAGAACTTATACATACAAAGATATGTGATTTAAAGTTCGCTCAAACTAGAGGGGGGAACAAGTACTTTGTGACTTTCATAGATGATGGCACAAGGTTTTGTTACATTTACTTACTAAAAAGTAAAAATGAAGCCTTTGAAGCATTCAAACGCTACAAAGCAGAAGTTGAGAATCAACTAGACGGACGGATTAAAACAATTCGTAGCGATATAGGGGGAGAATATGTAGCGCCTTTTGAATAACTTTGTATCCAATCGGGTATAGTTCATCAAACAACGGCTCCCTACTCACCTCAATCAAACGGGGTTGCTGAACGCAAGAACCGAACACTAAAGGAAATGATGAATGCTCTACTCATCAATGCGGGCCTCCATCAAACCATGTGGGGAGAATATGTTCTTACCACGAATATGATTCTTAACAGAGTCTCACACAAGGGTAAAGACAAGACTCCATACGAGCTATGGAAAGGAAATAAACCTACCTACAAGTATTTGAAGGTATGGGGTTGTCTGGCTGATCGGCGTATTTTATATACACCTTTTGAGTCATTTTTAGTTAGTATTTTACTCATTTCATTTATGTTTAGTACAGTATTAAGGTCGTTTTCCTCTCTTTTGTGTCACAGCGGTCAAAATGGAGAAATGGCGAAAAGGAGATGAAATGAGCATAAATGAGATGGAATTGCACACTAAAAGGGCCAAGAAATGAAGTCTAAGAAGTTCCAGAAATTATAGAGGAGATCAGACGAAGTCCGGACGAAAAAGAGGCGACGAGGCGGAATCCGCCGTAAAAACGTCACCGCGCGCTGATGTCTTGGAAGTTCAGAAAGTTGCGAGTTTTTGGCGCCATGGCTTGTAAGGGTGGCGCGCGACGGATTTATGAAGTTCTGGGCCGAATTTGACATGTTTTCAGAGTCCTAAAGGGATAATTTTTCCTACCTAATAGGATAACTTTTCCTACCTTAAAACCTTTACCTAAAAGGATTCTAATAACTTTTCTACCTACATAATCCTTAATTCTTCACCTAAATGATTCTTGGTCTATAAATAGTCTCTACATCATTAGAAGAATTCATTCTCCATTCTACCATTCACCATTCTACATTCATCCATCCACTAATCCATCTTGTAAATATTCCACAACACAACCCTTGGATGCTAGCAGGCTTGGAGACTCGTTCTTGAGTATTTTCTTTTCTTTCTTTTTGCTTTATTTATTTCAGTTCATGTATGGAGATTGTATTAGTTCTTAGCGTGACAATGGCTAGGAGCTAATTACTTTATTAGGGATTTCCTTGTGATCCACTTGAAACTCTATTCATGAATTAATATATTAGTTGATTTCTTCTTCCCTTATTTAAGATTTATCCAATAGATGATTTGATTGCTTGGTAATTACTTGATCATTAATTATCATTATTTATATGATTTCTAATCAAACTTCAAAAGGAGGAGGTTGTGACTATGCTGTAGTTGGGTAATCATAGGTCGAATTGGGGATGAAAATACCTCAATTACTTGTGTAGAGTTAACATGGGTTTTTATTCTTAATCCTCCTATAGAGTCATCCTTATCACCGAAAGGTAGAAAGGAGCGCTACTGGAGTTGAGTGTTTATATCGCCTTAACGGGAGTATAAAACGGATTAGTAAACCTGCTATCTCAAATAGAAGAAGAAGTCAGTCTAATTGTATTAAGAATTGAATATAGTGGATAGTTGATGATCTTGGAAGCCCTAATTATCCATCATAACTAATTTAAATTAAAGTATTTTTATAATTAGTTTATTTCCTGCATTATTAGTTAGAATTCCAATTCAATTTACGTTAACCAAATAGATACCATAGGATAGATAATCGGTACTTGAAAACCAATCCTTGAGGACAATATTCGGTCTTACCTAGACTATATTACTTGACACGACACGTGCACTTGCGTAAGTGTGTGCATAAATCGCGCATCAAGTTTTTGGCGCTGTTGTCGGGGATTGACTTACTTTTAATATCAATTTATCTATTCTTATTTCTAATTTGGTTGCTCCAAGAACAAGTTTCTAACTTGTTCTGCGAGCATCTTTTTATCACCTTTTGTTGTTTTTTGTATTTTGCAGGTTAAATTCGAAAAAAATAAAAAATAAAAAAATAAAAAAATAAAATCATGACACATGGACTACTACTATCAGAGACAGTGGAGTCATCAACAGCAGCTTAACCCACAGATTTCAGAGGAAGATCGAAATGAGTTTCAGGCAGGCATACTTATGCTCACCAAGTGACAGACTCAGTTTATGGCTGAGACAAGAGTGTCCCTCAGAAAGTTGGAGACACAAATAGGGCAATTGATGGATGAGATGAGCAATACAACTCAAGCAAATCTGCCTAGCGACATCATTATGGGAGGTGGTAAGCAAATAGAAGAGCCTGAACCACACCCAGTTGTTGAGGAATCTGGCGGGATAATTGCTGTAGAGAAGGAAAAGGGTACTGAGATCCAATCATTCATATTTTTGGATTTCTTGGAAAATCTTTTTCTTGTACCTATTGCAGAAGAAACACCACCACCGCCAATGTTGACCTCAAACGTAAAGTCCATACCATCAAGGGCACCCCTAGAGTTGAGAGATGTTGGGAATCTCACCGATCCCTACATTAGAGAGCCTAAAAGACAAGCATGTCTTGTGTACTGGGGATAATCGTATATTTGAGGCCCTTGTTTGAAGCAATTGTTGTAGTTGAAGTGAGACTCGCAACAATAACTCAGATTGCAAGCATTCGCGTAAGGATCCAACGGGCACTCGTAAAGGTTAATCGTCCCGGCTAAAAGACGTTAAAGACAGCGCTTGTTGGGAGGCAACCCAATGTTTTTAATTATGTTATTTTAATTTCTGTCTTTAGTTTATTTTATTTTGTCTTGAACAGTCTCACGGTCTTGGGTTCTTGTTTTGTGTTGTTGGATGACAGGTGGACTGAAAGCTAAAACCGAGGAAAAAGAAGCAAAAATGCTGAAAAAAAGGAAAAGTCGTCGTCAGAGCCGCGGCGCCCAGAAGCAGCGCCGCGGCACCGGATCTTCAGAGATCCACAGTACTAGAAGAGCCGCGGCGCCGAATCTCAGGGCCGCGGCGCCGGAACTTCAGAAAGCCATACTCCGTGCAAATTCCAGAATTTTTCCTCCTAGATCTCCGTTATGACCGCTGTGTTGTGTCAGTAAGTTGTCCCTATTTTTTTGAGTCTTGCACACATTGGGGACAATGTGTGATTTAAGTTTGGGGGGATGTTTTATTGTTTTTGAGTCTTTTTGATTTGTTTTGGTATTTTTTTGAGTATTTTGTTTGAGTCATAATTTTTTTAAGATCATGCATGTTGTAGTTACTTGAAACGCCTAGTGAAGTAAAGTAGCATAATGTAATGGAATTAGAAGCAACCATCTGAACACTTAGGTTAGATATGCCAAAAATTCATGATATCGGACTATTTGGGGTATCGTGCTTTATTTATGCATTGTTAATGATTAAACCTATGTGTCTGCTTGCTTGCTATTTGAGGCGATATAGTTAGGATATGCATGTTAGGGAAATGACTCAGACATTTCTTTGTTAGCCCTTTCTTACCATTCTTTGCCTATCCCTGACAGTCAAATTATATCCCTAGTCAGCCCCTTTGAGCCTAAAAATAAAACCTTTATTTGACACCCTATAATTCCATACTTATGCCATAAGTGAAAAATTGCGATGTTTGGAATATAAAGTGTTGAAAAAGAGACAAAAAGAGAGTAAATAATTTTTATGCACCCCAATGAAAAAGTAATAATAAATAGGCAAAAGCCTAAGTTTGGGGGTGCCTGCTATTCATCATACACCTCATTCTCTCAAAACAAAAGAGGGGAAAGATAGGTATGAAGTGAAAAAGAGAATCAAAAGAAAAGGGAAGAGTTGAAAGAAAAAGAGCTTATGGTACGTAAATTGAGCCTAAATGTCTATTTTTACCTACCCCTGTCTAAGCCTATATTACAACCCTGAAAAGCCCTGAAGATCTCTAATATGTGTATCCATGATTAGTGGAGAATAGCAAGTAAACATGTCATAGGATTTTGTTAACATGCATAGTTAGGTATTCTTACTTCCATTGAGTATGATTAAATTGAATTTGCGAAATATCTGACTTGAGTGTTTAGAATGCTAAAAATTCATGCTATATGTTCCTACATATTATCCTACTAACCTTCATGCTTTTCTAAGTGACAATTATACAGCAATTTGATCTATGTCTTTGAGTCATTTTTCCTTTTCTTTCACGTCTTTGTTTATATTTTTGATCTTTGCTCGAGGGCGAGCAAAGGATAAGTTTGGGGGTATTTGATCGGTGTATTTTATATACACCTTTTGAGTCATTTTTAGTTAGTATTTTACTCATTTCATTTATGTTTAGTACAGTATTAGGGTCGTTTTCCTTTCTTTTGTGTCACATCGGTCAAAAATGGAGAAATGGCGAAAAGAAGATGAAATGAGCATAAATGAGATGGAATTGCACACTAAAATGGCCAAGAAATGAAGTCTAAGAAGTTCCGGAAATTATAGAGGAGATCAGACGAAGTCCGGACGAAAAAAGGGCGACGAGACGGAATCCGCCAGAAAAACGTCACCGGCGCCGCGGCGCCCAATGTGCTGGAAGTTCAGAAAGTTGCAGGTTTTGCGGCGCCGCGGCGCCAGTTTGCAGGGCCGCGGCGCCGACGCGGGATTTATGAAGTTCTGGGCCGAATTTGACATGTTTTCAGAGTCCTAAAGGGATAACTTTTCCTACCTAAAGGGATAACTTTTCCTACCTTAAAACCTTTACCTAAAAGGATTCTAATAACTTTTCCTACCTACATAATCCTTAACCCTTCACCTAAAGGATTCTTGGTCTATAAATAGTCTCTACATCATTAGAAGAATTCATTCTCCATTCTACCATTCACCATTCTACATCCATCCATCCACCAATCCATCTTGTAAATATTCCACAACCCAACCCTTGGATGCTAGAAGGCTTGGAGACTCGTTCTTGAGTATTTTCTTTTCTTTCTTTTTGCTTTATTTATTTCAGTTCATGTATGAAGATTGTATTAGTTCTTAGCGTGACAATGGCTAGGAGCTAATTACTTTATTAGGGATTTTCTTGTGATTCACTTGAAACTTTATTCATGAATTAATATATTAGTTGATTTATTCTTCACTTATTTAAGATTTATCCAATAGATGATTTGATTGCTTGGTAATTACTTGATCATTAATTATCATTATTTATATGATTTCTAATCAAACTTCGAAAGGAGGAGGTTGTGACTATGATGTAGTTGGGTAATCATAGGTCGAATTGGGGATGAAAATACCTCAATTACTTGTGTAGCGTTAACATGGGTTTTTGTTCTTAATCCTCCTATAGAGTCATCCTTATCACCGAAAGGTAGAAAGGAGCGCTACTGGGGTTGAGTGTTTATATAGCCTTAACGGGAGTATAAAACGGATTAGTAAACCTGCTATCTCAAATAGAAGAAGAAGTCAGTCTAATTGTATTAAGAATTGAATATAGTGGATAGTTGATGATCTTGGAAGCCCTAATTATCCATCATAACTAATTTAAATTAAAGTATTTTTATAATTAGTTTATTTCCTGCATTATTAGTTAGAATTCCAATTCAATTTACGTTAACCAAATAGATACCATAGGATAGATAATCGGTACTTGAAAACCAATCCTTGAGGACGATATTCGGTCTTACCTAGACTATATTACTTGACACGACACGTGCACTTGCGTAAGTGTGTGCATAAATCGCGCATCACTGGCCAAGGTAAAAGTACTTATGCCAAAGCAGGCCAAGATTGGACCTAAGACTGTGGATTGCATATTCATCAGATATGCCAATAACAGTAGTGTTTATCGCTTCATAGTGCACAAGTCGGATCATCCGGACATCTATGAAGATACGATCATGGAATCAAGGAACGCATGGTTCTTTGAAGACACATTTCTATATAAGGAAAATAACATAACCTCTCGCAAACGAAGTTATGAGCAAACCTCTGATGAACTAGGAGTCACTGACTATCTAGATCGAAACGGTTCAGATCTAGTAAATACTGAAGTAGATGATGATCCGAAATTTAGTATTCCAGATTCTCAGGACTTGGAAGATTCAGGGATGGAACCAAGGCAAAGTAAAAAGGCACGGAAGGACAAGTCCTTCTGTCCAGACTTTGTAGCTTATTTAGTTCAGGATGAACCACAGACAATCGCTGAAGCATTGTCAACTCCAGAAGCACCGCTCTGGAATGAAGCTTTAGAAAGAGAGATAGAATCCATTCTGCATAACCACACCTGGGAGTTGGCAGAACTTTCCCCAGGACACAAATTGTTGGGTTGTAAGTGGATCCTTAAACGAAAGTTAAAGGTAGATGGTTCTATCGACAATTACAAAGTTAGGTTAGTAGTCAAGGGTTATCGCCAAAAGGAGGGTCTTGATTACTTCGAAACCTACGCTCTGGTGTCAAGAATGGCATCCATACGTATGTTCATAGATATCGCCGCCTTGCGGGATCTTGAAATATATCAAATGGATGTTAAGACTGCCTTCTTAAATGGTGATTTGGAAGAAGAAATATATATGGATCAACTTGAGGGGTATGTGGTTCCAGGACAAGAGACAAAAGTATGTCGGCTTGTTAAATCGTTGTACGGGCTGAAACAAGCCCCTAAACAATGGTACGAGAAATTTGATAGTACTTTAATATCAAAAGGATACGCCATTAATGGAGGTGACAAATGTGTCTACATGAAAGGAAATGTCAAATCCTTCATCATGATATGTCTATATGTAGATGACTTGTTGATCACTGGAAGCAGTCCTGGAATAATCCTACATATAGTCATGATATGTCTATATGTAGATGACTTGTTGATCACTGGAAGCAGTCCTGGAATAATCCTAGAGACTAAGAACATGTTAAAACAGTGTTTTGACAAGAAAGATATGGGCAGTGCAGATGTAATCTTAGGGATCAAGATCTCTAAGGCATCTAATGGACTGGTCTTATCTAAATCTCACTACATCGAGAATGTACTAAAGAAATTTGGGATTTCGACAGTTCACCGGTATCAACACCATTGGATATAAGTCAAAATCTTGACAAATATCTGGTGCTCGCACGCCGCGAGCGATATGCGCAGTGATCGTAGTCGATGTATATCACAACCGCACTCGACTGATATCGCCGTGCGATAATAAATTGGCTAGGTTCACTCCAAATCCAAGTGAAGATCACTGGAAAGCGTTGAACACGATACTACGGTTCCTAAAGTTCACGATACATTTCGGGTTACATTATTCAAGATATCCGGCATTGTATGGTACAACGATGCAAACTGGATATCTGATAGCGACGACATCAAGTCCACCAGCGGATATATCTTTACAATCGGTGGTGGAGCTGTGTCTTGAAAATCCTCTAGGCAAACTCTTATTGCCCGATCCACAATGGAGTCAGAATTTATCGCTTTAGATAAAGCGGGAGAGGAAGCTGAGTGGCTTCATGGTTTTCTAGAGGATGTCCCATGTTGGAACCCGTGTCTTCTGTAATGATCCACTGCGATAGTCAGTCAGCTGTAAGAAGGGCACAAAGTTCAATATACAACGGTAAGGCTCATCATATTCGACGGAGACATGAGTCCGTTAGGCAGCTGATCACCTCGGGTATTATTTCCATTGATTACATAAAATCTAAAGAAAATATCGCAGATCCCTTGACGAATACCCAAAGATCGGTTGTTCTCACTGCCTGTGGAAACGGGCTTAAAACCCAAACAATAAGAACTGATATAGTGGTCACCCAACCTTACAGGCTGGAGATCTCAGGAATAAGGTTCAATTGAAAAACTAAACTGTAAAGGTTCCGTGAGCGCTTCGGTGGAAGCAAGAGCACTTCGGATAATGTGTCTTTCTTAAAGAAACATAATCCAAGGTCGTTCCCGTGATAGAAAAAA
Organism: Przewalskia tangutica; assembly: GCA_029844215.1. NCBI lineage: Eukaryota > Viridiplantae > Streptophyta > Magnoliopsida > Solanales > Solanaceae > Przewalskia > Przewalskia tangutica. Next base: position 130,280,259 of record CM056721.1, read on the forward strand.
AGTGCTACCTGTAAGAGGGGTAAAGGATAAGTTTCCAAACCTTTAATGATCCTCAAAAGTTGAGGTTAGGTTGGTGAAATTTTGAATGGTTCCTAACGCCAGGTGGGGTATTACAGATACCTCAGAGGAAACCACCTATTTAAGTGCGAGGACAGCGCCAAATGAACGCACTTAAGAATCCGCGGTGTCCACTACCGATGGACAAAACACTAGAAAGATTGAGTAGGAAAGGTGTTGTGTTGGTACCATTGTCTTGGCATATACTAAACACTGACGGTTCAAGACATCACGTTCACCGCGCAGTAAATATGTCTGATGGTATTCTACAATGGAAGGTTCAAAGCTCCGGCTACCTCTCCGGATGCAACATCATTCCGCCAAATGATTGCTAGAAAGGTACCATGTGCGTGCACTAAATCTATTCCAAGAGGGGATTGTTGGAAATATTTATTAAACATGAAATAAAGTAAATCCTATTAATTATGAATCGAACAATTGGGGCCCCGCACGTAAGAAATCTTTTTTCCACACACGTGCACACGTAATGTCAAAGATCAAAATTTCCTTAATGGAAGAGATATTGGTACGTATACGAATTGTTTGAGACGTAAGGTAATAGACGGTTATTGGCCAAATGACGAATGATTTCACTTTGGTAAATGAAGGAAGAAGTGTATAATGTGTAAAGATGAAATGAATCAGAAATTACCACGAACCGGAAGCGGTCGCTTTAATTGACGCTTTCAATTCCAAAGAACTCATCGAATCGGGCGGCCGCCTCTAATCGACGCCCAGCCCAAAGTAGTTATCGAACCGGCGGCGCGCTCCTCGATCGCTTTCAATCCTTTGGAGGTGAATTAAAACCGATTCTGGGTGACTTTAGAGTATTTACTCTCCATTATTTTGCTCATGAATTCACCATTACTGGGTGAATTGTAACTCCAAATTCAAGGCATTAACATGGCATTCATGGTCATTACTTAGCCATTTGGAAGGTCATCATCTACACACTATAAAATGAGACACAGGGCTCATTTGGAAACACACTTGACATTCACTAAACAATTCTGAAATTGTCTTCCTCTCTTGCAATCGCAAACACTCAAAGATCTTTCTTCCAAAGCAAACACTTGAATTTTCTTTGCTCATTTGTTTGATTGTTGTTTTATCTTGGGAGATAAGTTGTCATTACAACCGTTGAAAGGATATACGGGACAATATTATCTTAAGGATAGATCAAGAATTTGGTCGACTCAGCAAGCCCTCATAATTGATCATTTTCAGATTTCTTACTCACTTGTTGTTGTTGTTGCATTCTCATTTCCTTGTCTCTACACATATTTCCGACACTTTGAAGTGTGATATACTTTTAGCTAGAATTTGTTTACTCTTCAAGTGTACTTTTTGGGGTTAATGATTTTTGTTTTTACCCTTTTGCAGTTTAAATTAAACGACTCTTCTTTCTGTTTTTCATAATATGCTGTTGGAACATGGTTGGAGAATGCTTTTTATTTATGTTTTTTCCTCGTATTGATCAAAGTACTATAAATTAGATATCAATAGATCAGTGCAATTTAGACAAAGAGATGTTGAGCTTCAAAATAGGATTTTATTGAACCTCAAAGACCAACATAAAACAAATTTGAAAGAGAAAAAACCCTAAAGAACTCTCAAATCTGTTTCTTTTTTGGATGCTTTGCAAACGAAACGGATCACCGAATTCTTATTTTGTACAAGAAGGTCATGCTTTGTCTCTCTTCTACAAACTGTACCTATCATTTAGTGATAATAAAATTGTGACTCAGTTTGAAGAAGAAAAATTAGTGCACAAACACTGGTTTAAAGACAAAGACCCGTTCAAATAGAAGCAAAAAATCTCACAATCGTAGATTATATAAAGAGTCTTATTTGTTATTGACACATGTTGTGCTTTCTCACCATTGTATTGAGAAAAACAAGATATCTTTTAACGGAATAGGAAGAATAATAATTTATAACTATTGTCTAATTATAGTTACAAATAAACCTATAAATAGTAGCTCTCATGGATAAAGTTTTTTAGTCCAAAATCAAAATCCATTTTTTCTTCTAATTTTAAAGTAAATCATCTGTCTGAGTTCTTTGTTTTAAGGCAAAAATGAAGGCTATCAAGGAAAAGTTTAATGATATGAGCGCCATGCGCAAGGCCAAAGCTGAAGCCAAGGAGGAGGAAAAAGTAAGAATTATAGTATTACACAATTTTTTTACCTACTCAAGTTATTTAAAATATATAGTTTTACAAGTAACCCATCATAATTATAGTCAGTTTGATCAAGTTTCTAGATAGTCAAAAATATTTTTTTTAGAGCGTTAAGGTGTTTGATCAAAATTTTCTTTAAAAAATAAGCGTTTTTGAGTAATAGTGAAAGTTTTTCAAAAGTTGAAAAAGTAGTTTTTCCAAGATGTACTTTAGAAAACTTATCCAAGCACAAGTAAAAGTTCTTTTCAAATTAATTGTTAGATGTTATTCTTAAAAGTTGTTTTTCGAAAAATACTTCTGACAAGATTTTTTTTCAAAATAAACGCTTGATTAAATAGTCGTTGATTAGTACTAATAATTGGTACCCCGGAAAAAACCATACATTCTTGTATGTTTTATAACATGTTAAACTATATTGATAAGTTAATAAAAAATTTCAACCTAGACAAAAGAGATAAGTGTCTAGCGCGAAGAATTGCTTTACTATTTAAGATAAGGCAGAAAGCAAGGGCATAGTAGATGCGCGAAAGCCGTTGCACCTTCTTAGAAAGCCCCTAAAGAATGTTGCTTGATTATAAACGAACATTGATTGGACTTTTCTGACCGCTCACTGTCAGGGTATATAACTTAAATCAATTTTCAAAATGTTATATATAGGCAGAGAAGGAGTTAGCAAAGGCAAGAGTAGAAGTAGCACATGAGGTAAGATTGGCAAGAGAAGCAGAAGCAGCCATGGATCTGCATGTGCACAAAGCAGTAGAAAAGATTGCACAAGAGGAGGAAAAGCTTGTTCACAACATTAATGAACCAGGAACATTGGACCCTTATGCTGCAAACTTCACCAACACTAACAATCCCACTGGAGGAAACCCTTATGGTATTGGTACCAACCATACTAGTCAGCTGAACAACGCTAGAACAGGACCAACTAACAATCTACTTTAGACAGTTTAGTTTCTGTACTAATTTAATTTGATGCCTCAGGCTTGGTTATATATATATATATATGTTATAGAAGAATAAGTGGAGAAACTTTTGATGTTCTCCAATGTTCCAAACAAATAAGTAATACAAACTAAAGATGGAGGTTTTTCAATATGGGAAGATCTAAAAACATATATCTTTGCTTGTGGCTACATCAATACTAAAGTAAACTATGATATGATAGATGGAATAGTAATTTGGGTTATATTTAGTGAGAATCTTGTCTCTTTTTCGTTATCTTCAGCTTATCTGGTATAGGTTAGGAAAGGATCTGGGTGAATTTTACAAGAAGTTATTTGAATGAGCAATAAATGTTGATATAGATAGTTTTAATTTGGTCATAGTGCTTCTAAAATCTTTCAGAATTGAGATCTATATTTCATTATTAAATATCACAAGCTCTAATTGTGATTTAATAAAGGTGTGATGTTTTTCTCCCTTAAATCTAGTTTCTAATTGTGAAATTCCTCTAGCACAACAAGAGAGGCTCGTAGTCCTATAGAGAAACTAACTAAATGGTATATTTGATGAAAATAGATCAATAAATCCACATGAAGTGAAATGAACATGCAGTTTCTTCAGTTGATCATAATTAAAAGCATCAGACTAGATATATTTCGGAGTATTTAATTACTACATCTTAGAATGTATAAGTAATATTGTAATCTTGTAGAATGAATAATGAGAATCAACCGAGTTTCTTCGCCAAAAGTTCTTAGTTTTCTCAGTCCATGACTCAATCATGGCAGAGTAGAAAGTGTTAAAGAGTTTGGAGGGAAGAAGTCATTTGATTGGGTAAATTGGTGTTGTGGCCATTATCCCTTAATCCGACTTTTTCAAGTCATTTTCAGCGATTTATCAGTAAATCAATCACAATTATATTTATAATGTATGAATGAGATGGATATGAATATACCATGCAATCAGCATAATCAGTTTATCAATTATCAGTCATAATCAAGTGTTTAGATGAGATGTAGAGTGATGAATGCATGACACTCAAATTAGAATATCACATCAAATGGCTATAAACCCAAGTAAATAACAATCATATCAAGCTAAACGGACTCTTGCACCGCGCTCCGTGACCTGAAGACTAAACACATAAACTCCTTTACTTGCTTTATATTAGTTTATTATTACCCATTTAAGTTCATTCGGTACCCGCATTAGTGCTCGTCAACTCACTAATACGGAACCCCCAAATCTCCATTACTCATCTTAGTTCATTACAAGCATACCGCCACAAATACATTATACTAGAGTTTGAAAGTTTCAACTTGCCTGATTATAGCCGAAGACTCACGCAATCGCTTTTTGTTTTCGTCGAGCCTCCTCATGAGCCCACTCTGATCAATTATATCGAGTACATGAGATTACGGTCTTTCATTACTCATAATTCCCCAAGTTAGGTTATAAAGGAACCCCATATTCACATTATCAAAATGCTAACTTTTTACTAAATTTGCACAAATACATGCTAGATAGTTATAATCACAAGTTAATCAAACAACAAAGTTTAAAAGGATCCTCAATTTCACGAATTAGTGAAAACCCTCAATTCTAACCCTAGAATTTTCCCCAAATTCCAAAAGGGTTTATAACATGAAATTAGTCAAGTAATCATCTCTACTAGATAAATACAATACTAGTACAATATAAGCATCAGAGAATCAATATCTAATCCACAATCCCTCATTACGACTCTCTTATTCTCAACAAGTCATTTCCCCATTTAGGAACATGCTTATGATGGAAACTCAACTCACATACTATAATTAAAGGGAAGGGGTAAGATTATACCTCTAATGTTGAACTAACACTTGAAATCTTCAAGAATCCTTTACTGGTCGAGCTTCAATCCCAAGAAAAATATTTAGGGAATGAAATCAATGCTAGGTCTTAAACATTTTATAATATGGATAGTATTTTCGCTGCAGCGGATCCGCTCCGACGAAAATCTTATCTACGGGGGAAGTCACTTAAATCCCAGACATTCGCTTAGGCGGAAGAAACCTCCCCTGAGGCACACACGCCCCGACGAGGAACACATCTGCTACATCAAATTCTTGACTGATAGAATAACCTCGCTTCGACGAGCTAGGCCTCCACTGAGGCGGATGCCTAGTCGCCGGCGTGAACACCAGCAACCAACAACAATCCAAAGTGATCCAAACCCCCATCAACCACCCGAAACACTCCGGAACACAAACCAAACATACATTTCTATCATAAAACACATTTCAGACATGTTCGTGCACTCGAATTTCCTGAAAATGGTCTCTAACTCTCAAGTTTGACTAAACTCAACTCTTAAGTTCTAATTCCATAATTTGACAAACTAATTCCCAAAACACACCAGGCTGCCTCGGAGTCCGCACCAAAAGCTCGATTAAGTCATAAACGTCGTTCTGGAGCTAATGGAACCGACGAAACTACGAACGGAGCGTGTTTACCCAAAAGTCAACTATGAGTCAAACTCTTCTAAACTCTTAACTTGGAATTTCTCTAACTTAACTAAATGGGTATGAAACCTACCTGGTCACCTCAGAAACTGTGTCACCCATCCACGCAAGTCACAAACAAGAAAACAAAAGGTGTGGGAAGGGTAATTTAGGGTTTTCTAGGCAAAACAAGCAAAACGACTTGTCGAGTCGTTACAAAAATGAATGCTTGTTTCCTTTTTTTTTGCAACTATTTACTTTCAACTTTTCAAATGGCATGTTTAAGACCTAGGATTAAAGGTCATTTTGATATATTTTACACATCTTTAATTTAAGACCACAAGATTCAAAAATCTTCTTTACTTTATTTAATTTCCTGTCAAATCAAACCAGACAAACATTTTATAATGATGGAGTAATTATTTAGTTTTTTTGAAGCAAAGAGTCCATTTTTGGAAACCACACTAGTGCAAAAGATTACATTACTAAGTAAGATAAGACAAGAAATAAGGGCATAGTAGCTACACGAAATTAAAGCTAGTGTGTGTTCTTAGAAAGTCCTCTTCTCTCTCTTTAACCCAAATATATGTTATAATTCTAGAATCAAGCTTAATCGATCTGCATGCAAGTAGAAGCTCAGCACTGCCAATGGAACAGTGAACCAAGCAACGAAGAAGAAATGAGAGAAAGGGTTGTGAAACTTTTCTAATTTTCTTATTAACACAAATGTTCACAAACTGCACCTATTTATACTAAGAGGATTTGCTTAATCTTATTACAAACATAGCCACTAGATAACAAGAACTAAAATCTAAGTAGTAGAACTACAAATAGAACAAGAGACAGTATACACAGTATACAGTATCATACATGTATACTGCTGGTATCTTCAACACGCCCCCTCAAGCTAGGAGCTAAAAACAAGCTTTTATGTCCTTGCTTGGACAATAGATAATCATGCCGACCTTGAGTGAGCCCCTTTGTGAGTGCATCTGTCGGCTGCTCCTCAGTAGGCACATAAACTGTATGTATCAGTCTTTGTTATATCTTCTCCCTGACGAAGTGACAGTCGATATCAATATGCTTGGTCCTCTCATGAAAGACTGGATTGACTGCGATCTGTAGAGCAGACTTGTTGTCACTGTGCACTGGTATTGAGAGCTTAAGAGGAACAGACATTTCAGTGAACAATCCCTTGAGCCATACCACTTCTGCAACTGCTGAGGCTAAACTCATGTACTCAGCCTCAGCTGAACTCCTCGAGACTGTGGGCTGCTTCTTGGATTTCCATGAGATAAGAGAAGATCCAAAGAACACTAAATAACCTGTAGTGGACCTCCTTGTATTGAGACAAGAGGCCCAATCGGCATCACAATAGGCAGTGAGATTGGTTGTGTCCCCTGCTGGCATAAAAATACCCAGACCTGGGGCTTGTTTAAGATATCTAACCACATGATGTGCTTCCATAAGATGAGATGTCTTTGGATTCTGAAGGAACTGGCTTAAGCACTGGACAGCAAAGGAGATATCAGGTCTGGTATTTGTCAAGTACAAAAGCCTCCCAATCAGCCTCTGATAGCTTGCTGGATCTTCCAGCAATGGATCTTTAATCTTTGATGCATCATCAGTAATATGTTGATCATAAACAGCAGATGTCAAATTGGCATTAAGCTCCATAGGGGACCTTGCTGGTTTCCCACTAGACAATCCAAGATCAGATATTAGCTCCACGATATATTTTCACTGATGCATTACCACTCCACTGACATTTCTATCAAACTCAAAGCCTAGGAAATATCACAAAGTTCCCAAATCTTTGATCTTGAAATTCTGTTGAAGAGCAACTTTGGTCTCCTGAATAAGATCTTCATCATTCCCAGTAATGAGAAGATCATCCACATAGATGAGTACTACTATTATCCTGTCCTCACCTTTTTGGTTAGAAGAGAATAGTCTAGGTGACTTTGAACAAATTCTGAATTCTTTAAGGCAGTGGTTAGTTTATTGTTCCATTGCCTAGAAGCTTGTTTTAATCCATATAATGACTTAATCAGCCTACATACATTCCCTTGTTTGTCATCAAAACCTTGTGGCATGTTCATGTAAACCTCTTCATTAAGGTGTCACACCCCGAACCCCGGGCTCGTGACTGGTGCCCTACCTGGGCACCCTCCTATTCATACAATACAATATACCGCGGAAGATAAATAACACTCATCATTTTTTTTTCTTAAAACCAAGGCAAAGCCGATAAGGCTGTCATAATATAAATCACCCAAAAAGGGTCTACACTGTCCAACAATGTAAATACAACTCTTGTCAGTCCAGCCCACATATGAATACAGACCTCTAAGATTTTGAACAAATACTATGACGGGACAAGGCCCCGCCGTACCTCTGAATATACCTATCTAGCATGACAAGCTCCAGAACATTGGAGCTATCCCAAAATGCTGAACAAGGATCCTAAGCTCACGGATCCACAACTGTGTACTTAGACCTTCGGATATAAACGCAGCCCCCCGAAGGGGGTCAGTACAACAGGTACCAAGTATGGAACGAAAATACAGTACAGTAAACAAGATCGTAACTGTACAAAGGAATGACTGGGGCAAGTATGAAAATCAAATACCATGTCCTACCGTGTCATATAACAATCAGAGCCAACTGTATCTTGTAACACTGTACTACTATAACACCGTACCACCTTCACATATGAAAGCCACGTCAAAATCAGGGACACATGCCCTCCGCATATAATATCACAAAAGCATGCTCGTGGAATACAACATCACTGACAGCATGTAACGAGCATAATATATAACCAGTTATGTCAAAGTTAGGGACACATGCCCTCAAAGTCATTATACAATTCTAACCATGAGTCTATTTCACCCGCATAGGTCACGTGGACCCGCATGAGGCAATTTCCTCGCATAGGACTGTTTCACCCGCATAGGTCACGTGGACCCACATGAGGTATTCCTCGCATAGGACTATTTCACCCGCATAGGACTATTTCACCCGCATGGATCCTGTGGGCCCGCAATGAGTATATCCGCCATACTCACATCATGGGTAGCAAATCCATGAAAATGTATTATGTCTTGGGGGTTTGCTCCGCAATTATACTCAGAAGGAGTATAACGTCTTGGGGTTTACCCCGCATTTATACTCAAGAGGTGTATAACGTCTTGGGGGTTTATCCCGCATTTATACTCAAAACACTAGCACCAATGGCTATCATGAACAACATATACAAGTTAAGATAATCCTTGACTCTCATCATCATAAAATGAATAAACCATCATTTTAGCAAACCAAGACAATACCATGCCTTTCCTTTTTAACAAACCAAGACAATTTACATGCCTTCCTTTTTAAACAAATCAAGATAATATCATGCCTTCCTTTTCTAAGATATGATTTTGGCAAATCAAGGTACTAGACCTCACGTGCTACTTTAAAACATCTTTGAACATCAAAGTGCCACATATCATGTATTATATTGAGGACTTAATCATGGACATTTTCACACGATTTCCTTAAAATATTTTAAACCATCCCTTGACTTTCCACAAAACTTGTTATAACAACTTCTCATAAAGCCGTTATAACCACCTTCATTTTAGAAACTAAAGTAATACCACGTCTTTCCTTTTAATACAATCAAGGCATTATCATGTCATGTAAGGGAATTGAACCCAAAGTACTTTGTACATCTATTCTTTATAAAAGAATCATTTCATGAAATATTAGGGTGTTGGACCCAAAAGTACTTTCACTATTAAAACCAAGTTACTTACTCTTTTAAACTCAAGTAACTTATACTTTTAAAACCAAGTTACTTATGCCTTTAAATCAAGTCACTTACTCTTTCCAATCAAATCATTTATTCTCTTTAAATCAATCAAGTAACATATACTTTTCAAAACCAAGTCTCATGTACTTACAAAATTAATACTTTTATGAGCCGTGAATAGGTTATACTCGTTTATAACGATCTTGTTAAATCAGTCATGATCTAGAAAATGTAATACAATTTTGTCTTATATTAGTTTCTATGCAGATGGAGAATTCTACTTATTTCAATATAATTGATTGTCGTTACATTTTCATTAACGCTGCAATGGCTTGTTCGATACCTATTCTCATTAGTGTAGTAAATTAGCAAGGTCCCTCGACTCCAATACTTCCTAACGACTCTTACCAACATCTCCCATAAGACTTGGTAAGAACTTAGGAATATTCTAGACATGCCTTTAGCATAAAATCAATAACATGAATACTTCCTATGACAAGGAAAGTATACTCAAGAACAAGTCATGTATACTCCTAACAACAAGGCAAGTATACCTCAAATATCCAGTCATGTATACTCCTAACAACAAGGCAAGTATACTTCAAACAACAAGTCATGTATACTCCTAACAACAAGGCAAGTATACTTCAAATATTGAGGCAAGTATACTCCTAACAACAGAGCAAGTATACTTCAAATATCAAGTCATGTATACTCCTAATAACAAGGCAAGTATACCATAAAAATACTCATGTCTATAGAAAGAAGAAGTTCACATACCTCGTGACGACTAACCAATACGACAAGTAGCAAAATGCTCCAAAGTACTTCAACTTCATCGGCTATTCCTTAAGCCAAGTAGACTCTGCTACACGTAGTGCTTCAACCTAAAATGGTCATAGTACTTCTATCAATATCATACTTACTATTGTAAGACTTATACCAAATAATTGCCCTCTAATTCTACGAAAAACCGGGCAGCACTTCCTTTGTTTCTACGTACTTTTCCACCTTTTCTAAGGTCCGTATTCATCAACCAACAAGCCACTTTTAAGGCGCAACCAATAGTTAACCAAAGGGGATTACACGCCTAACTATGCGTGTAAAATTCTGCCCCACAATTTATAAAACAGTCCGCAATTAATCCATTATTAAGGGTACAATGTGAAGCCTCTAACACCCTTATTCTTTAGGACTTCCATTAGCCAACTACTACATTAATTATGCATGTTTACGGGCTGATTTTCCAGCATAATAACACCCCAAAACAGTCCATAAAACGACACAACGACGTCTAACAATTTTAGGCAGTTTTCGGCTAACAACAACTACAACAATACAAAGTCCTTTTCCTTAATTCCTTTTAGCCCAATTCTCATTCCAACATGTTATATAAGTTATATAATCTATATCCAACAATATTTCCTTCATTATATAACATGCAATACATGAAAATAACGACAATAAAAATCAACGAATCTATTGTCGACAAAAGTGCTACTCTCGGCCAACTCTTCCAAAGTAGGGCATGCACACTTTATTTTCCATATCTTCCTTAATACAAGTTCATCTATATACTATAACAATGAGTAATATCCAATTACTGCGGAAAAAGAAGAATCATTACCTCATTTTTGTGCCCAAAAACGTCCCGGGCAGAATGCTACGTTTTGGTCCGCAGTTTTCGATTCGCTCCACTTCTTCAAGTTTCAATCACATATATGTATCCTCTACAACCTTAGGAGCAACTTCTCTTTACGTTTTGCTTCCAAAAAGTCGACGGAAACCCCTAGGGTTTCATCACCATTCTCGGCCCAATGAAGATTTGAGGTTAGTGGTGTGTTATCTTGGCTAATCACTAGGTTAGGGACCCTAATCATGTGTTAATAAACTAACTTGGAAGGTTTAAGAATTTTTGTCCAAGAATCTTAGCCAAAACCGAGAGCAACAATATAGAGAGGGAAAATATATTTCTTAAAAATATTCTAAGTGTTGGAAGACTTGTCTTTCACCTCCTCTCTTGTATATATAATATATCTTTAAGGTTGGATGCTTGACAAGTGTATGGCCTTATGTGTTGCAAGACAAGTGGAGTGGGACCCACCTCCACGTGTCTCCAAAATATCTAAAATGGTCAAAGTCTTCCAAGACCAAGACAAGGGGTGCCACGTGTCACCCTACCATTCGTCTAAAATATTTTCACCCTCCAAAAGTCCATAATTGGCCAAAATATCGAAAAACCTGTGGGCCCCACAAAATTATAAAATTTTCCGGGTGGGCCCCACATGACCAAATCCGAAAATAATATTCCATAATTCTAATATATTCTATGAATCCCACATACCAAATTTGAGAATCATATTCCAATTAATGAACCTTTTTCCTTCACGAGGTTCCGAAATTTTTTTTTCCGGATTTTTTCATTCTTTCTAAAATTCAAATCTCAATTTCTCATGTTTGTTCTTATCTCAAACTGTTGGAAATACGGGGTGTAACATTCTTCCCCCCTTAGAAACATTCGTCTCGAATGTTCATACTATGTTCAATCTAAACAGATAAAGGTATAGTCTCCTTGGAACTACACCCTCTGAAACCAATCATGCCACATATGGCCCTAATGCATCACACCTGCATATACATAAATCATAAGCCAACCGAGGAATTAAATCTAAAGTGTATAACATCACTATTAACTCCACTTCATGGCCTAAAAGGATACTTTCTTCGTACCTTCACTTCCCATACTATAAACACTTCAATCTTTTAACACATGTTCGCTTCTTTTCTTACTCGTCGTACTCTTCTCGTGCTTTCAAACTCTTCCTAGTACACGTACATAATTTCAAACACTGCTTCTATTTTCCAAACCTTGGAATTACTACATCCAACAATTTAAGGTCATAATACTAGATTCAATTTCTTTTAAGGTCATTCTCGGCCCTCACGATCCGATCCTGGTGGAACGTGTCCACAAACTCGTACAACAATTAACTAGACTAGGGCCTTGCACCCTCGTGACCCTATCACATGGCGGGACCGCCTCGAACTGACCCCACTTCATCTCGGGATACGGGTTGACCCGCAATTGGCCCACAACCCGACCCATCGTCACACTTAACTCTCATTATTGGTCTGAAATAATCTTACTACCCGAGAAGGCCTTGTACATCTAAGGTCTCAGCGGTTATCAATATTCTAAGGTTCACAATTATTCCATGTCCCAAGCTTACATTATCAGTCCCCACATACGGGAAATGTAGCTTCTTAAAATCTTGTAGTCTTTATCACAATAATTCTATTTATTCCATACCATTATTATTCACACAATCACTTAAGCGTACAACACAGCTTAATCTAACAACATGGTATGTTATCAAATCAATAAAACATGATCTCTTTTAAGAGTCTATCACAATCTCAGACCGTTCATTACCTTCTGACCATTCCAAATCAGTACATAAATAAAGACTAGGTGTGGGTTCAATAAATTGTTTCACACCTTCCAAGTAATTACAAAGGCTTAACCAACTCCTGCTAGACCATAATCATTCTAGGTAACATATATACGGCTCCAAATAAATACATTCGTACAGATATACTTCCTGAATATACCTACTATACGATAATTTTTACCAACCTGGATACGCAATCCATAAAACTGCTCGTACATTGTTGCCTTTCTCAAAGCTGCAATCACAATAACTGTTAGGGAAAGACCATCCTAACAACACAGCTCTATCGCACGACCTTAGAGTAAGAAGAATAGAAACCAATCCTAAATATCATGTAGCCTCCTGTGTATAAGTATGGTGCACACATACCCATATCCAAGACTCTACTAGACACGGTCTGTAGACATTCCGAGGACTAATGCTTTGATATCATTCTGTCACACCCCGAACCCCGGGCCCGTGAGTGGTGCCCTACGTGGGCACCCTCCTATTCATACAATACAATATACCGCGGAAGATAAATAACACTCATCATTTTTTTTCTTAAAGCCAAGGCAAAGCCAATAAGGCTGCCATAATATAAATCACCCAAAAAGGGTCTACATTGTCCAACAATGTAAATACAACTCTAACCAGTCCATCCCACATATGAATACAAACTTCTAAGATTTTGGACAAATACTATGACGGAACAAGGCCCCGCCGTACCTCTGAATATACTTATCCATAATGACAAGCTCCAGAACATTGGAGCTATCCCAAAATGCTGAACAAGGATCTTAAGCTCACGGATCCACAACTGTGTACTTAGACCTTCGGACATAAATGCAGCCCCCCGAAGGGGGTCAGTACAACAGGTACCAAGTAAGGAACGAAAATACAGTATAGTAAACAAGATCATAACTGTACAAAGGAATGACAGGGGCAAGTATGAAAATCAAATATCAGGTCCTACCGTGTCATATAACAATCAGAGCCAACTGTACCTTGTATCACTGTACTACTATAACACCGTACCACTTTCACATATGAAAGTCACGTCAAAATCAGGGACACCTGCCCTCCGCATATAATATCACAGAAGCATGCTCGTGGAATACAACATCATTGTCAGCATGTAACGAGCATAATATATAACCAGTTAAGTCAAAATTAGGGACACATGCCCTCGAAGTCATTATACAATTCTAACCATGGGTCTATTTCACCCGCATAGGTCACGTGGACCCGCATGAGGCAATTTCCTCGCATAGATCAAGCTTTCACCAAAGATAGGTCACGTGGACCGCGTGAGGTATTCCTCGCGTAGGACTATTTCACCCGCATGGACTTCGTGGCCCATGATGAGTATATCCGCCATACTCGCATCATGGGTAGCAAATCCATGGAAATGTATAATGTCTTGGGGGTTTACCCCGCAATTATACTCAGAAGGTGTATAACGTCTTGGGGGTTTACCCCGCATTTATACTCAAGATGTGTATAATGTTTTGGGGGTTTACCCCGCATCTATACTCATAACACTAGCACCAATGTCTATCATGAACAACATATACAAGTTAAGATAATCCTTGACTCTCATCATCATAAAATGAATAAACCATCATTTTAGCAAACCAAGACAATACCATGTCTTTCCTTTTTAACAAACCAAGACAATTTACATGTCTTCCTTTTTAAACAAATCAAGACAATATCATGTCTTCCTTTTCAACAATTCAAGACACTTACCATTTAAGCAAGTCAAAGTACTATCAAGGCACAAGATAGAATGACTATCATTTAAGCAAGCCAAAGTACTATCAAGGCACTAACACACCTTGCATCACTAAGGATTAAAGTCCATTTCGACAATGTACGTGAGCCGTACATTCACTTTATCAACTAAATTTCCATTTTAGGAAAATCCAAGTACTACATGTATCGTTAGGAAGTAGGATCCAATACATGTATCATTTTGAAACCATCATTTAGGAGATCGAGACACTTATCATTCCAAGTATCTTTCTAAGATATGATTTTGGCAAATCAAGGTACTAGACCTCACGTGCTACTTTAAAACATCTTTGAACATCAAAGTGCCACATATCTTGTATTATATTGAGGACTTAATCATGGACATTTTCACACGATTTCCTTAAAACATTTTAAACCATCCCTTGACTTTCCACAAAACTTGTTATAACAACTTCTCATAAAGTCGTTATAACCACCTTCATTTTAGAAAACTAAAGTACTACCATGTATTTCCTTTTAATACAACCAAGGCATTATCATGTCATGTAAGGGAATTGAACCCAAAGTACTTTGTACATCTATTCTTTATAAAAGAATCCTTTCATGAATATTAGGGCGTTGGACCCAAAAGTACTTTCACTATTAAAACCAAGTTACTTACTCTTTTAAACTCAAGTAACTTATACTTTTAAAATCAAGTAACTTATGTCTTTAAATCAAGTCACATACTCTTTCCAATCAAATCATTTATTCTCTTTAAATCAATCAAGTAACATATACTTTTCAAAACCAAGTCTCATGTACTTACAAAATTAATACTTTTATGAGCCGTGAATAGGTTATACTCGTTTATAACGATCTTGTTAAATCAGTCATGATCTAGAAAATGTAATACAATTTTGTCTTATCTTAGTTTCTATGCAGATGGAGAATTCTACTTATTTCAATATAATTGATTGTCATTACATTTTCATTAACGCTGCAATGGCTTGTTCGATACTTATTCTCATTAGTGTGGTAAATTAGCAAGGTCCCTCGACTCCAATACTTCCTAACGACTCTTACCCACATCTCCCATAAAACTTGGTAAGAACTTAGGAATATTCTAGACATGCCTTTAGCATAAAATCAATAACATGAATACTTCCTATGACAAGGAAATTATACTCAAGAACAAGTCATGTATACTCCTAACAACAAGGCAAATATACCTCAAATATCCAGTCATGTATACTCCTAACAACAAGGCAAGTATACTTCAAATAACAAGTCATGTATACTCCTAACAACAAGGCAAGTATACTTCAAATATCGAGGCAAGTATACTCCTAACAACAGGGCAAGTATACATCAAATATCAAGTCATGTATACTCCTAATAACAAGGCAAGTATACCATAAAAATACTCATGTCTATAGAAAGAGGAAGTTCACATACCTCGTGACGACTAACCAATACGACAAGTAGCAAAATGCTCCAAAGTACTTCAACTTCATCGGTTATTCCTTAAGCCAAGTAGACTCTGCTACACGTAGTACTTCAACCTAAAATAGTCATAGTACTTCTATCAATATCATACTTACTATTGTAAGACTTATACCAAATAATTTCCATCTAATTCTACGAAAAATCGGGCAGCATTTCCTTTGTTTCTACGTACTTTTCCACCTTTTCTAAGGCCCGTATTCATCAACCAACAAGCCACTTTTAAGGCGCAACCAACAGTTAACCAAAGGGGATTACACGCCTAACTAGACGTGTAAAATTCTGCCCCACAATTTATAAAACAGTCCGCAAAACAGTCCACAATTAATCTATTATTAAGGGTACAATGTGAAGCCTCTAACACCCTTATTCTTTAGGACTTCCATTAGCCAACTACTACATTAATCATGAATGTTTAGGGGCTGATTTTCCAGCATAATAACACCCCAAAACAGTCCATAAAACGACACAACGACGTCTAACAGTTTTAGGCAGTTTTCGGCTAACAACAACTACAACAATACAAAGTCCTTTTCCTTAATTCCTTTTAGCCCAATTCTTATTCCAACATGTTATATAAGTTATATAATCTATATCCAACAATATTTCCTTCATTATATAACATGCAATACGTGAAAATAACGACAATAAAAATCAACGAATCTATTGTCGACAAAAGTGCTACTCTCGGCCCACTCTTCCAAAGTAGGGCATGCACACTTTATTTTCCATATCTTCCTTAATACAAGTTCATCTATATACTATAACAATGAGTAATATGTAATTACTGCGGAAAAAGAAGAATCATTACCTCATTTTTGTGCCCAAAAACGTCCCGGGCAGAATGCTACATTTTGGTCCGCAGTTTTCGTTTCGCTCCACTTCTTCAAGTTCCAATAACATATATGTATCCTCTACAACCATAGGAGAAACTTCTTTTCACGTTTCGCTTCCAAAAAGTCGACGCAACCCCCTAGGGTTTCATCACCATTCTCGGCCCAATGAAGATTTGAGGTTAGTGGTGTGTTATCTTGGCTAATCACTAGGTTAGGGACCCTAATCATGTGTTAATAAACTAACTTGGAAGGTTTAAGAATTTTTGTCCAAGAATCTTAGCCAAAACCGACAGCAACAATATAGAGAGGGAAAATATATTTCTTGAAAATGTTCTAAGTGTTGGAAGACTTGTCTTCCACCTCCTCTCTTGTATATATAATATATCTCTAAGGTTGGATGCTTGACAAGTGTATGGCCTTATGTGTAGCAAGACAAGTGGAGTGGGACCCACCTCCACTTGTCTCCAAAATATCTAAAATGGCCAAAGTCTTTCAAGACCAAGACAAGGGGTGGGGCTATGCCATGTGTCACCCTACCATTCGTCTAAAATATTTTCACCCTCCAAAAGTCCATAATTGGCCAAAATATCGAAAAACTTGTGGGCTCCACAAAATTATAAAATTTTCCTGGTGGGCCCCACATGACCAAATCCGAAAATAAAATTCCATAATTCTAATATATTCTATGAATCCCACATACCAAATTTGAGAATCATATTCCAATTAATGAACCTTTTTCCTTCACGAGGTTCTGAGATTTTTTTTTCCGAAATTTTTCATTCTTTCTAAAATTCAAATCTCAATTTCTCACATACGTTCTTATCTCAAACTGTTGGAAATACGGGGTGTAACATAAGGTCACCTTGCAAAAATGCATTGTAGACATCCATTTAATATACTTGCCGACCTTTGGAAGCAGCAACTGAAATCACTACCCTCAATGTTACCATCTTTGCCACATGTGAGAAAGTGTCTTGGTAATCAACTCCTTCTTTTTTATTGTACCCATTGGCCACTAATCTTGCTTTGAACCTCTCCACGTCACCATTTGCCTTGTACTTGATCTTATAGACCCACTTGCATCCAATAGCCTTCTTGTGTCTGGGAAGGTCAGTAACTTCCCAGGTATTATTGTCTTCCAATTCCTTCATTTCAGCCTTCATGACATCCACCCATCTGGTGTCCTGTACTACTGCAGAATATGAAGTTGGCTCTTGCTCAACCTCTATTTTGGCAATATAACTCTTGTATCTTACAGTAAAACCAGTGTAGTTCAGATTGTTAGACATAGGATACAAGCAATATTGCTTGTTCCCTACACCCCCTATCTGATGTATAAAATCTCTCATTCATGTAGGTTGTTTCCTGCTCCTATCTGATCTCCTCAATAGTGGCTCATATTCAGGTGTGTCATTATTTTCTGCTTCTGCCTGGCTGGTGGAGTGAGTATCATGAGATCCCTTCTCAACAGTTGTAACATCATCATCTGGCTCAGTCTGGTATGCATCTTCAGTTCTTCTGGAAAATTGCTTAAAGATATCTCCATCAGCCTCCATATCAACTTGTTGTACTTCTGAATTCAATTTGCCATCTGCTCCAGATACCTTCTTCTGTTGAAAAGGAAATATGTCTTCATAGAATGTAACATCCCTGCTCACAAAGAGAATGTTATTAGATAGATTTAACAGTCTATATCCTTTCTGCCTGGAAGAATATCTAAGCAATACTGCCTTTATGGCCCTGGTGTCAAATTTATCAGACTGCACCAGGTTTGTTGCATAGCAAAGACTCCCAATAACTCTCATGTGGGACAGAACTGGAGTCTTCTTATATAGTCTTTCATATGGTGAGATGTTTCCCAACACCACTGAAGGTAACCAGTTCATAATATTGTTAGGCGTATTTTGTATACGCCTTTTGAGTCATTTTTAGTTAGTATTTCCATTTTCGTTCAAATAAGTGTCTTGCTAGGTTGTTTTTCTTTCTTTTGAGTCACAGCGGTGCAAAAAGACAATATGGCGAAAAGGAGCGAGAATTGGGCAGAAAATGTGCCCCCGAGGCAAAAAGGACGAAAGTTGGCAAATTAGGACGAAGGATTGTCAACACCGCGGTGCCATATTTACTGAAAAGCCACAGGATTTTCAGACATGATGCCAACATGCGAACGCGATGCCATTATGCGAGAGACTACAGAGTTTCGCATCGTGCCGTTATACAAAATTGTGGTGCCGGTGCGGAAAATCTCAGTTCCGGAGAAGAATTGGCTAAGAGCAGATTGGTCCATAGGGCACAAAATTTGAAACATATTTAAGCCCTAGAGATTAATGTTATGAGGGGGTTGGTCATTCTACAACATAACACAACACAAGATAACAAGGGAGGCTACAATTGGGAGACTTAGTTCGCAGTAATTTCTTTTCTTTCGTTTTTAATTCAGTTTATGTATGGATTTTCTATTAGTTCTTAGTGTGACTATGACTAGGAGCTAAACACTTTATTAGGGCTTTCCTTATGAATCGCTTGAAACTTCTATTCATGAATTAATGTAGTAGTTTGATTTCTTCTTCACTTGATTAAGATTTAGTCAATAATTGGTATGAATGCTTGATAATTAATTGATCACTAATTATCATAATATATATTATTTCGAATCAAGAACCGAGAGGAGAGATTTGGAATTGCTGTAATTGACTAGACATGTGTTAAAATCGCGGATGACAGTACTCCGATACTTGTGTAAAATTATAGGTTATTGTTCTTAATCCTCCTATATGATAAATCCTATCATAGAAATATAGAAGGGTTATGCACTGGGGTTGAGTGATTATATGTCCTAACCGGAATATAAGACAATTTAGTTAATCGTTATTTTAACGTAGAAGAAGAAGTCATTCTAGTTGCATTAAGAATTGAATAGAGTGGATAGTCGAGGATTTTGGAAGCCCTAATTCATTCATAACTGATTACAACTTAAATGGTTCAGTAATTCTTGCAATTATTCTAGTAGTTAAACAAAAACTCAACTCAAATATCGATTGCCAAATAGATGAACGGTAATTAGAAACCAGTCTCTGAGAACGATATTCGGTCTTATCAGACTATATTACTTGTCAACGATGTGTGTGCTTGCGTGAGAATTCGAATTATCGCTAACAAGTTTTTGGCGCTGTTGCCGGGGACTGGCGTACTTCTAATATCGAACCATCTATTTTTATTTCTAATTTGGCCTTATTTTTATTTTTATTTTTACTATTAGAACCCTGTTATCTTGATTTTGTTTGTTGATTTTGGTCTATTTCAGGAATCTAGTGTATGCGAAGAAGGAGAGGAGCAGATACACTTGTTCCCTTCAACTCTGAAATCGAAAAATTGTGCAAGCAAAACAGGAGTGAGAAAAGAATTGCTGATTTACTAGCCATGGAAAATCAGCAGAACAACAACGGGGTACCTGATGAGGGGTTGAATAATGGTGTTACTGACGATGACATTAGATTGAGGCTCTTTCCGTTCTCAATTGGGGACAGAGACAAGAGCTGGTTGAACTCACTACCTGCCAACTCTGTCACCACCTGGTAAGACCTTGCCCAAAAGTTTCTTGCAATTTTTTTCCCACCTTCAAAAGCGGCAAAGTTAATGGGAGAGTTAAATAATTTTTACCAGGTGGTTGGTGAGTCACTCTATGATGCATAGGAGCAATTTAAGGATCTGCAAAAGAAATTCCCACAACACGGCATAGAGAAGTGGATGTTAGTCCACATTTTTATAATGGGCTGAGTGGTACTACTCGTACCATCATTGATGCTGCAGCAGGGGGAGCCTTCATGAGAAAGAGTGTCAATGAGGCACAATAGTTACTGAATGACATGGCTGCCAACAATCACCAAGGGGCAGATGATAGGTCAGTAAATAGTAGGAAGACTATGGGTATACATGAATTAGATGTCATCATCGCTCGAATGCGGTAGCCGACGGCCGAAGCAAGCTGCGTGAGAACACTATGTCATGAATGCGATCGGATGCGATAAATTGTGAGATTTGTGGTGGACCGCACTCTTTTGACAGATGCACAGCGGTGGATCCCAATAGTGTGACAATGGAGCAGGTTCAGGCAGTTGGGAACTTTCAGCGGCCTTATAATTTTAACACATACAATCCAGGGTGGAGAAATCATCCTAACTTTTCGTGGAGGAACGACCAGGCCCAGCAGCAACCATATCAAGGTAGTTACCAGAACCAGCAAGGACAAAATCAGGCTACCTCATCCAGCTTTAGACCGCCTGAGCAGGAGAAGTCGATGGGCGAGAGTTGTAATGCTTGCACCAATTCGCGGTCGCGAATCATTTCATCTCGAAACAGTCCTCGGGAATTTGGAAACGCGGGTTGGGCAACTGGCAAAGATGGTAACCAACAGGCCGTAGGGTACTCTCCCAAGCAATATAGAGGTCAATCCGAGAGAGCAATGTTAGGCAGTGTTGCTAAGGAGTGGAAAGAAGTTGGAGCAGGTTGCTCCCCAACCCGCAGTGGTTCATGAGAAAGAGGGCGAGAAAGCATTTGAGGAAGAAAATAAGGGGGTCACTGAGGACCACCCTACAGTTGAGAAAGCTCCACCAGCACCTTTGAAGGAATACACTGATAGAATCCCTTACCCTCAGAGCCTCCAGAAGAAGGTCATAGACAAGCAGTTCTCCAAGTTCTTGGAGGTATTTAAGAAGTTGCACATTAATATCCCCTTCATTGAGGCGTTAGAATAAATGCCCGCATACTTCAAATTCATGAAGAAGATACTTGGGAAGAAAAGAAGGTTGGCGGATTATGAGATAGTAGCGCTGACAGAGGAGTGAAGCTCCATCCTACAAAAGAAATTGTCTCCTAAGTTGAAAGATCCAGGAAGCTTCACCCTGCCCTACACTATTGGCAACGTAACATGCAACCGGGCGCTGTGTGACTTAGGGGCTAGTATCAATCTCATGCCTCTGTCTGTATTCAAGAGATTGGGTTTGGGGGAAGTCAAACCAACCACAGTTAATATGCAGCTGGCTGACCGAACCGTGGTGCACCCCAGAGGCATAGTTGAAGATGTGCTTGTCAAGGTGGAAATTTCTTCTTTCCAGCAGACTTCTTCATTCTTGACATGGAAGAAGATGATAAAATACCAATCATTTTGGGGAGACCATTCCTAGCTACTGGTAGAGCCCTAATCGATGTGGAGAAGGGAGAATTGAGGCTAAGGGTTCAGAAAGAATAAATGGTATTCAATGTGTTTAAATCCACCATTGAGTCACAGGACAGCAACAAGTGCTTGATAAGCACAAGCGAAAGCAATGATTCGTAGACTTAGGCCAAAACTAGGGAGATCATCCCTACAGCTGTGAACCCGCAGGCTAGTTTGAAAGCTGCAACAAAAGTAGATGACATGAAAGGCGTGACAGTGTAAATCCTATCGAACCTACTGTGAAGAAGAAAAATTGAGTGAGGAAGAGGAGAATGATTTTTAAGTGGATAGGTTGTGGTGTTAATTTACCCCAATGATTTGATAAAGAATTTGCGTCCGGCTACAAGACGTTAAAGATAACGCTACTTGGGAGGCAACCCAATGTTTAAATTATGCAATTTAGTTTAATTAGAACAGTCTCACTTTTGGTATTTTTTTTTATTGTGATGCCAGGTGAAGAAGTCGGAGACTAAGCATGAAGAAGAGGATGGAAAACACGAGTCAGTCGATCAGTGCGATCTGAGGACGCGATCTTGAATGTTCATAGAGTCCCGATGCTTTAGGCACGCGGTCTTAGCGATTTCCGAATAATAAAAAGGCCCTGAATCGCCAAATCTCCTCCCACAGATACCATCTCAGTGCAATATTCGCCGCCACCACCACCATTTTGAGCCGCTGTAAGTCGTCCCTTTAATTTTTGAGTCTTTTACACATTTGGGACAATGTGTTCTTATTTTATTTTATTTTTATATCTATTTTTGAGTCTTTTGTTTGTTTTTTTTGTTTTATGTGAGTCAATTTTTTTTTATGATCATGCATGTTGTGCTTATTTGGAACGCCTAGTGAACTAAGTGGGATAATGTAGTGGAATGAGAAGCTAAAATATGTGTGCTTAAGTTAGATATGTCAAAAATTCATGAAAATTTGATTATTTGGAATATTTGGTGCTTAGCCTATGTGCTGTCAATTGAAAAATATCTGTGAAGTCTGCTTGCTTGTTATTTGAGGCGAAATAGTTAAGATGTACATGTTAGAGAGATGATTCAGACATTTCTTTGTTAGTCTTTCTTACCATTCATTACCTACCTTGCAATAAATTGTATCCCTAGTCAGCCCTTTGAGCCTAAAATGAGTTGTTTTCTTTGACACCTCATGATTCCCTCGTGTGTCATAAGCGGTAATTGAAAAATTGGGATGAAACAGAGTGAAAAAAGAATACAAAAAGAGAGTGAAAAAGTGATGCACCCCAATGAAAAAAATGTAAAAGCTTAAGTTTGGGGGTGCCTATGTGAATTGGTTCATGCTCTCAAAAAGAAAAAAAGGATATAGGTATAAACTGAAAAGAATACCAAAAAGAAGGACAAAATGGTTGAGTAAGAAAAATGTTTATGGTACGTAAATTGAGCTTAAATGTCTAATCTTACCTACCCCTGCCTAAGTCTACATTACAACCCTGAAAAGTCCTGATGATCTCTAGAATGTATGTCTATGATTAGTGGAGAATAGCAAGTAAACAGGCTCATAGAACTAAATGAAATTGATATGCATAAGTTAGGTATTCATGCTTCCATTGATTATGACTGAAATGAATTTGCGAAATATCTGACTTGAAATTCTAGATTGCTAAATTCATGCTCTATCTGTGCCTACATAGTATCCCAACTGACGTTCATGTGTTTCTAAGTAACCTTGTGCATCTGCTTGATTTGAGTCTCTTTGATTTTTTTTTTTTTTTTTGTGTTTTGATCTTTGCTCGAGAGCGAGCAAAGGTTAAGTTTGGGGGTGTTTGTTAGGCCTATTTTATATACGCTTTTTGAATTATTTTTAGTTAGTATTTTGAGTCACAGCGGTGCAAAAAGACAAAATGGCGAAAAGGAGCGAGAATTGGGCAGAAAAGGTGCTTCCGAGGCAAAAAGGACGAAAGTTGGTAAATCAGGACGAATGATTGTCAGCACCGCGGTGCCAATATGCAGAACTGCGGTGTCATATTTACTGAGAAGCCACAGGATTTTCAACACCTCGGTGACAACATGCAGAACCGTGGTGCCATTATTACTGAGAGACTGCAGGAGTTTCGGCACCGCGGTGCCGGTGCGGAAAATCTCAATTCCGAAGAAGAATTCGCTAAGGGCAGATTGGTCCATAGGGCACGAAATTTGAAACATATTTAAGCCCTAGAGATTAATGTTATGAGGGGGGGTGGTCATTCTACAACATAGCACAACACAAGACAACAAGGGAGGCTACAATTGGAGACTTAGTTCGCAGTAATTTCTTTTCTTTCGTTTTTAATTCAGTTTATGTATGGATTTTGTGTTAGTTCTTAGCGTGACTATGGCTAGGAGCTAAACACTTTATTAGGGCTTTCCTTATGAATCGCTTGAAATTTATATTCATGAAATAATGCAGTAGTTTGATTTCTTCTTCACTTGATTAAGATTTAGTCAATAATTGGTATGAATGCTTGATAATTAATTGATCACTAATTATCATAATATATATGATTTCGAATCAAGAACCGAGAGGAGAGATTTGGATATGTTGTAATTGACTAGACATAGGTTAAAATCGCGGACGACAGTACCCCGATACTTGTGTAGCATTATAGGTTACTGTTCTTAATCTTTCTACATGGTAAATCCTATCATAGAAATATAAAAGGGTTCTGCACTGGGGTTGAGTGATTATATGTCATAACCGGAATATAAGACAGATTAGTTAACCGCTATCTTAACGTAGAAGAATAAGGCATTCTAGTTGCATTAAGGATTGAATAGAGTGGATAGTCGAGGATTTTGGAAGCCTTAATTCATTCATAACTGATTACAACTTAAATAGTTCAGTAATTCTTGCAATTATTCTAGTAGTTAAACAAAAACCCAACTCAAATATCGATTGTCAAATAGATAACATAAAATAGATGAACGGTAATTAGAAACCAGTCTCTGAGGACGATATTCGATCTTATCAGACTATATTACTTGTCAACGATGTGTGCGCTTGCGTGAGCATTCGAAATATTGCTAACAAATATACACAGCAGTCTCCACACAATCCCCCCAGAACCTGGCTGGTAAGTAACTCTGAAACTTAATAACCCTTGCAAGTTCCAGGATGTGTCTATGCCTTATTTCAACTAGTCTATTCTGCTGAGAACTATAGGGACAAAATCTTTGATGCACAATTCCCAACTTTGCAAACAAATCTCTACATGTATTGTTAATGAATTATGATCAATTATCAGATCTAATAGACTTAACGTGTGCTCCATATTGTGTCGTAATCATCAAACATAAGTCTTTGAGCATAGTAGTGACATCTGATTTAATATGTAAAAGAAATATCCATGTCCATCTAGTAAAATCATCAACTACAGTTAGAAAGTACCTCATCCCAGTGTAGGTGGGTACCTTATATGGTCCCCAAACATCAAGATGTAACAAGTCAAATGAAAATGCAGTCTTACTATTGCTAGCTGGAAAGGGTAATCTGGTTTGTCTTGCCATATGGAATACATCACAATGTGGAAATGTAAAACTAGATTTATTACTGAAGGCATTTATTTTCCTAAGGACACTCATAGGTGCATGTCCTATCTCTTATGTCATAAAGCAGCTTTTAAGTCTTCAGACCGACCTTTCCCGTATGTGTTTGTCTTTATCACCGATCGCCTTCTGTAGAATCCAGCACATATAGACCATCCATCTCTCTACCAATCTCCTTCACCTTCCCAGTGAAGAGATCATGTAGTACAAAGAAATTAGGGGGAAATTTTGCACTACAATTCAGTTTCTTAGTTAGCTTTGACACTGAAAGTAAGTTAAATTAAAAACTTGGTACACAAAGCACATGGTTTATGAATTCACCTCCTATCAACCTACACTTTCCAGTTTATGAGATTGAGACAATGCCTCCATTAGGTAACTGCACATGTCCTGGATTTTTTGAAAAATTAAGTGTTTCAATCATATTTCTATATTTAACCATATGGTTAGTAGCTCCTGAATCTACTATCCAAGGACTACTACTGTTGCCTTCATTATGGGCACACTTACCTGCCATGTGCAACTTAGCAACAATGGCATGGTCTGTGCATGTTCCACTTTTTTGTGTCATTGCAGACATCATCTTCTGCAACATGTCTGGTGTGCAAGTCCTTATCATGTGTTGTAACTGCTCATGTTCGTATGTGGACAATTGATGATTGATATCTTCATAGTTCTTCTGATTGAACTCACCATCTACATATCCACCTTGAACCTGCATTCCATATCCTTGCATATTCTGTTGCATTAATCCATTCCCTTCCAATTGTGAAACCATGACTGCATTGACCTTTTTCTTTCCCTTAGAATCTGAGGGATATCCTACAAGTCTGTAACATTTCTCCATAGTGTGTCCCTGCTTCTTGCAGTAGTCACAGTAGTATAATAGCTTGTGACAGCCTTCCCTATTGTGTCCATTCATGCGACAGTGATCACAATAAGCATATGTACTATATTTCTTATTATTGTTAAATGAAGCTTTACTTGTCAATGCCATACTCTCGACGGAATTTCCTAGAGAAGAGATGTGCTTCTGACTCTCATCCTGTGCTATCATGGCATATGCCTGATTCACACTAGGTGTAGGAGACATCAATAAGATGTGACTTTTATCTTGATTATATCTGTCATTTAGTCCCATAAGGAACTCTAGTAGTCTCTGGTTCCCCATATGTGCTATGTACTCTCTCGGATTTGAGCATTCACAAGTAGGTGGTGGTATAATTGAGTCTATCTCGTCCCATATGTCTTTCATTCTGGAATAATACTGCGCAACTGGTGATGCTCCCTGATTCAACATCGACAACTCCTTCTTTAGTTGATATACTCAAGAGGGGTTGATTTTTATCAAATCTCTCCTTCAAATCCTTCCAGACAGCAGTTGTACTAGACCGATATAGGATTTCACTCAGGAGATTCTTATCAACATTCCTCATAATCCATGACATGACCAAGGCATTACATCTATCCAATTGCCTTGTGTGTATAGGTCCATATGTATCACGCTTCACAGAACCATCTATAAAACCAATTTTATTCCTCGTCAATAACGTCAATTGCATGGCTCTACTCCACAGTGTGTAATTCTCCATTCCAATTAACTGAATATCAACTTGTAATGCACCTGTTGTGTCTGATGCACTCTGGAAGAGAGGATGATTATGATCAATTATCTCGGAATTAGAAGTCGAACTCTCTTCTAACATCGTAGAAGGTACTGCTGTTGTATTTTCCATAATTCTCCAATTAACACAACAAACAATGACAACCACACACTAGATCGAATCACAAATTGCAAAATAGACTTAGGTACCAGTCGATTGGAAGAACCAGTAGATCAACAGTTCAATCACAACAAGTCGAGAGTGGAATTACTTAAGAAACAGACACAAATGCAGTATAAGTCGATCAAACAATAGATCGGACAATTTCAGTCAAAAAAATATAAATCGCACCTTCGTGAATCAGATCGCACAATTTCTGTTGTATCTCAACAGATCAATGATTGATACAGATCGTTGACTCTGATACCATGTTATAATTCTAGAATCAAGCTTAATCGATCTGCATGCAAGTAGAAGCTCAGCACTGTCAATGGAACAGTGAACCAAGCAACGAAGAAGAAAGGAGAGAAAGGGATGTGAAAGCTTTTCTAATTTTCTGATTAAAACAAATGTTCACAAACTACACCTATTTTTACTAAGAGGTTTTGCACCAATTAACATTATTACAAACATAGCCACTAGATAACAAGAACTAAAATTTAAGTAGTAGAACTACAAATAGAACAAGAGACAGTATACAGTATCATACATGTATATTGTTGGTATCTTCAACAATATACCCCTCAAGTTTGTTTTGATAGTTAACTTTATCTTCAATTAGTGATTGTAGATAAATATATTTCTTCGTTAACCCACCCGACCCACTAAATTAATTAAACCCCAAATATAAACACTCCAACCCATTTCCCTTCTCTTTGGATGACAATGGCGCAAGATAAGGAGCTAATTGACAAATGTTGAAGGTTTGATTCAAGTATTGGACTTCATATAGTACGATTTGCTTGATTACATTTGCTGTTAGTTGTCTTTATAAAATGCATTATTGAGTGAGCTTTTATTTAACTTAAAGGAGTCGCCAGAAAATTAAGAAAAAACTCGACGATTGAACACCTAAAAAGGCCATTGAAGGCCAATTGAGCTACCTGGGTTCTTCGAATAATAAAATATGGAGGTTCGAAGATTTTGTGTAAATTGAGGTTATTTTCGGAGCTTGTTACTGGATTTTCCCATTCAACAGTCTTCAAGTGAAGCTTAATTGATTCAAGAAGGGCATAATCATTTTCAAATTCACAATTTTCATACATCCTTAGTTAATTTTTTGGTAAGTTTAACTGAGCCTTTTGATTTAATCTGGTTTGGGTTTTAATTTGATGGGCTGCGGATCGGGTTTAATTGGGAACCCGTTCGAAATGGATAATTTAAATTGAAATTTGGTTTTTTAAATTGATTTGGGGTTTTAATTCAAATAGGGTGTAATTTTGAAGAACGGCAAAGATATATTTATTTATAATCACTAACGGAAGATAAAGTGAGCTATTAAAACAAAAGTAAAAGAAATATATTTGACCCCTTTTCCAAAAATAATGATGTTTGATTAATAAACATTTGATTGAACCTTTTTTAGTGAAGCAGTGGCGGGCCCAAGATATAAGGATCGTTGATGCTTAAGTTGCTAAAGATGGGACCACCCAGGATTTAAGGGTCGTGACATGTTCTCTTAACATAAGGGTTTGTTTGATCAATCTTCTGAAAAGTGTTTTTATTTCTTAGAAATAGTTTTGCAGAAACTGTTTCTAGAGAATCTGTTAGGGTGTTTGACATATAATTATAAAAGTACTTCTGAGAAACATAAACAGTTTCCTGTTTGGCCCATATTTATGCAAATTTACTAGAATATTCTTTTTAATAGATTTAATACTATTTAAAATATTCGTTTTTATCATATGTTTTTAAAAATTAGTATATCTTTACAAAGAAATGACATTTTGACAATGGAAATCAGAGATAGATAAAGAGAGAGATGTGGAATACATCTCCTAAAAAAGAAAGATGCACAAAGAGAAACGAAACTAAGATCTGGTCACAGCCAAAAATCCCGAGAAAACGTCAAAATTTCTCTTTTTTTAGTGCAAGAAACCCGAAAAATTCTCCTACTTTCTAGGACGGTTCCTCCCTCTAGGCCTAATTCCGTCTAGAAGAGCCTAACATAGACTATAGTGGCAAGTCTATTGTTGTGTTTCGGAATTAGGGGAAACAAAGCTTCAACAAGTAGAAGCTTCCTGGCAAAGCTTCAAACAAAGAGGTTGGGTTGTTCACTTCATTGAGTTGACTTCACTTTACTTAAGATTAAAGATAGGTTTAATAATTTTTTAAAAAAACTATTTAATTGCAACATTTAATCAAAAAATAATATTATATTGTACATAAGAAATGTAACGACAATATGATAGTTAATGACTCAAATATGTCCAAACCTACCCCGCCCTATCCATACCTCATCCTCAGATTTCTATGTCAAATATGAATTATTTTCTCCCCCGTCCACCTACCCCATTCTCAAATTTCTATTTTATATTTTTTTTACTTTTATAAATAATTTATTAAAAAAATATGATTTTTTTTCTTTCCCCGCCCCACCCCCATTGCCCTACCACATCCTCAAATTTCTATTTCATATTTTTTGTTACTTTTATAAAAATGATTGATATGAATTTTTTCTTACCTCCCTACCCCCTCCCCATTGCCCTACCCCATCCTCAAATTTCTATTTCATATTTTTGTTATTTTTATAAAAATTATTGAAAATATGAAATTTTTCTTGCCTCCCTACCCAGTTCACCTACCACATTCTCAAATTTCTATTTTATATTTTTTTACTTTTATAAATAATTTATTAAAAATGATTTTTTCTTACTCCCCAGCCCTACCCCATTGTCCTACCTCATCCTCAAATTTTCATTTCATATTTTTTGTTATTTTTATAAAAAAAATATTAAAAAATATGAATTTTTTTCTTACCCCCCTCCCGCCCTACCCCATTTCTAAATTTCTATTTTATATAGGGATATTATAAGATTAAAAGTAATTTTGTGGAAAAAAATGGTAAATTGGTCCAAAAAATTCATTTAATGGACAAAAATGGATTCTCGAGAAGCACCAAATTGGTGTTTCTGCTTCTCTTCCTATCTGGAAACACTTTTTGGCTTTTTTAAAAAATGTTTCTACTTCTGAAAAATACTTGTTTGACCGAAATAAAAACACTTTCAGAAGCTTAGCCAAACAGAAACACTTCCAAGAAACCAAAGCATTCAACTATCTTTTTGGTTTCTAGGGTGCCTTTTTAGGATTTATATCCAATTTTTCATAGATTTCTCTATCTAATATGCCTAGGATTTAACGGATGCTGAAACACCATTAATTAGCACATAGATCTATCCTTGACTATCATTGTATATAACTTAAATCAATTTTCATAATGTTATATATAGGCAGAGAAGGAGTTAGCAAAAACAAGAATAGAAGTAGCACAAAAGGTAAGATTGGCAAGAGATGCAGAAGCAGGCATGGATCTACATGTTAACAAATCAGTAGAGAAGATTGCACGAGGAAAAGCTTGTTCACAATATTAATGAGCCAGGAACATTGGACCCTTATGCTGCCAACTTCACCAACCCTAACAATCCCACCGGAGGTGGAGGAGACCCTTAGGGCACGTTTGGTATAATGTATTACGCTGGATAAAAAAATAATACAGCGTTTAGTGGTGTTTTCAGCCGGACTGGACTGTACTATTTTTAAAAATAGTACACTTCAACTGTCATTTTTGAGACTCATCTACTATATGGGTCTCCCCTGGACTGTACTAAACCTAAAAAAAATACAGTTCATTATATATTAAGACTCTAATACCGTCCATTATATATTATAGTCCAATCTATTACAATACAGTACAATTCAATATAAAAATATACAGTCCAGTGCGACGTACCAGACGAATCGTTATGGTATTGGTGACAACAATACTAGTCAGCTGAATAATGTTGGAACAGGACCAACTAACAATCTACTTTAGACTGTTTAGTTCATGTACTAATTTAATTTAATGCCTCAAGCTTGGTTATACATATATATTGTGAATTCCCAAATTTGTTGTTATACTAATAATAATAATAATTATAATAATAATAATTATAATAATAATAGTAATAAAAAATATCATCATCTGCACATTCCTCCCCCTTGTTATCCCTCACTTGCGCATCCCCTCCCCTTTAATCCCCTCAACCTCTTACACACACACACAAGTCACAACTCACTATATATTCTACATAGCTCAAAAGAAAACACTTAGCACAAAGAATAAAAATCAGAAAAAATACTAAGAGCAAAAATCAGAAAAATACCAAGAGCAAAACTCAGAAAAATACCAAGAGAACAAGAAGAGAAATGATTAGTTGGAGTTTGAAAGTTCTTTTGCAGTACGAAGCAACAAAAGGTGAGTTCTCTCACTCATAATTCTTAGTATAATTCTTCATTTTAAATTACAATACATGTTAGAATATAATATGGATGTTGAAGGAATAATTATGAAATTATTATTAATAGGTTATTTAATAACTAGTTTGGGTCATGAAATTACAATTTGTTTCGCTGAGTTATACTTGTTAGAATTTGATGACAATTTATATGGTTGTAAATCTCTCCTTCACGATCAGATTGAGCCCAAGCGGGGCTAAAATCGACATACGGTTTATGAGATATCGCAGTTTAAAGTTTCTGACTCGGATCAAATAAAATTCGGAAGGCAACTTCCTGTCCTAAGCAAGAGAGTGATTTCGGGCTTTTCGACCGACCAGTCATATATAAGGCCATAAAAACGGAATAACTGTACATATTGGTGAGGAATCTGAAAACTTGTGTTGAATAAAAGTTCTATATTTCTCTGCTCTCGACAGTTTGAGACTTTATAGAGATTAATCCGACTACAAATAAAAAGTTATGACCGTTTTAAGACTGTGTCTTGTTTTACAAAAATATGGCGAAATAGCTTTCTGAGAGTTGTTAAACGATGAATCAAAGGTGTCTGTTTATGGTATGAAATATGAAGAGCAAGAATGGAACCGATATCGCTTGTCCTATCATCCGCGATGAGCTTCTTTCATTCGTCAGTATGGGGTAGGTTCGCATCGCTACCCTAGCTTCGTGTTAAAAGGATAGGAGTGTTGACCACTCGACTTTATTGTAAGGAGAGGCGTGAAAAGCCATCCACGAATAAGGTAATCATTTCTATGATCCCGGAAGCAGCCCTTCGGAAAAGTCGTTAAAGCGGGGCGAGCTCGAATCCGCTTTCTTTAAAAAAAATGAAAGGCATTCTAGTCCAGACACCACTTCATTTAGGGAGTCCCATATTCTATTTAATCAATCTCTATGTATCATATTCAAAGCGATATGCTTCAATATTTTCTGACTCGGTGGGCGTTAGAGCATTGAGAGGACCTTTCCTATATTATCTAAACTAAAGGGGCTTTAAGCAACTCGACTATAAGGAGATGGGTGATTTTCCTCTGTCCATATGGATGGCCTCCTCGCTTTGTTCCCCGAAGTTTTACTCTATCCTTTCTCTTTCACTTATTTATGATACCCTAGTGAGAATGGCAACATTGACTACCGAGTAAGAAAGACGCTTTTTGGCTTCGTTTCAGGCCTTTATTCTTCATCAAGTCAGGTTAGGCTTGCCTCGGAATTTGAGTATGGGTCCCCGTCTCCTCAACCTATTTTCGTTCTATACGGTTGTTTGGCATTGGGAAATCGAAAGGAAAAAACCTCTTTTGTGTCTTCGGATTCGACTTTAGCTGATACTTTTCTTTCTCTATGACACGGCTTGTTGACAGAAAAGCTTTTTATCGGGTTAAAACATCTTTGGCTTATTGCACGTGGTGGTACAGGGCGAGAGTTTACTTCTCAATCCCATTCGTACCATGTTTACTTCTTTACTATTGATCATGTCTTCGGGGGCTAATGTCGCTGAATCGGTTAATATGACATAGATCGAAAAATCGTCAAATGCTTCATAACGGCTATAAAGAATGGGTCTTTCCCCTCGTGAAAGGCTATTGGGATCGATCCCTTCAACCCTCTTTGGCGTGGAAGGTCGCAAGAGAAAAGAAAACTATTCTTCTTAGCAGCTTTTTCAACCTACCCGAGGTAAGGAAGTAAAGCAACCAATAGCCTTTTTACCTACTATGCCTTTCACCGGGTGAGCAAAAAGTAGTTACCTTTAGCCCGGTCTTCCTTATTAATTATTGATAAGGCACAGGGGAAGCATCATCCTTATAAGACTGTTGCTAAACAAAAGCAATTCTTTTTCACATTCAACCATGAGAGGGCAACTTGAGCAATCAAAGCTACGTCTTCTTCCACTGCTGACTATGAACAGTTGACAGCTAAGGATTTCTACTTTACTAAGCCAGTTCGGTAAGTTAAGGTCCATGGGGGCTATGGGATTCGAACCCAATATTCTTCCGCGACCCCTCTACGAATAACAAGAAAACTTTTTGATTTTCTACAAGCTTCGCCGCTTTTCAATAATAATTTGCTTGCAACGCCTCTTACGGAAAAAGAGGACATACCTTTTCTCGGGCGTAGACCTGTTTATGTTTACTAGAAATAAATAACATCAAATTTATAAGTCTCGTGCCCTGCCCTCCTGAACCCCTATTTTAACCCCTCTTACCCAGCTGTACTGGAAGATGATGGGTTTCTCAAACCTTTTGTTCCACTCCAGGATCTCTCCGACCCTTTTGTTGTACACGGTTAAGATAAGAGGCGATGCAAATAAAGGACAAAACTCAGGGTTATTGACTCCGCGAAGAGTACTATAAAAAGAACGTAATGGGACTCTAAGACACTGATTGCTTTTGCACGCTAACATTCCAGGCGAAGGTCATAATTTGCAGGAACATTCTATGGTCTTAATATGAGGAGGTAGAGTGAAAGATTCGTCAGGTGTGAAATTTCATTGTATTCGATGAGTCAAGGATTTGCTAGGAATTCCGGATCGAAGAATATAAAATAACTGAATGTTTCGGTGAGGAATCTGAAAAGTTGTTCTGAAAAAAAGTTCTATATTTATCCGTTCTAGACAGTGTGAGACTTTACAGAGATTAATCTGACTTACGGATAAAAAGTTATGATTGTTTTAAGATTGTGTCTAGTTTTACAAAAATCTGGCGAAATAGTTTTCTGTGAGTTGTTAAAATAAAAGAACTGAATGTTTTGGTGAGTAATCTGAAAAGTTGTGCTAAATAGAAGTTCTATATTTATCTGTTCTCGATAGTTTGAGACTTTACAGAGATTAATCCGACTTACGGATAAAAAGTTATGACTGTTTTAAGATTGTGTCCTTTGTTTTACAAAAATTATGGCGAGACAGTTTTCATATGGTTGTTTCTTGCATGAATTTGTACTAGTTAAACTAAGTATTTTTAGAGGAAACTTGTAATAGTGATAGATCCCCGTGTTACCTTCGGCTCGGCGTAAAAATACCTTATTTGAAGTTACGGTTCAAGAGTTATAACCCTTACAAGTGGAAAGGACGAAAAGTTGAAAGAAGGAAATATTATTTGAGTATTTTGAACATATAACATATATATTTAAAGAATATTCGCTAATATAAACAAATATATAAATGCATTGGATCGGGTTGCACGGACCGCAACAAATATATAAATGCATTGGATCGGGTTGCACGGACCGCAACAAATATATAAATGTATTGGATCGGGTTGCACGGACCGCAACAAATATATAAATGCATTGGATCGGGTTGAACGAATTGACACAGAATATTCAAAATGAGGTACCGTGGCGTATCTTATTTGCATATGATATAGTTCTGATTGATGAGACGTGTAGTGGGGTTAACAATAGGTTTGAAGTTTGGAGATTGACCTTATAGTCTAAAGGTTTTAGGTTAAGCAGGACTAAGACGGAATATATGGAATGCAAGTTTAGTGACGTGTGGAGGTGAAGATTGAGGCACATGATATACCCAAAAGAGGAAACTTCAAGTATCTTGGGTCCATAATACAGGAGACGGAGAGATTGACGATGGTATCGCACACCGTATTGTGGGTGAATGAAATGGAGGCTCGCCTTTGGAGTGCTTTGTGATAAGAATTATCGCCTAGGCTAAAAGGCAAGTTCTACAGAGTAGTGGTTAGACCAGCATTATTGTATGAGGCAGAATGTTGACCAGTTAAGAACGTCCACGTGAAGAAGATGCATGCAACAGAGACGAGGATGCTCAGATAGATGTATGGTCATATTAGAAGAGACATGATTAGAAACAAAGTTATATGGGACAAGTTCGGAGTGACCTCTGTAGCGGACAAGATGAGAAAAGCGAGACTGATGTGGTTCGGGCATGTGAAGAAGAGGTGCGAGGATGCGTCATTTAGGAGATGTGAGATACTGGCGATAGCAGAAGTTAAGAGAGGTAGAGGTAGGTCGAAGAAGAACTGGGGAGATGTGATTAGACAAGACATGACACACCTCCAGCTGACTGAAGACATTACCCTAGATAGGAAGATTTGGAGGTCGAAGATTAGGATAGAAGGTTAATAGGTAGTTGAGTTTGGTCGCACTGTGTGTGTGAGGTGTATGGGGCTAGCCTCTCCGTCTCCCCTTCTCCCTTTCTTTGTAGTATTATTTAGATTTTGCATAGATCCAGACTCTTTTGTGTGTATCCCTATAAAAGGGCAGCCCGGTGCACTGTGTGTATCCCTATGTGTTGCTTTATTTGTTTTGTTATTGTGATATCTTGTTGTTTTATTTTGCTTGGATTTCTGCATTGACTACGTTCTTTTGATTCGATGGTCTCAGAAACAGTCTTTCTACCCCACAAAGGTAGAGGTAAGGTCTGCGTATATCTTACCCTCTCCAAACCCCACTGTGTGGGATTACACGGGTATGATATTGTAAGGTCTCCTTCATTGTCTTTTTATAGGCCGTCTTCTTTTGTGTTTTATTGGTTCCACTTTGACGGGATCATGGAGGTTAGGTTCATGTCCCCTCCCTTGTTGTAATTTCTCTTTGATTTTAATAGACAGGGTAGGGGTCCGAGCCCCCCCCCCCCCTCCCAACCCCCAACCCCACACACCACAGGAGGTGAAAGTCTCGGTGATTGGTTTTATAAAAAAAGTACCTCAGTTACATGATTTATGTAGTGAACCTTAATTACTTTCTTCTGGTTGTTTCAATAGTTGCCTCTGCACCTCTTTACATTCTATGTATTCTGATGACTTCTATAAATTAACCTAACATGTGAAGTGAAGTTCTACTATCGATATGTAAGACAGTTATGTAATTCACAATTGCTTAAGACTACATTTCACTTTTAGTTAATTACTAATTGATTAACTAATTAATCACTTTATATTATTGAAATGCATTGGATTTTCATTAAGGAAATTCAATATACAAAGAAGCAAACATACGAAGAAGAGAAGAGATTCAACATTTGTTAATCAAACATTAAGCTTGAGGCATAATTGTTGTTATACGAACTAAGTATTCAACTCAATTCATTTTTCCTAATTTCCAGAGAAAGGTTTTACTAAAGGCAAAACCTGTTTCTGAAGATGCCATCAAGAAGATGTTCAGTAATGTGAGCTTCCCAAGTGTTTTAATATGACTGACTTGGTTTGCTCTTCAGGACCAAACACCCTTTTTGCAGTATCAAATGTCATAAAGATTGTACAAAGAATGCCAAAGATTCAAGCTTTTCTCAATGATCTCCCTGGTAATGACTTCAACACTATTGTCAAATTGATTTCATCGTTCTATCAGAATCACAAAGAACCAGAAGATACAGCAAACTGTTATATAAATAAGCATAAGATGGAGTTAAGTTGTTACAAATCAGGCGCGCCAGGTTCCTTTTATTAAAAGACATTTCCGAGCAAAACCTTGCACTTGGTTTACTCATCTTACATTGGTTCTCTCCAGGTTGTGAAAAAGGAAACCAATGAATCATACTAACTCTTTCGGTTATTTTGTTAATGGCATACTATATTACAAAGGAAGGGAGAGCTGGTAAAGTTATTGTAATGTGATCAGATCATGGGTTCAAGCCGTGAAAATAGTCTATTGCATCAATGTGAGAATTGTGAGGTAAGTCTGCCTACAATAGACCTTGTGGTCCGGTCTTTCCCCGTACCCCGCGCATAGCGGAAGCTTAGCGTATCGAGCTTATACTATATTACAAAGGACAAATCTTGAAAGCAGAAAAGATTGAACACAAAAGAACAGAGAGGGAAACAAAATTATTTTTATAATGAATGATCAACAGGGACCAGACATAATAAATCAAATTACATCAACTTTTTACAAGTACCGAGAATCGTTAAACTCTAATTTCCCCAAGTAAGTTAAATCAAACATCAAAAACCAGATCCCCTAAAAGGCCAAATATTGGCAACAATAACAGTAATATCATCACACTTTCCACCACTGTGTTCTACTCCAGCTTTAGAACACTCTCTCGAAAAAGGCGTATAAAGCTCTTTGTCCTTCGAATTATACTGTGCATATTGCGCAATCATCCACGCCAACGTCTCAGGCACATCCGTTTCCCACGAATCCACACCACCATTCACAATCGTCTCCAACTCGAAATCATGCACATTATCAAACAATCCATCCGTTCCCAACACGACAATATCCCCTGCTTTCACCGGTACACTAACTTCCATCGCCACACTCGGGTCATCCAAACCTCTCCCATTCCCTAACTGAAACGGACAATTAAACCTTGATTGCTGAATCTCCGATTTGTACACAATAACCCCATCTCTGATCACAACAAACCCGCTATCTCCAACGTTGATAGCACGTAGTGTATCATTATCAAGATTCAAAATACACGCAGTTGAAGAACCTTTAGCCTTTGTATTCAAGAAAGCTTCATTGAGAACTTTCATTAAATCAATACTAGTACTAGGATCGTCTAGTTTCTGCTTTATAACTGCTGATTCGGCGTTTTTCATTAACCCTCTTGAATACTCTCCTGAATCAATACCTTTTTTAGCCCATCCGCCAACACCATCAGCAACACCGATCGTCTGTTCTTTAACACAAATAAAATTTGCGTCTTCGCCTAATGGTTTTTCTTTAATATATTTAGGAATATAAAAAAACCCAGCAACCATTATCGTACTTCCGGTTCCACAAACACTGATGTTTGTCGAGTCTTTATCATCTGTCTGAATTCCCATAATGGAATCATCATCGATAATGTCGTATGATGGTGACATTTTCTCTGAACAGAGCAAGAATTGGAGTTGTTCGTCATCATCGGCGGTGATGACATCAAATTCCGATTCGTCCATCATAGTGACGATATTGATAGCCATTGAAATGAAAGATCGCAAAACCCTAGAGAGATAATAGGAGAAGAGTGTTGTTATGGGGTTTAACATGGACTCTTGAGGGAGTGTTGTATGTATAAGTTTTTAAAACCTATTTCACGTAGGAGGCGGAAATTGAGTTTGAGTAAAATTAGGAAACTATTTATTTATTTTTAGTTTTTCTCTCTTTCCCAGCCAAATATTTGGGAACTTTTTGTTGGATATAGTGTGTAAAATCAAGGGAACGGGAATGTAACAACAACTTAATATGTTAAAAATTTGAAAATGATCAAATAAGAGGGTTTGTTGAGTGACCAAATTTTTTATCTATCTTTAAGATAATATTGTCTCGTATATCCTTTCAACTGTTGTAATGGCAACTTATCTTCCAAGATAAAACAGCAATCAAACAAATGAGCAAAGGGAACTCAAGTGTTTGCTTAGGAAGAAAGATCTTTGAGTATTTTGTGATTGCAAGAGAGAAAGACAACTTTAGAGAATTGCTTAGTGAATGTGTGTTTTGCAATTGTGTCAAAGGCATCAATTTATAGGTAGATGAATTTGTCTTCTCAATTAACCAAATGAATGGCCATCAATGTCAAGTAATGACCATTGATATTGAGGTTAATTCAGCCTAGTAATGGCTGAAATCAATAGCCAAATAATGGAGATTAATTGCTCCAAAATCAGCTCAAGAATCAGCCTTAATTCTCCTCCAACGTTACTGAAAAATGTCGAAGCACCGCGGTCTCTCAGGAGGGCACCGTGGTGCCTAAATTCCAGTAAGTCACTGGAACCGAAAACTGAATTTGCACCGCGGTGCTAGGGAGGAGGCACCGCGGTCCTGTCCTTGTGGCACCGCGGTCCTCTTCGATTTTTTATTTTTCGTGGTGATTTCTGATTCGTTTCATCTTTTACACATTTCTTCCTTTCATTTACCAATGTGAAACCATTTGTCATTTGGTCAATAACCGTCTACTCTCTTATGTCTCAAACAATTCGTATACGTACCAATATCTCTTTCATTTAAGGAAATTACGATCCTTGACACTTTATGTGCACGTGTGTGAAAATCATGTTTCCGACGTGAGGGACCCCAATTATTCGAGTCATAATTAATAGGATTAATTTATTTCACATTTAGTAAATTTCCAACACTTTTTAAAATTTTGACTCGAAAGAAATAAAGTTATTTTATTTCTCTACGATAATTCTTATTTATCTCTACCTTGTAAAAAAATATTTATCTCTACATCCTAAAAAAAATTGTAGGAACATATATTCTCTCTGTTTCCTTTTACTTGTACATTAGTAAAAAAAATAATTACTTGTTCGTTTTAGCAAATCAAGAGAAAATTAATTGATTTTTTAAATTTTATCTTTTATCATAAAGTAACTATTTTTCAAACTTATTAAAGTATTGTTTGGCTTAAATTTCGTTTATTAGGTCAAACCGGTTAAGTTATTTGGAGTGAGGTCATAAGCAATGTAACTAATTCAGATTGTGTTAATTCTTTGAAAATTAGAATAAAATGAGAGTGAAGTGATACGAATAGCAATGAAAATAATTAAATTGAAATAATTTATAAGAACATGAGTGTTAGATGGTTCATTTTGGACTCATGTTATTCACTATTAACAAGGCACGTCTGGGTATGATTATCGATTGTGTCTGATTAGTCTTCGATTTAACTGGTGTTGACCAATTCAATAGTAGATTGAACCCGCATGCAGCGTAAGCAGAAGAAGCGATCAGCGCAAGCGCCACGAGTTCGATCCTGCATAAACCTTCTTGGTCATGCACATGGCTGCCAAGTGTGGTTTATATGGTGACGTGGTTTGCGTTTCTGCGTCGATCCGGGTTTACTGCGTATTTCGAAAGAGTAGCGCAGATTCGCCTTCACAAAAAAAAAAAAAATAGTAGATTGTGATCTCCTCTATGCTTGTCACGTGTTTATTCAAATAGCCTTAGCTTTCAGCATGTTTTTAGTTTTACTAATACAAGTACTAATAGTCAAATTTAAATTTTTAAAACATAATTAATAAAGTAATGTAATAAAATAAATAATTAATTAGTGATTTATTAAGGAGGATGCAAAACGCAAACTGGACATATCCTTTAACTATATTACTGCTGTTTTCAACCAAAGAAGAATGTTATTAAGAGCGGCAAAAGTTTAAGGCAAAATTACCTCAAGACTCCTTTAAACTTGGTGTGTTTTATTCAAATCCGTTTTAAACTATTCCTGATTTTAATTACCGCATATTTTTTTTATAATCGTTACCCCCTCAAGTAATAATTGGTTATGATTACCTCTTGTATTTGGCTTTTCTATAATCGAAGTGATTTTAAATGACGTTTGGCGCGTGAGATGTAAAATAACAGCCACATCGTACCAATATATCTGATGTGTAAAAAGATCTAAAATATTATTTTTCTTAATATTTAGTTTGTTCAACGTCTATTTCCTTATCTCCTTCCATATATCCTCTATTCCTCCACCAAAATACACGAAGGATACCGGACTACGACCCGACATAAATGTCAGTGGGAGCCCAAGGTTGGATTTGTTGTCGTCTATCGACGTAAATCTTCAACATAAGTATGAGGAAGCGTAGAGGCAAAATTTTCAAAAAATCCTTTTAGATCCGTCGAAAGGAAAACCGCTCCTCTAGAACTCATTCACACTGATATATGTGACATGAAGTTCGCACAAACTTGAGGAGGGAACAAGTACTTTGTGACTTTCATAGATGATAGCACAAGGTATTGTTACATTTACTTATTAAAAGGTAAGGATGAAGCCTTTGAAGCATTCAAATGCTACAAAGCAGAAGTTGAGAACCAACTAAGCATACTGATTAAATCAATCTGTAGCGATAGAGAGGGAGAATATGTAGCGGCTTTTGAAGAATATTGTGCCCAGTCGGGCATTGTTCATCAAACGACGTCTCCTTACTCACCTCATTCAAACGGTGTCACTGAATGCAAGAACCGTACTTTGAAGGAAATGATGAATGTCTTGTTCATCAATTCCAGCCTTCCCCAAAATATGTGGGGAGAAGTTGTCTTTACCGCTAATAAGATTCTTAATAGAGTCCTACATAAGGGTAAGGACAAGACTCCATACGAGCTATGAAAAGGAAGAAACCCACCTATAAATACTTGAAGGTGTGGGGTTGTCTGGCAAACGTTGAAGTACCTAAGCCAAAACAGGTCAAGATTGTGCTTAAGACTGTAGATTGCATATTCATCGGATATGCAAACAACATTAGTGCTTATCGCTTCTTAGTGCTTAAGTCAGATGTACCAGACATCTATGTGGGTATAATCATGGAATCAAGGAATGTCAGTTCTTTGAAGACTCATTTCCTAGAAAGGAAAGAGACATAATCTTTCGCAAACAAAATTATGAACAAAGCTCTCACGATCCAGGAGTCATTGACTGTCTGGATCTAGGCGGTTCAGATCCAGTGGACTCCAAAGTGGCTGATTATCCAGAATCTAGTGTTCCAGATTCTCAAGACTTGGAGGTTCCAGAGATGGAACCAAGATAAAGTAAAAGGGCAGGAAAGATAAGTCTTGCGGTCCAGACTTTGTAGTTTGTATGGTTCATGACGAACCATGGACAATTGCTGAAGCGTTGTCAACTCCAGAAGCACCGCTCTGGAAAAAAGATATAGAGAGTGAGATAGACTCCATTCTGCACAACTATACTTGGGAGTTGGTTGATCTTCCTTCAGGAAACAAACCGTTGGGTTGTAAATGGATACTCAAACGGAAGTTGAAAGCAGATGGATCTATAGACAAGTATAAGGTCAGGTTGGTAGTCAAGGGCTATCGACAAAAGGAGGGCCTTGATTATTTTGACACCTACTCTCCGGTGTCTAGAATGATGTCCATACGAGTATTCATAGTTATCGCCGCATTGCAGGATCTTGAAATACATCAAATGGATGTCAATACAGCCTTCCTAAATGGTGATTTGGAAGAAGAAATCTATATGGACCAACCCAAGGGGTATATGGTTCCAAGACAAGAGAATAAAGTTTGTCGCCTTGTCAAATCTCTATATGGGTTGAAACATGTCCCAAAGAAATAACACGGGAAATTTGATAGTACTCTACTATAGAAAGGGTTCGCCATTAATGAGTGTGAAAATGTGTCTACACGAAAGTAAATAATGACTCATTCGTCATGATATGCCTCTACGTAGACGACATGTTGATCACATGGAGCAGTCCTGAGTTGATCCTAGAGACTAAGAATATATTGAAACAATATTTTGACATGAAAGATATGGATATTGCAGATGTCATCTTAGGGATCAAGATTTCTAAGACATCTGGCGGACTGGTCTTATCTCAGTCTTATTACATTGAGGATGTTGAGAAAATTCGAGATGTTCGACAGTTCGCCGATAACGTCACCACTGGATATAAATAAAAAGATTGATAAAAATCGTGGTGTACTCGTATGCCAGGAGCGATATGCACAGGTTATTGGTAGTGTGGTGTACATCACAAACTACACTCGACCTGATATCGCTTATACAGTCAATAAGTTGGCTAGGTTCAACCGTAATCCAAGTGATGATCACTGGAAAGCGTTGAGTCGGGTACTACGATACCTAAAATACACACAAAATTATGGGTTGCATTATTCGAGATATCCAGTTGTACAAGAGGGGTACAGTGATGTAATCTGGATATCTGATATGGAGAACACTAAGTCCACCAGTGGGTATATATTTACAATTGGTGGTGGGGTTGTGTCTTGGAAATTCTCTAAGCAAACTCTGCATTGTCCGATCCACGATGGAATCGGAGTTCATTGCTTTAGACAAAGCAGAAGAAGAAGTTAAGTGGCTTCACGCCATCTTAGAGGATATCCATTATCGGGATAAACCCGTACCTTCTGTAATGATCCACTGCGACAGTCAGTCGGCTCTAGGATGGGCACGGAGTGCTATGTACAACTGTAAATCTCGTCATATTCGACGGAGACATAAGACCGCTAGGCAGCTGATCACCACGAGTATTATTTTCATTGATTATGTAAAATCAAAGAAAAACATAACAAACCCTTTGACTAAGGGCATACCCAGAGATCAAATGTTCCACAAGTCTAGGGGAATGGGCTTAAAACCCAATCAATAAGAACTGATACGGTATATATCCACCCTTACTGACTGAAGATCCTAAGAAATAGGTTCAATAGGAAAACTAAATCGTAAAGGTTCAATTGAGCGCTTCGGTGGAAGCAAGAGCACTTTGGATAATGACTTCTGCAAAGAAACATGAATCCAAGGTCGTTCCCGTGGTAGACATTAAGTGCTATCTGCAGTGTGGGTAGAGGTTAA
Source organism: Przewalskia tangutica (assembly GCA_029844215.1). Taxonomy (NCBI): domain Eukaryota; kingdom Viridiplantae; phylum Streptophyta; class Magnoliopsida; order Solanales; family Solanaceae; genus Przewalskia; species Przewalskia tangutica. The sequence continues at coordinate 130,324,331 of CM056721.1, forward strand.
GTTTTCAAAATATTATGACCTTCAACGGCTGAGGCTAAGTTTGGGGAAAATTTTAATGGTTCCAAATACTTATGAAGTGGGGTATAGCAGGATACCTTGTAGGAGACCACCTATTTAAGTGCGAGGACAGGCCGCCTCAAATGAACGCACTTAAGAATCCAAGAGGTGTCCACGACCACAACGGACAAAACATTAAAGAAGAACAGAGTAAGAAAAGTTGTTGTGTTGGTATCGTTGCCTTGGCTTACATTAAACACTGACGGTTCAAGACATCACGTTCACCATGCAGTAAGTAAGTCTGATGGTATTCAACTATGGAAAGTTCAAAGTCACGGCTACCTATCCAGATGCAACATCGATCCGCCGAAAGATTGCTAGAAAGGCACCTTGTAAGTGCGCCAAAATCTCTTTCAAGAGGGGATTGTTGGAAATTTATTAACGTGAAATAAATTTTATCCTATTATTTATTAGTCGAACAATTGGGGCCCCGCACGTTGGAAATATCGTTTTCACACACGTACACACATTATACCAAGGATCGTAAATTTCCTTAGTGAAAGAGATATTGATACGTAAACAAAATGTTTGAGACATGAAATGATAGACGGTTGTTGGCCAAATGACGAGTGTTTCACGTTGGTAAATGAAGGAATAAGTGTATGACGTGTAAAAGATGAAACGAGTCAGAAATCACCGCGAAGTCGCGGCGCTAGTGCATCGCGACGCCTCCACCAAGAGCCGCGACTCTAAATGACTGGTCAACTATTGGAGCTCAGGAACTGCGGTGCCTCCCTGGCAGTGTCGCGGCGCTTCACTGGCAGTGAGGTCAATGGGAGACAAAAAGTTTCTGACTTTTGGGCTGATTTTGGAGCATTGATCCTCCATTACTTGGCACTTGAATTCAGCCATTATTTGGTTGAATTATAACCCCTCAATAAGTGTCATTACATGGCTATTGAAAGTCATTACTTGGCTAGCTGGGGGTTCATCTTCATTACACAATAAATTGAGGCATTTGGCTCGATTGGAAGAACACACAAAATTCAGATTTCTGATCTTTCTCTCTAGCTTTCTTTCATACACTTAAAGGCTTTTCTTTTAGTAAACATTTGAGTTTCCTTTGCTCATTTGTTTGTTGTTGTTTTATCTTGAAAGACAAGTTGTCAATCACCGTAAAAGGATATATACGGGGATATATTATCTTAAGGGCATAGTGAATATCACTCGACTCAGCAAACTTCTTGTTCTTTGTTCTCATTTCCATTGTAATCTTTGTGATAGTCATTTACTTCACGTTCATCCTATTATTGTTGTAATCGTTGTATTCACAATATTACTCACAATAAGATATACCTCTGTGACTACCGCGTGTCAGTTTAGCCAGTTGATCGCTTTTCGGAGAAGAGATGTTTGGTTTAAGAGTAGGAATGACTCTATCAGATTCTCCCCGTCGAGCATCCTTGTTCCTCTTATTAGCAGATTTCTTCATCATCTTTATAGCCTTCTCTTTCTGGGGTTTGTCCTTGTTATTAGTGAATATCATTAGAATATTCACCATATATTTTGTAATTATTAGTGTTGTATAATTATGGTAGTTATAATATCCTTATTGTATTAGGACTCCACATTGTACACACTATATATATTTGTATTAATGAGAAAGATTGTTCAAGGGAGATTAATACAATCTTATATGGTAGCAGAGCCCTAAAACACCAAAAACCCTTATTTTTCTTGCTCGTTGCCGACCCCCCTCCCCCCACGCACACAGACTTCGGCCGACGGCTGCCAGAAATATTGTTTTTCTATTGTTCTTCTCCTCTTTTTGGCTTCCATATCTCCTCTCACCTCTCCTAAGGCCCTGATGCGCGGTAAGATGCACACACTTTAACGCAAGTGCACGTTATCGTAACAAGTAGTATAGTCTTGATAAGACCGAATATCGTCCACAAGGATTAGGGTTCAATTACCAACTATCTATCTTTTGGTATCTATTTGGTAAATTGATATTTGGATTTGTTGTTTATAACTAAGAATTATAAAAGCTATTTAACTATAAGGGTTTACTTCATTGTTGATGAGAATAGGGCTTCCATGTCTCTTCAACTATCTGCTTATGTTATTTATTAATGCAACGAACTATGGTCTTCTTCTTTCGGAGAAAGCAGGTTTACGAAATCGTTTTATACTCCCGTTAGGGTTATATAAACACTCAACCCCAGTATCGCACCTTACCTACCTTTCGGTGATAAGGATAACTCTATAGGAGGATTAAGAGCAAAACCTAGTTAATCATCACGCACTACGCAAAAATTAGGGTTGTTAAGCCTCTCATTAACGCTACATAAATAATTGAGGTATTTTCATCCCCAATCCAAGAATGTCTACCCAACTTACAGCATATTCACAATCCCCTCCTTTCGGAGTCTGATTAGAAATCATATAGTGATAATTAATTGTCAATTAATTACCAAGCATTCAACACAATTATTGGATAGATCTCTCAAAGAAGAATAACCATAGACATATGCATTAAATCATAACATAAGTTTTTAGAGAATTAACATGGAAAGCCCTATAAGAGAATTAGTTCCTAGCCATAAATATGACAAGAACTAATTCAAAGTTCATCATGCAAAAACTGAAATAAAGAAAAGAAAAAGGAAAGAAATTACTAAGTTTAGGTCTCCAATCTCCAAGCAAGAAAATCTTGTGTTGTGCAAGAAAGGAACCCTTAAAAACTGCCTAGGGTTCTCCTTTTATAAACTGAAAACCGCCTCAACTTTTCCCTGCAGGCCCAAAATCCGCCTCAAAACCTTATTTTTCGCGTGGCGCGCTGGCTGCAGCGCCATGGCGCCGGAAATTCTGCAATCCGTCGGATGATTTGGCGCCGTGCCACGATTTCTGTTCAGCGGCGCGGCTGCAACTGTAGCTTTACCGGATGTGTAGCGCGCGCGCCGCACTGCCGACATGGTAGCCGCGCTGAAGTCTTCGCAGCCTCTGCGATAGTGGCGCCGCTACCGCTTAATCGCAGGAGGCGCGCTGGTCCAGTTTCACCTCGTTCGCCACTTTCTCTGCTTTACTCGAATCTCCTCCTTCGTCCTCTTTTAGCTCCTTTTCCGCCAATTGGCCATTTTAACCACTTTGACTCAAAAGAAAGAAAAACTATCCTAATACGACACTTATATGTGCGAAACGGGACAAAAGAATAACTAAAACTGACTCAAAAAGTGTATATAAAATACACCGATCAAATACCCCCAAACTTAACCTTTGCTCGCCCTCGAGCAAAGATAGAAAGAAATAAATAAAGACTCAAAGAACGGAAAATGAAAGACTCACTGACATTGATCACTTTTGTTGCATAAATGTTAACTAGAAAAACATGAAGGTCAGCAGAATAATATGCAGGAACATATAGCATGAAATTTCAGCACATTACGCTAGATATTTCGCAAACTCATATTCATCATGCTTAATGGAAGTCAATATACTAAATCATGCATATAAATTCAAGAATTCCTATGGCATGCTTACTTGCTATTCTCCACTAATCCTGGATATGCATAATAGAAATCTTCAGGACTTTAAGGGTTGTAATGTAGGCTTAGGTATAGGTAGGTAAAAAATAGGCATTTAGGCTCATTTCGTGTACCATAAGCTCTTTAGATTTTCTGTATTTCCCTTTTTCTTTTTGTTCTTTTCGTCATTTCAATTCTATCTTTCCCCTCTTTTGTTTTGGGAGAGTGAAGTATATACTAATGACAAGCACCCCCAAACTTAGGCTTTGCCTATTTCTTATTACTTTTTATTGGGGTGCAACAAGCTCATTCACTCTTTTTTTTGTCCTTTTTTTTTTAACACAATGTATTCCACTATTTCATATTTTTACTTATGGCACAATTTGTGGGAATATAGGGTGTCAAAGAAAAAGTTTCAATTTTTGGCTCAATGGGGCTGACTAGGGATACTTTTTAAAGTCCGGGATAGAAAAGAATGGTAAGAATTGGCTATCAAAGAAATGCCTGAGTCATCTCTCTAACATGCACATCCTAACTATTTCGCCTCAAACAGCAAGCAATCATAACACATAAGTATTTATCATTTAGCATGCATAATTCAAGCAAGAAACTCCAAATAGACAGATTCTGTGAGTTTTTGGCATATCTAACCTAAGTGTTTAGATAGTTGCTTCTATTCCGTTACATTATTTCACCTTAATTCACTAGGTGTTTCTAGCAACTACAGCATACATGATCTTTGACAGGCAATTATGACTCAAAAAGAAAAAAAATTGGTGACTCAAAATAAACATAAAACAATCAAAAAGACTTAAATAAAACATAACATGACACAAATAAAACAAGACACAAATAAAACACCCCCAAACTTAAATCACACATTGTCCTCAATGTGTGTAGACTCAAAGACAGTAAAAGAAATAAGACACTTACAAACTTTGGCTAAAATGGTGGTGATGGCGGTGGATAGTACTTTGAATTCCGTGAGGGGGGGAGAGCTCTTTGTGTTTGATTTGGCGATAGGGCCTTCGGATCAGGGTGTCTTCCAGAATTCATATTTGCCGTTGTGGCGCCGCGGCCCTGCAAATGAGCGTCGCGGCTCCCAAACTCCTGTCGGTTCTCAACTTCCCGCGCTGCCCCGCAATGGAGCCGACGCCGACTTCGGCGTCTTACGATCTTTCGCGCCGCGGCCCGCCGGAGCGCGCGCTCGCGATTTTCTGGATATCCTTGGCTTCTCTTCGCCGCTTCCAAATCCTTGGCTTTCACCTGTCAATACAACACAGACACAAGAACCCAAGACTGTGAGACTGATCAAGACAAAATAAAATAAACTAAAGATAGGAATTGAAATAACATAATTGAAAACGTTGGGTTGCCTCCCAAGTAGCGCTGTCTTTAACGTCCTTTAGCCGGACGCAAGTTCCTTATTATTCTAAGGTATGAGAGGTTACCAAGTTCATGTATTCCATTTCATTGATCAGATAGGGTTTTAACCTCTGTCTGTTTACCTTGAAGGCAGATCCCTCTCTCCCTTTTATTTCAATCGCTCCATATGGGAATACTCTTACCACCGTGTATGGTCCTGTCCAACGTGATTTTAACTTGCCTGGAAACAATCTCAACCTTGAGTTGAATAACAGCACTTGTTGTCCTTCTTGAAAGTTTTTCGGTATCAAATTCTTGTCGTGTCATGCTTTCGTTCGTTCCTTGTAGATCTTTGCATTCTCATAGGCATTGTGCCTGAATTCATCTAATTCGCTCAGCTGTAGTAGCCTCCTCTGTCCTTCTGCCGTGGCGTCCATGTTTAACTTCTTCATTGCCCAGTATGCTCTGTGTTCCAACTCTACTGGCAAATGACATGCTTTACCAAAAACTAATTTATATGGTGACATACCAATTGGTGTTTTGAATGCTGTCCGGTATGCCCACAATGCGTCATCCAATTTGATAGACCAGTCTTTCTTGAGCCGTTCACCGTCTTTTCCAATATGCTCTTTACTTCTCTATTTGACACTTCCGCTTGCCCATTATCTTGAGGGTGGTAAGCAGTTGTAGTGCGGTGGTATACTCCATATCGGGAAAGCAATGAATTCAGCTGCCTGTTGCAGAAATGGCTTCCTTCGTCACTGATGATAGCTCTTGGAGTGCCGAACCTTGTGAAAATATTCTTTTGGAGGAATTTTTGAACGCTTCCATCGCCCTTTTGTGGACATCGCTTCTACCCATTTGGACACATAGTCCATCGCTGTAAGGATATATTGATTTCCAAAGGATGTCGGAATGGCCCCATGAAATCGATTCCCACACATCAAAGAGTTCCACTTCCAATATCCTCGCGAAGGCATTTCGTTTCGTCTTGAGATGTTCCCTGTTCTCTGACAATTATCACATCTCTTCACAAAGGTATGGGCATCCTTAAAAAGTGTTGGCCAATAGAATCCGCATTGCAATACCTTTGCCGTTGTTCTTGATGCCCCAAAGTGTCCACCACATGATAAGGTGTGGTAATGGGTGAGAACTCGTGCATCTCTTCCTCCGTATACATCGCTTTGATGACTTGGTCACGGTGTTTGTATAACATAGGTTCCTCCCAATAGTAATGCTTTACTCGAATAAAACCTCTTCACTCATCTTGACAGTGTCCGGGGTAGTACTTTAGCTGCAAGAAAGTTAACAAAATCAGCGTACCAAGGTAAATTAGAATTCATACTTACTCGAAACAGTTGTTCGTCTGGAAAGTGATCATTTATTTGCACATCCTTGGTGTTCTGGCTCTCTGTGTTTTCCAGTCTTGACAAGTGGTCTGCAACTGAATTCTCTGTTCCTTTCTTATCACGAATCTCCACGTCAAATTCTTGTAGAAGTAGGACCCATCGAATGAGGCGAGGCTTTGCATCCTTCTTTGTCATCAAGTACTTTATAGCAGAGTGGTCAGTGTATACTATCACCTTATTCCCAATCAAGTACGGCCTGAATTTCTCAAATGCATATACTATTGCTATCAGTTCCTTTTCGGTAGTTGCATAATTTAATCTAGGCCATTTAGAGTTTTACTAGCATAGTAAATGGATCTGAATACCTTGTCGATTCTCTGTCCAAGCACAGCTCCAACTGCATAATCGCTTGCATCGCACATTAGTTCAAATGGGAGCTCCCAGTTTGGTGCAATGACTATGGGTGCTGAAATAAGCTTCTCCTTGAGCGTTTGAAATGCGGATAAGCATTCTTTATTGAAGTCGAAGGCAACCCCCGTCATTAGCAATGTGGAAAGAGGCTTTGAGACCTTTGAAAAATCCTTGATGAATCTTCTATAGAAGCCTGCATGTCCAAGGAAACTTCGACTTTTTGTTGATATCGAGGTGGTAGATTTTCGATCATCAAATCTTTGCTTTGTCCACCTCAATACCTTGGCTTGATATTTTGTGTCCCAAGACAATTCCTTCATTACTATGAAGTGACACTTCTCCCAGTTTAGCACAAGGTTAGATTCTTCGCACCGGCTTAACACTGCTTCTAGATGCCTTAAACACTCATCGAATGATGCTCCAAAGACCGAAAAGTCATCCATAAAGATCTCTATAGTTCTCTCTACCATATCTGAGAAAATTGTCATCATACACCTCTGAAAAGTTGCAGGTGCATTGCAGAGTCCGAATGGCATCCTTCTGAATGCAAATGTACCAAAAGGGCAGGTAAATGTTGTCTTTTCCTGATCTTCTGGGGCTATTGCAATCTGGTGATACCCTGAGTATCCATCCAAAAAATAGTAGTAGTTATGCCCTGCAAGTCTGTCCAACATTTGATCTAGGAATGACAACGGGAAGTGGTCTTTTCTAGTTGCTTTATTCAACTTGCGATAGTCAATGCAGATTCTCCATCCGCGATCGTTCTCGAGGGAATGAGTTCGCTTTTCGTTGGTCACCACCGTTATTCCACCCTTTTTCGGCACCACTTGTACCGACTTACCCATGTGTCGCCGATATGGGGTAGATTACTCTGCGTCGAGCCATTTTAGGATTTCCTTTCACTACCTCCTTCATGTTGGGTTTAGTCGCTTTGAAGCTTCGATGGACGGTCCGCTCTCCTCATCTAGACAGATCTTATGCATTATCGTTGATGGACTTATCCCTTTTATGTCTGCTAATGTCCATCCAATGGCCCGCTTGTGATTCTTTAGTACTCTTAGCGCTTTGTCAATCTCTTGGTGGATAGTGGCATGAAATGATCATTGTAAGGTTTTTTCTTCACCTAGGTATTGGTATTGTAGATGATTGGGTAGGGTTTTTAACTCTAACTCGAGCCTTCTGTGGATGGTAATGATCTTTCGTACCCGCCCAAGCTCTTCATATTTCCTTGTATCCCATTTTTCATAAGCATTCATCCAATTTGCATACTCCATCGATCCGATCGCTTTCTACTATCATCATCCCACGTGGTCGATTTCTTCGCCGTATCATCATATCCGAACTCTTTGGCTGACATTGCTTCTTCGATAAGATCAATGGCTGAGCAGTTATCCTTGGCCTCTAGAAAAGTTGCTGCTCGAAAAACATTGAAAATCACCTCTTCTTCATCTACTCGAAGCTTCAACTCCCCTTTGTGAACATCAATGAGCGCCTGTCCTGTGGCTAAGAAGGGTCTGCCAAGTATGATGGGAATTCCATCGTTATCTTGTATGTCTAAGATAACGAAGTCGGCGGGAAAGATGAACTTGTCCACTTTTACTAATACATCTTCGATGACTCCTCTCGGATGAACAATTGAGCGGTCAGCTAAATGCAAAGTGATGTTTGTAGGTTTGACTTCTCCCATTCCTAGTTTGCAGAAAACTAGATAAGGCATCAGATTTATGCCTGCTCCCAAGTCGCACAATGTTTTATGACATTCAAACTTTCCAATGGTGCATGGGATGGTGAAGCTCCCAGGATCTTGTAACTTCTGAGGCAGTTGTCTCTGTAGGATGGCACTACATTCCTCCGTCAACATCACTGTTTCGTAGTCCTCTATCCTCCTCTTTTTGCTAAGTGATGCGCGGTAAGATGCACACACTTTTAAACGCAAGTGCACGTTATCGTATCAAGTAGTATAGTCTTAGATAAGACCGAATATCGTCCTCTAGGATTAGGGTTCAAGTACCAACTATCTATTTTCTAGTATCTATTTGGTGAATTAATGATTGATTGTTTGGTTTATAACTAAGAATTATTAAAGATAAGTAAATATAAAGAATTACTTCAGATGTGATGAGAATAGGGCTTCTATGTATCCTTACTATCTGCTTATGCTACTTACTAATGCATTACTTATGGTATTCTTCTTTTGGAGAAAGCAGGTTCTTTAAATCGCTTTATACTCCCGTAGGGTTATATAAACATTCAACCCAGATTGTTCCTTACCTAACTTTCACGATAAGGGTAACTCTATAGGAGGATTAAGAACAAAACCTAGTTGACCGTCACGCATAATGCGCAAAATTAGGGTTGTTAAGCCTCTCATCAACGCTTACAAAACTAATTGAGGTATTTTCATCCCCAATTCAAGCTTGTCTACCCAACTTACAAAGATATTCACAATCCCCTTTTCGTAACTGATTAGAAATCATATAGTGATAACTAGTTGTCAATTAGTTACCAAGAATTCAACTCAATTATTGGATAGATCTCTCAATAAGAAAAATAACCATAAGCGTGCATTAATTTATAACATAAGTTTCAAGAAATTCAACATAGAAAGCCTATAAGAGAATTAGTTCCTAGCCATGAATATGACAAGAACTAATTCAAAGTTCATCATGCAAAACCGAATTAAAGAAAAGAAAAGGAAAGAAATTACTAATGTTTAGGTCTCCAATCTCCTAGCAAGAAAATCTTGTGTTGTCAAGAAAGGAACCTCAAAACCGCCTAGGGTTCTCCTTATATAGGTTTAAAACGCCTCCTTCTTTTCCTCGCAGGCTGGCCCAAAAATCCGTCAAAAGACCTAATTTTTTCCGCGTGCGCGCATGCCGAAGTTCTGCGATCCGTCGGGTGTTTTGGCGCCGCGCTGATATTCGCTGTTCGAGCGCCGCGGCCAGATCTTCTGTAGCTCTCGGATGTTTAGCGCCGCGCCCCTGCCGCTGCTCGAGGCGCGCGCTGAAGTCTTCGCCTCTACGAATAGTGGCGCCGCGCCCGCTCAGGCTGCAGGAGGCGCGCTACTGTCCGATTTTAGCCTCGTTCGCCACTTTCTCTGTTTTCAGCTCTGGCATCCCCTCTTTTGCCCTCTTTTTGCTCTTTTTCCGTCATTTGGTCATTTTAACCACTTTGACTCAAAAGAAAGAAAAACTATCCTAATACGACACTTATATGTGCAAAACGGGACAAAAGACTAACTAAAACTGACTCAAAAGGTGTATATAAAATACACCGATCAAATACCCCCAAACTTAACCTTTGCTCGCCCTCGAGCAAAGATAGAAAGAAATAAACTAAAAGACTCAAAGAAACGAAAAATAAAAGACTCCCCTGTCATTAATCACTTTTTGCTGCATAAATGTTAACTAGAAAAACATGAAGGTTAGCAGAATAATATGCAGGAACATATAGCATGAAATTTTCAGCACACTAAACACATGAAGCTAGATATTTCGCAAACTCATATTCATCATGCTTAATGGAAGTCAATATACTAAATCATGCATATAAATTCAAGAATTCCTATGGCATGCTTACTTGCTATTCTCCACTAATTCTGGATATGCATAAAAGAGATCTTCAGGACTTTGAGGGTTGTAATGTAGGCTTAGGTAGGGGTTGGTAAAGATAGGCATTTAGGCTCATTTTTCTGTACCATAAGCTCTTTGGCTTTTCAATTTTTCCTTTTTTTCTTTTGATTCTTTCCTTCACTTCAATTCTATCCTTTCCCTCTTTTGTTTTGGGAGAGTGAAGTGTATTATACTAATAGCACCCCCAAACTTAGGCTTTTGCCTCTTTCTTATTACTTTTCTATTGGGGCATCAAACTTGTTCACTCTTTTGTTTCTTCTTTTAACACAATGTACTCCACTATTTCATATTTTCACTTATGGCACAATTTGTGGGAATATAGGGTGTCAAAGAAGAAGTTTCAAATTTAGGCTCAATGGGGCTGACTAGGGATATTTTTAAAGTACGGGATAGAAAAGAATAGTTAGAATTGGCTATCAAAGAAATGCCTGAGTCATCTCCCTAACATGCATATCCTAACTATTTCGCCTCAAATAGCAAGCAATCATAACACATAAGCATTTATCATTTAGCATGCATAACTCAAGCAAGAAACTCCAAATAGACAGATTCTGTGAGTTTTTGGCATATCTAACCTAAGTGTTTAGATAGTTGCTTCAATTCCTTTACATTATTCCACTTTACTTCACTAGGTGTTTCTAGCAACTACAACATACATGATTTTTGACAGGCAATTATGACTCAAAAAGAAAAAAAAATTGGTGACTCAAAATAAACATAAAACAAATAAAAAAAGACTTAAATAAAACATAACATGACACACAAATAAAACACTAAAACACAAAAACACACCCCCAAACTTAAATCACACATTGTCCCCAATGTGTGTAGACTCAAAGACAGTAAAGAAAATAAGACACTTACAAACTTTGGTTAAAATGGTGGTGGTGGCGGTGGATAATGCATCGATCATTGGTTGAATAGGGAACTCAACTCGTCATATCATTTGCGGTATTGCCGCTTCCCGCCTCACTTCTTGTTGCCCTTGTCGCAACTCCTGTTGTCCCTGTCTCAACTCATTTTGTCCTTGTAACAATGTGCCGTGTTGCATCATCATCCTTCCAGTTCGAGCACTTGCTCCATCATCGCACCGGTGGTCCCGCTTCTGTGGTTGGCCGGTGGCTAGGTCCTTCCTCATATTGAGCCCCTATTTCAGGCTCATCTTCATCCATGGTTGCCTCTGCTGCTGCTGCTGCTGCTGGTGGTGCTCCGCCTAGCCTTTGGGGCCGGGTGCAGGAAAGAGTGCACTATCCCATGTGACACCGGCGGTTGGTTTCTTTCACGAGTATCAGGCGGTAGGATTGGGACCGCACTACGTGACATAGCTTTGTGATAACTGAGCCATGTCCCAATCCGCCTGTTGTTACCAATCTGATGATTTCCTCGATGCTCTGCACTATTTCTTTTCCCACATCAATCGTCAACCCCTTCATAATTCCATTTACTAGTTTGATCCTGTCCTCTGGCACTCTAGTGAAGTGCGTGGATGGAATCATGCGGGCGCTAACGAAATATAGCCAACCTTTGGCTACTTTGTTGAATTGGCACCTGTTCAGTGCTCTTGACCCATTTCTTCCAATCTCAAATGCAGCCCCAGGGTAGCTTACTGTGTCTGCGACGGCATTCCAGTTGATGTTGTTGGTGCTCCTAGCCCATGTTCTAAAATGGTTCCAATCACTACTCTCTTCAACATCAACTGTTTTCAATTGTATATTTATATCCTCTGCTGTCACAGGCACATAATGTCCCCTTACAAAGCATCCCCTTTCTACCTTCTCCGGAAAATTTGCATAAAATTCACGCACCATTGTTGTGTTTGCTGGTGCTATCTTCTCCGGATTCACAAATTTCTTCCACCCCCTTAGCTCTATCATAGCCCGGATGGGCTCATAAACGTCTTCTTCCCCATATGATCCCCTTTGGTAATCCATTCCCCTTTCTGGAATTACGGGTCTGGTATCAAGCCTTTTGTATCTTTGGAAAGCCTGGTAACTCACAAATCTATTTTCATCGTATTATGGGGTTGGGGTGGATGTGGATCCTCTTCTCTTTCTGGTGGCCATTTTTAAACAAAATCTGCAGCTTCTAATTTTTGTGGCACAATGTCTCCTACACACTTAACAACTAGCAGCGACAACACCCCCAAACTTCAACAAATGCCACAACCTCCTTTTCTACTCTTTTCTCCAACTTCACAACCAACTTTTCAGTACCCAAACTACTCCAACTACAATACTCTTCCCAACTACTGCCTCCTATGACTTCAGTAAAAGGATTCAAGAACAAAGATAGGGATTACCTTTTGATGAGAAGATTCAAGCTTGTTATTGTTTCAATTGGTGGGTTGAGGCTATGGAATGGAGCTTTGTTGTTTGAGATAGTTGGGGGTTTTTGGGAATTTAAGAGTTTAGGTTGTGGTTGGGTTGGATTTGTGGAGGATTTGTGGGAGAGTTTCTGAAATTTCGTGGGTTTTTGGAGAGGGGAGGTTAGGTTTTTGAAGTTGGAATTGGGGAAAATCTGATTTTTGGGCGTTTTAAGTTTCTGGATTCCCGCTTGGCCGCTGCCTCTTTTAGCCGCGCGCTTAAACTCTGCGCCTTCGGGACTTTTGGCGCCATGCCATTCTGGCGCGGCTAACTTGGCACATTTTTCTGGATTTTTGCAGCCGCTTCGCTTTCTGGCCATGGCGCTAAACTTCAGCACTTTTCAGATATTTCGCGCCCTCGCATCGGGAGCCGCGGCGCTTACCCGCTTTTCTGAAAATCCTTGCTTTTCTTCAGTTTATTTCCCTGTACCTGTCAATCACAGCTCAAACACAAGACCTCAAGACCGTGAGACTGTTCTTAGACAAAATAAAATAAACTAAAGACAGAAAATTTAAATAACATAATTAAAAACGTTGGGTTGCCTCCCAAGTAGCGCTGTCTTTTAACGTCTTTTAGCCGGACGCAAGTTCCTTAGTCTTAATAACCTTGGGGTGGATGAAGCCCCCAACCTATCCATTTCCTCCACATTTGGCGTTTCCTTTTTCTCCTTTTCTTTTTAGCATTATCGGTAATAGGGAGTTCAGGAACATTTACCTCCTTTAGTGGCATTTCGGCAAACCATGCCTGCTTTCTTGGGCTCATCACTCTTTGGTTGACTTGTAATGGCTCGCATGGGGGTTTGATGGTGCTGATTGCAAAGCACCTACTCATTGGTGGTGGTTCGATGACATGTTTAAACACTTTAAACACCATTTCTTCATTCTCCACCTTTAATGTCAACTCCCCTCTTTCAACATCAATCAAAGCTCTTCCCGTTGCTAGGAACGGCCTCCCTAATATGATAGGGATTTCCGCATCTTCTTCCATATCAAGAATGAGGAAATCGGCAGGAAAGAAAAAATTTCCTACCTTCACAATCACGTCCTCAATCTTGCCTCGTGGATGAACTACTGTCCTGTCGGCTAGTTGCAGACTCACAGTGGTTGGTTTAGCCTCTCTCAACTCCAATCTTTTGAAAACTGATAAGGGCATCAGATTTATACTTGCCCCTAAATCGCATAGAGCTCTGTTGCACGTCACCCTGCCCACTGTGTATGGTAGTGTAAAGCTTCCAGGATCCTTTAGCTTTGGTGGCAACTTCTTTTGTAAGATAGCACTACACTCTTCTGTTAGTGCTACTATCTCATATTCGCCGCTTCTCTTTTTCCCCAAGATTTCTTTCATGAACTTGAAATAAGACGGCATCTGCTCCAAAGCCTCTATAAAAGGTATGTTGATATGCAACTTCCTGAATACCTCCAAGAATTTGGAAAATTGTTTATCGACTGCCTTCCTTTGTAATCTCTGGGGGAAAGGAATCTTTTCTGTATACTTCTTCTCCGGAGTTTTCTCTATCACTGGGTTAGGTTCAGCCACCTTCTCTTTTTCTAACTCTGCTTCCTTCTCAACTATTGGCTGAGGTGGTTGTTGCTCCAATTGTATTCCACTTCTCAATTGCACTGCCTTACATTGCTCCCTCGGATTTACCTCTGTATTGCTTGGCAATGTCCCCTGTGGCCTGATGTTTGCCTGCTTTGCTAGTTGTCCTACTTGTGTTTCCAAGTTTCTGAACGAGGATCTAGCTTGTCATAAATCGTCCGGGCGTTGCGCGTCTTTGCCATAGCCGCTAAGCTCATCTGGCTTTTCTTGTTGCACCGGTGCATTGAATTGTTGAGGCTGTGGGGCTTGAATGAAGGGTTGTTGATTCTCGTTCACTGGTTGCATCGACTTCGTATTGGTTCTGTTCTTGATATCGATTCTGCCGCTCGCACTGCGGATTCTCACGCCTCGATATTGATTCTGGCTGGCCCTGATCTCCTTTCCATGAGAAATTTGGGTGATTCCTCCACCCTGGATTATAAGTGTTTGAGTAGGGATTGTTCTGTTGCCTCTGGTAATTACCTACTGCTTGACACTCCGCCTGCTCCATTGGTATACTATTGGGATCCGCTGAAGGACACCTATCAAATGCATGTGGGCCACCACATATCTCACAACTTTTAGGCATCTGTACCGCGTTCACCGACACTGTATGCTTTGCAATCGTTTCGCTTAGAAGGGCCACTGGGCATTCGGCAAAGAATAGCATCTATCTCGGACCCTCACGCTTCTTCTCCCACTAATCGCCTCTCTTACGTGATATGGTTGTTAGTGGCCATATCTTCTAATAACTCGCGAGCGTCGGCTGTTTTCCTCATGAATGCTCCACTCCTTGCATCTACGATGATGGTCCCGTTGTACCGCCACCCGTTGTAGAAGATGTGGACCAAGTTCCACAACTCAACGAATGGTGTGGGCACTTTCTTTGTAGATCCTTGAACCTTTCCCAAGCTTCATAAGGACTCTCCATCACCGGTAGAAGTTGTTCAACTCCTCTTAATTTTGCCGCTTTAAGGCGGAAAGAACTTGGCTAGAAATTTCTGTGCCAGCTCGTACCATGTGAATATCGAATCGGCTGGCAGGGAATTCAACCATACTTTTGCTCTATCCCTGAGTGAGAAGGGAAAGAGCCTCAACCTGACGGCATCATCAGTAACACCGTTATATCTGAAAGTGGCACATAGCTCCAAGAAATTAGCTATGTGCATATGTGGATCCTCCGATGGCAGTCCTCCGAATTGCACAGCGGCCGTACCATGCTCAAAATTGCTGGTTTTATCTCAAGTTGTTGGCTCCTGTGCAGGAGCCTAATGCATGTCGTGCTCCATTCACTCTTGGCGACATAATCTCCCAAACTTCTTTCTGCCGGATTCGGACTCATCCTCCACATCTATTGGCACTTGACGAGGATCTTACGGGTTAGGTTGATTTTCACCTAACCCTTCCTCATCCTGTTATTGTTTAGATTACCGTCCATCTCTATCAAAGTTGCAACCCGTTGATTCTTTTCGCTCGTTTGCGAGTTTTCGATCTACGGATTGAAGGAACAAGAGTGTCGCTCTCTTCTCCTTCGCATAAACCGATTGCACGAAATAGATCAAAACAGAAAACAAATCACTAACCCGATTTTCAGAAAAATAGCAAAAAAACGTAAAAATAAAAATTAAAATTAAAGACCAAATTAGAAATTAAAAATAGATAATTTTGATATTGAACTAATGCCTAATCCTAACAGGCGCCAAAAACTTGATGCGCAGAAGATGCACACACTTTTAAACGCAAGTGCACGTTATCGTATCAAGTAGTATAGTCTTAGATAAGACCGAATATCGCCCTCAGGATTAGGGTTCAAGTACCAACTATCTATTTTCTAGTATCTATTTGGTGAATTAATGATTGATTGTTTGGTTTATAACTAAGAATTATTAAAGATAAGTAAATATAAAGAATTACTTGGATGTGATGAGAATAGGGCTTACATGTATCCTTACTACCCGCTTATGCTAATTACTAATTCATTAACTTATGGTATTCTTCTTTTTGAGAAAGCAGGTTTACGATATCGTTTTATACTCACGTTAGGGTTATATAAACACTCAACCCCAGATTGTTCCTTACCTAACTTTCACGATAAGGGTAACTACATAGGAGGATTAAGAACAAAAACCTAGTTGACCGTCACGCACAATGCGCAAAATTAGGGTTGTTAAGCCTCTCATCAACGCTTACAAAAACTAATTGAGGTATTTTCATCCCCAATTCAAGCCTGTCTACCCAACTTACAAAGATATTCACAATCCCCTTTTCGTAATCGATTAGAAATCATATAGTGATAACTATTTGTCAATTAGTTACCAAGAATTCAACTCAATTATTTGATAGATCTCTCAATAAGAAAAATAAACATAAGCATGCATTAATTTATAAAATAAGTTTCAAGAAATTCAACATAGAAAGCCTATAAGAGAATTAGTTCCTAGCCATGAATATGACAAGAACTAATTCAAAGTTCATCATGCAAAACTGAATTAAAGAAAAGAAAAATGAAAGAAATTACTAATGTTTAGGTCTCCTTTCTCCTAGGAAGAAATTCTTGTGTTGTCAAGAACGTGAACCCTCAAAAACTGCATAGGGTTCTCCTTATATAGGTTTAAAACGCCCCTTCTTTTCCTGCAGTTCTGGCCCAAAAATCCGTCAAAAGACCTAATTTTTCCGCGGCGCTGCGCCTGCAGATAGGCGCCATGGCGGAAGTTCTGCGATCCGTCGGGTGTTTTAGCGCAGCGCCCCGATATCTGGCATGCGAGCCGCGGCTGTATCTTCTGTAGCTCTCCGGATGTTTAGGCGTCGCGCCCGTGACTGCTGCTCGAGAGCCGCGCCAGTCTTCGCCTCTCTCGAATAGTGGCGCCATGCCCTCGTTGTCTGCGAGGCGCCAGGCTACCGGGTCTGGATTTTAGCCTCGTTCGCCACTTTCTCTGTTTCCTCGGCATCTCTTTTGCCATCTTTTTGCTCTTTTTCCGCCATTTGGCCATTTTAACCACTTTGACTCAAAAGAAAGAAAAACTATCCTAATACGACACTTATATGTGCAAAACGAGACAAAAGACTAACTAAAACTGACTCAAAAGGTGTATATAAAATACACCGATCACTAAGCACATCCTTCATGAACTTGATGTAGCTCGGCATTTGCTCTAATGCTTCAGCAAACGGGATATTGAGTTGCAATTGTTTGAGGACCTCCACGAATCTAGAGAATTGTTTGTCCAGAGTATATGTTTTTAACTTCTGGGGATATGGTATTATCACCTGGGGTGCAGTTGCTGCCACGCAAAAGTCTCGCTCGGGTTCAGGCGCGCGGCCACTCACTCTCACCTGTCTCGGATGCCAGAACCTTATGCACTGTCTCCTGCATTGTCTCAGAATCTTCGACGCCGCGCCGCTCGCTCTTGGTGCGCGCGCGCTTCTTCGCGAACTTTCTCTCTCCCCTGATTCGGCATCCTTCAGGTCAATTGCCTGACA
Organism: Przewalskia tangutica; assembly: GCA_029844215.1. Lineage (NCBI taxonomy): Eukaryota > Viridiplantae > Streptophyta > Magnoliopsida > Solanales > Solanaceae > Przewalskia > Przewalskia tangutica. The sequence continues at coordinate 130,342,030 of CM056721.1, forward strand.
TTGTGTTTCCTTATTGCCTACCCCAGGTGCAGATTGCTCTTCTTGCGGTTCGCTGTTGAATATGATCGCGAGTTCTGCTATTTGCGTTTCCAACTTCTTCATGGCCATTCTTGTTTCGTCCATGAACTGATTTTGGTATCTCGTGAAACTGAGTATAGCTTCTCGTAATTCTTCCCTCTCTTCCTCCACGGTTGGTTCTCTATCATATTGACAGTAAAAATCCATATCTAAAAGATTCCTGAGATAAATCAAAACCAACAAAGAATCACGGCACCTCGAACTTTTCGAAAATAATTTTAAAAAAACGTAAAAATTAAAAATAATAGTGAAAATTAAAAACCAAATTAGAAATTAAAAATAGACAAATTTGATATTGAACTATGCCTAATCCCCGGCAACGGCGCCAAAAACTTGATGCGCGGTAAGATGCACACACTTTAACGCAAGTGCACGTTATCGTAACAAGTAGTATAGTCTTGATAAGACCGAATATCGTCCACAAGGATTAGGGTTCAATTACCAACTATCTATCTTTTGGTATCTATTTGGTAAATTGATATTTGGATTTGTTGTTTATAACTAAGAATTATAAAAGCTATTTAACTATAAGGGTTTACTTCAGTGGTGATGAGAATAGGGCTTCCATGTCTCTTCAACTATCTGCTTATGTTATTTATTAATGCAACGAACTATGGTCTTCTTTCGGAGAAAGCAGTTTCTGAAATCGCTTTATACTCCGTTAGGGTTATATAAACACTCAACCTCAGATGTCGCACCTTACCTACCTTTCGGTGATAAGGATAACTACATAGGAGGATTAAGAGCAAAAACCTAGTTACTGATCACGCATAGGATGGCAACGGTAGGATCCGACCGATCCTACTAGATCCGAATCCGAATCCGCTTTTACATACACGTATCCATATCCATATCCGCATCCATAGGGTCCATAAAATCATATCCAAATCCAGATCCATCGGATTCACGGATCCACGGATCGGATGCGATCCAAATCAAAGTGACTGATTATTAAGTTATACCTTCTAATCAGTCCAAATTTTCTAGAAAAAAAGTGAATTTAATTTAACGGAATCATGGGGAGTGCATCCGTAAATTAGGACTAAATGACATTGTTGACAATTGTTATGCCTATTGGCTATTGCTGTAGTGAGAAACAATCCTCTCAATACCTAAGCTACTACATAAGTATCACATAAATGATTAATATAATGATTAAAGAATAACACGCAAAACGTGTCTCAATTAAAAAAATAATGGTCTTCGGCCCTTTGAATATAAAATAAAATTAAGATTACAAAGAATTCGGTGTCATGATGTATAAATAATAAATGTATAATTAATTTAATAAAAAACGGATTCACGGGTCGGATCTGGACCGGATACGGATCTCAAAGACAAGATCCAGATCCAGATCCAGATCCGATCCATCATAAACGGATCCGGGTCCGATCCGGATCCGTCGGGTCCAAACTTTGAATATCCATATCCTATAAAACGGATCTGGATCCACCGGATCCGGATCGGATCCGGGATCCATTGCCATCTCTAGTCACGCACCATGCGCAAAATTAGGGTTGTTAAGCCTCTCATTAACGCTACATAAATAATTGAGGTATTTTCATCCCCAATCCAAGAATGTCTACCCAACTTACAGCATATTCACAATCCCCTCCTTTCGGAGTCTGATTAGAAATCATATAGTGATAATTAGTTGTCAATTAATTACCAAGCATTCAACACAATTATTGGATAGATCTCTCAAAGAAGAATAACCATAGACATATGCATTAAATCATAACATAAGTTTCTAGAGAATTAACATGGAAAGCCCTATAAGAGAATTAGTTCCTAACCATAAATATGACAAGAACTAATTCAAAGTTCATCATGCAAAAACTGAAATAAAGAAAAGAAAAAGGAAAGAAATTACTAAGTTTAGGTCTCCAATCTCCAAGCAATAAAATCTTGTGTTGTGCAAGAAAGGGAACCCTTAAAAACTGCCTAGGGTTCTCCTTTTATAGGCTGAAAACCGCCTCAACTTTTCCTCGCAGTTCGGCCCAAAATCCGTCAAAACCTTATTTTTCAGCGCGCCAAGGCTGCACAGCCATGGGCGCCGAAATTTCGCAATCCGTCGGATGATTTGGCGCCGCGGCCCGACATTGCTCGAGAGCCGGCGGCTACTGCAACTCGTAGCTTCGGATGTGGCGGCGCGCCTCGCACTGCCGACATGAGCGCGCGCGCCGAGTCTTCGCGACCTCTCGATAGTGGCGCCGCTCGCTTAGCTGCAGGAGGCGCGCTACTGGTCCGTTTCACCTCGTTCGCCACTTTCTCTGCTCACCGAATCTCCTCCTTCGCCCTCTTTTAGCTCCTTTTCCGCCAATTGGCCATTTTAACCACTTTGACTCAAAAGAAAGAAAAACTATCCTAATACGACACTTATATGTGCGAAACGGGACAAAAGACTAACTAAAACTGACTCAAAAGGTGTATATAAAATACACCGATCAGGCCCCCGTCGTCTCCTCCTCCACAGTCATCATAAATAATCCCTCCTCCACTTCTTCTTTCCACCCGTCGTTCACCGTCACGAACATCATGAATTTCATTCTCTTAATTCTTGATCAAGAAGATGGTCAATATTCGTTGTGGGTTGAAATCTTTTATATCCATGCATGTGCGTATAACATGCTTGATCATATCTCTGGAAGCAGCAACCAAAGCAAGTTGTAATTTATGTGCAAAGCAATGTATGTAATAAACATAAGGAAAATCTTTGAGAAATAATACTTGCAATCCATTTCACTCTCCTCTCATATTACTAGCACCATCATATCCTTTCCCACAGATATTTGAAACATCAAGACGATACCGAGAAAAAATATCACAAACCGTTTTTTTAAGAGTGATAGTCATAGTGTCCTTAACATGCACAAGATCAAAAAATCGTTCTTGTATACAACCCTTTTTATCAACAAACCTCAAAATAATATCCATTAGCTCCCTTAGAGATTCATCACGTGATTCATCAATAATTATGCAAAATTTAGAATCTCCAATCTTTTCTTGGATATAGATTTTCACTTTACTAGAAATGATATGCAAGATTTTCTTTTGAATTTGATGAGAAGTATACTTTGAATTATATGGAGCATTCTCTAGCATTGCTTTTGCAAGTTCATCATTATATGATGTTAAGATTTTGATCATTTCAAAAAAGTTACCTCTATTTTTTTAACTCATTGATTCGTCATAGCCTCTAAAAGTACAAGCTTGAAACGTGAGCCAACGAATTGAATCAATAGAGCTCTTGAGACAGAGTCTATTTTTGCTAATTTGATCGGAACTCTGCACGTTAAGGACATTTCTGATGTGCATAGAATGATTGAACAAGTCTTGAGAAGATTTCAATGCATTATTGTGAGACGAACACGGACTCTCACCAATATGATTAAGCAAAGCACAACTCTTCCCATCATTGACCTTTTTCCATGGTTTAAATCATTTTCTAGTAAATAAATCAGCTCCAAGATGCTGACTTGGCTTTTTACTGAACAAGTAACAGAGCAAACAATAAGCAGCATCATTAGTCGGTGAGTACTCTAGCCATGAAGGAAAAAATTTAAACCAAGATGCTTGAAATCGCCTTGGATGTTTATCTCTATTGAGGGGATACTTTTCAACTTGACATTGATAGGGACCCAATTGAAATAAGCTCTTCGAACTTCATATCTTTGATTCACTAGACATTCCCAAATTTGGGGACGCTTTCCGGGGTCACGTTCTAAACAATTGACATCAAATTTATTCATGGTGACTTTTTGAATCTTGTAAGGTTTCTCATCCAGTTGAACCGTTTGATCATCGGAATGGTGTTTTTCAAGTGTCGATGTTGAAGCTATACAATTTGCATCTTTGTTGGAAGCTTTCCTCTTAAAAAATGAATCAATTTTCTTAAGTTGTATCATCGTACCAACTACAACTCCTAAAAAATAATAAATCAAAGAAACGAACATAAAAGAATAGTTGAGCTTCTTTATCATATTTTTATTAGTATTTTCAGCTTAGATGATTACTCCAATGCAAAACTCACTCAGTAAACCCAAAAAAAGAAAGAAAACAGCAACCCAGTTAAATCACAATTCACATACCTTGAATAACTTTTTCACTAGAAAATCACATACGTGTACACTTAAAATCCATACCCATGTCATGTCAATAAAAAGTACTAACTAATCAGTGTCTTAGGGGAATCTATGAAGAAGAAATAGTGTGGAGTCGGAGAAATATAGAAAAAGAAGAAAGTCAACAACTTCTGTGCCAGCAAAAAGAATATGTAATTATTAAAAGAGCTTCCAAAATGATTAATGAAAACAATTTTTTACTTCTGTGCTATAATAGGGTAGCAAGCCAGCAGCAATAATGGAAAAATTAAAAATCTTAGGCATCTTTTCTAAAATAATAGTCAAATAATATTTATATTGCAAATAATGTATCAACTGACATTGATTTATAGAAGATTTGATGATCCACACAGAGAAAAAATGGTCAGGCTAGGATTTATGAATTGTGATTGAGGGAAATATTTTGAATTTTGAGTTATATCATTTTTTTTTAGTGGGCTGTAGATAGGTTTCTTTTTTTTTTTTTGACGAAGGAACCCGCAGTCGCTACTCTTTCGAGTGCGCACAGGATAAACCGGTGGCCGACGATAGCACGCAAACCACGTCGGTAGATTAACCACTTGGCAAGCCATGTGTGACAGCTCAACTAGGTCATTAGTGGTTCGGATATACTCGAAGCCGGGCCAACCGGGCCGTAACCGGGACCGGGCCGAAACCTTAACGGTCGGATCAGTATCTAAAAATACGGGCCGTTAAAGGAACGGGACCGTAACGGTAAAATACGTGGCCGGTCCCCACCCCCACCACTCGGCCGGCCCACCCATCCCTCCCACCCCCCCCTCCCCTCCAGCCCCCCACACCCACTCCCTCCCCCAAATACCACTCCCAGCCAAGGCCCAGCTCCCACTCCTCACTCTAATTAGTTGTAAATTGATCAAACTTTATATGGTCATAACTTTGCGCTCGGACGTCCGTTTTACCTAATTGTTTTTTTGATTTCGCGTATTTTTTCGAGACGAATAATCCCAAACTGACTAAAGTCTGTTTGCTTCACCGGATTTCTCCAAAACCGTCCATATTGCCCCTCAATTTCTCTTTTCCCCCAAATCGTTACGTTTTTTCCATTTTCAAATCTAAATATCTCGCGATGTACAATTGATTTCAACGTAAAAATTGCGTGGCACCGCGTCCGAGAATGTCAATTTCAGTATTGGAAATTCAATTTAAAAAAAAAAAAAAATGGCCCGACCCGGAAATTCTTACCGGTCCGGACCGAGAACCGGACCGATAAGGTTTCGGTCCGGGACCGGATCTCGTCCCAGGACCGAAACCTTACCGGTCCGGTCCCGGTCCGGACCGGTAAGCTTATCGGTCCGGTCGGTGGTGATACGACCGGGCCGGACGCAGAATGAAGACTAGGCTCAACCAAGAAGGTTTATGCAGGATCGAACTCGTGACCTTGCGGTCGCGCTCTTCTTCTACACTAACTTGCTTCTGCTTGCAGTCTGTAGATAGGTTTCTGAATTGTGAATGAGGGGATATTTTGAGTTATATTAAAAAAAAAAAGAGATCCGCCACTGTATATAGAAATTAAGTGCACTACTTCAAACCATTGCCTACAGTTTACGAGCCAATGTCAATGCTTTGTAACCCAGAATCATTTTAAAAAAGAGCCAATTCATGAAGGACTTTCTTCCAAGTAATAGTAATTGAAGCAAGGGAAAACTTCTTTGTTGATTCCGGTAGACTTGTTAATGTAGCTAACTTTTCTTTTTAACGCTGACAGTATCTGTTAAATATACAACTAGAATGACTTTTAGTTCTGCACAGTTATTCCAGTAGCTTTAACCTCGCGAAACAAATTGCCATGTTTCATAGAACTGAAAGTTACTGCTAACAAATGAACTAACCCTGAAATCTCTACCTAATGCTTGAATCATACTTCAAGTTTCAACTAATAGTGTTCTTTGGTCACCATATTTTAGCAATCCATATTACCAGAGTATAGAACTAAGCACATATACATAATCACAAAGAGCAAGAAACAACATCGCTCTAATCAATATTAAAGTAAGCCGTCCAAGCAAAGCCCGTGCTGATATTTCTTCCCAAGTCTAATGTACATTTTCATACTATAGTCAGTAAGAATAAAATGAAGATGTCGCACAGTATGCCAAACACAACCAGTCCTGTTCCCCTCCACCACATAATAACTAAAAAAAGGAACAACAAGGCTCCTCTCACCACTACACCAGCAAAAATGAAACGTCCATTGATTCTTGTCAGTCCAATCCAAACAGAAGTCCTGAAAAATGTAGCTGATAATCCTTTGTAATAGGGCAGGAACTTATTATTAGTAAAATTTAATAGAGCATGGCAAATTTTGGGGAAAAAGCTAAACGGAGCAAGGCAGGGGCGGGTCAAAATTTTAGTATGACAAAGCTTGTCCCGCCCTAACGCCAGGGGCGGAGCACCTTGTAACCAGGGTGGGTCCGGGCTTCCCCTCAAATTTAAGTTTTTCCTAGTATACTATTAGTAATATTCATGATATTACAATAGAGTCTTCAATTATTTACACTTCTTCTTTTAAAGTGAGGACAATTGAAAGTCTCCAACAATAAAAGAAAACTTGAGAGGATAGAGGAAGATGGAGCAACCCAGTTACCCAGGACCAAAATATGAAGCTAAGATTTTATTAGTCTTGCAGAAGTTTGATTTTGTGTTCAGTCTACACCTAATGAGAACACTATTAGGAATCAGGCACTACAAAGGAAAGATCAAGATATTGTTAATGCAATGAACTTGGTTAGAGTTTGCAAGCTACGACTACAAGACATGTGGGTTAATGGGTGGGATTCTTTAATTGATCAAGTTTCTTCATTCTGCAAGAAGCATGATATTGATGTATGTAACATGGATGAAATGTTCGTTCGTGCTGGACCGTCGCGACGAAAAGATAACAAATTTACATCATTATCGCGTTGAGATATTTTGTGCCGTCATAAATTTGCAACTTATGGAATTGGAGAGTCGTTTTAACGAAACTAGCACTGAGTTGCTTCTTTCCATGACATGTTTACATCCAAGTGACTCATTTTCAGCTTTTGACAAGAACAAACTTATTCACTTAGCTACTTTTTATCCAAATGATTTTTCTGAGATGGACTTGGTGGTATATGAATTAGTTCCAAGAAAGCGGCATGGAAGCTAGAAGACGAAATAGAGAGGGGTCTCTTTGCCACGGTTTGATCAATAGAATTATAAGGAGCAAGGTTCACCCTAGTGGAAGGAGGAGAAAAAGAGTTTGCTATCGTATCGCTGTAGCGGGCTACTGCTTCATTGGAGATCAAAAGCCCTTTTAAGACCAGCTTTTTGACTATTTGCTTAAATAAGCCCCAAAAAAAAAAAAAAACTGAATTTATTCCACCTTCCCTGTACGTGTTAGTAACGCGCATCCGTTTTCTTGCTGCATCCGTTTTACAGCGAAGCAACGAGACAGACTATAGAGAGGAGCGGAGCCGCTTGAACGAGACTTACAGGCGTTCCAAGCTACTCGCCGCGGTCAACTCTCCTGGGAATCAGTTCGAATCCAAGTTCAAAATGATGATCAACTTGAGACTTATATTGTCGATATGCGTACTACAACAGAATTTTCTAATTTAAAAGGGATTAGTCAGCTTGCAGAGAAAATTGTTAAAACAAGAAGAGATAATGTGTTCTTTCTAGTTTATTTGCTTTTGAAATTAGCATTGACTCTACCTGTTGCTACTGCGACGGTAGAGAGGGTTTTTTCTGCAATGAAGATTGTGAAGAATAAACGAAACAGAATGGGAGATCAATGGTTGAATGACAACATGGTTACCTGTATTGAGAAAGACGTATTTGCTGAAGTTGATAATAAAGATATCATAGATACGTTTCAGAAAATGAAAACTCGCCGAGGTCATTGTTGAATCTGTGATTGTCATGATTTTAATACATATTAATTTCTTTAATAATATATTTTAATTATGTTTAAATATAAATAGGCTCCCCCTAAACCAAAATTCTGGCTTCGCCCCTGCCTAACGCGCCCTATTATCATCCCTAGTTATAAATATTTGTGTGATTATAAATTGTTTCAGTAAAATAAAAAAAATAAGTTAAAATCATATCTAGTAAAATGTGATATTCTTTTTAGTAACTAACATCTAGTTTGGAAACTAGGGGAGGACAAGAAGAAAAAATAATATGAGGAATGTAGTAGAAAAAGTGGGAGAACTTCGTCCTATTAGTTTGAATCGATTATTAAGTTCTGAATGAGTTTAAGTTCTACCAGCTAACATTGTAAAAACCACTTACACAATTATATTATTGATGAAGTAACTATATACAAAATTTATGATAATCATTAATAGATAACTTGTAGATGTATTAATAGCTCTTTGTTCTAGAGTAAGTGATTGTTGAATATGTGCCCTTATTTGTTCTTTACAAAAACCTTTTTAAAATGCTTGGCACAGTAAGCTCATTCTGACTCTAATATTAGTCATTTTATCAGAAATTCCACTTCGATCAAGATTAGGATCAAACCTAAATGAGATGTTACTACTTTTTGGTTGAAACAAAGAAGGGGAGAACAAAAACCTTAGTAAGATACTCTCATCCTTTCTCTTATCTTTTGAAGGTAAGAACAACAATAACAACAATAACAACAAAAATCACACAATGTGGGTCTGGGGAGGGTAGAGTATATGCAAACCTTACCTCTATCTCAGTATCTTGGTAGGTAGAGAGGCTATTTCCGAAAGACCCTCAGCTCAAGAGAGAGCATAAGCATAGGTACGAGGAGAGTTTAGCCAATACAGAGTGTAGCACGAGCTGCTCGAAGTGAAAACATTTGGGAAATGAATCAAACTGGAAATGTAAAATATTTGGGAATCGAAATGGAAATGTTGGAGGAACCATTGTTCACACTTCTGAAGCATCACATATGACTAACAGGACAAGTATATCAACCTACAGAACCAAATATCAGATTAACAGACAAACATGGAATAAAAAGAAAACGTACGAATTAAAGAAGCCTCCTCATTTCCAAATCAATTTACATAGCTACCAGAATTGACAACGCCCCAAAAAGGTCAGTAGCCAACTTCAGTTCTCCTGGCTTCTGTTATTGGAAAGCATCATCTCTTTTGAAAAATTGAACTTGCTGGTTGCACCAAAGATGTCAGCAAGCTGCAACACAGTCCTTTGACAGGTATCACTAGTTGGCAGGAAAGCATCTGGAAGGGAAGGGATGCATTCAGGGAGATATTCTGTCTTGTTAAAGATTGGAGCATACAGTACCAACACTGCCCGGCAGAATATGAATCTGCAATATTCAGAGTGTTTTTACCATCCAAGTTTTTGGGTGGAAAACAGCAACAGAAAAGTAGACAGGGTATAACTCCTTGGGAGATAGAAATCAGAATACTAGCCTGCCAGTATACTCAACCCCATATTTGTAACTTAACAACATACTACTTATTTAAAGAAAATCTTAATTTCATTAGATTGGCTAGAAATTTGCTAACAGATAAAAGATTAGTATATATTCTTGCAGAATTACTTGTTTTCAGTCTTTATATTTTGATAAGATTTTGTTTAGATTAAACCCCTAGCATGCTTGAAGGGTTCGAAAAGAACAAGTACAACAAGGGTGTTTCTGGTCTTTTAGCTATTTTATCTTATACCTAACTAAAAGCCTAATACAGGGGTTATTATCCCATATTGAATCTGGTACAATAATATAGAAATTCCTATATAAGTTTTTTCTTTTGATAGGGTACGTGGAAGCTACTCTTCATGTTATAAGAACCAGGTTGAGATTCCCGTATAAGTTATACGGAGGTTACCTATACAGGATATGAAAATAATAAAGGGTGGAACGTCAACCTTAGGAGACAGCTTTATGACTGGGAACTTCCCAGATTCATTGAATTCTTGACCGTTCTTGACCAGTTCAAGGGGAAAACAAAAGAGGAGGAAAAACATAAATGGAGAAGACACAGGAAGGGCCAATTTACAGTAAACTCTCAGCATATATGCTGCTTAACCACCCTATATAGAAAGTTCAGTTATGGAGTCGGAAAGCAGTATGGCAAGTGAGAATAGCACCCAAAACAGCTTGTTTTGTACGGCTAGTAGTGAGAGATGTTTCCTAATGCGAGATAATTTTAAAAGGGGAGTGCAATTGTGTTCAACGTACTATCTTTGGGGGAAGGAGGCTGACAGTAGTCATCTATTTATTCACTGTGTGGTTGCCAGAGAACTTATTTGAGTTGGAACTGTCATGAAGCATGCTTAAGACCACAGAGGAGCTGTTTGCTTGCTGAAATTTTTCTCGAGGTTTAAACAGACAAAAACTGGTGGAAGACTTAACCCAGGATGCATATGGTGGACCATTTGGAGAGAGAGACTGAAGATGTTTTGACGGGAACAACAATTCCATTTAGAAGATCAAGATGAATTGCCGTTTTTGTTTCACTTTTTGGTGTAAGGAAGATTCTGTACAGGATGTCGATTCAATGTTAGATATTATAAAATCCCTGTAGCAGGAGGTAGAAGAAAGCTAGGTTTATGTTCCCTTTAAATTGTACAGATGGTTTTAGCCTTTGTGCTACACATTAATATTGTTACCGTTCTCAAAAAGTTCTAATTCATGGCTAACCTCCACATCCACCCCTATGCTCATACGCCTTAAGAAATACAAATAGAGATCAATTTAACTGACACTCCGAACCAACATCTTGGAATAAAAATCTCGATGTACAAGTGATTCAGCAGTTTCTACCAGTGAAGTATCAGATTTGCCAGGTGACCAATGTCAAATCAACTAATTTCATATTCAACCACTCGAGGGCCTACTTCAAGACTTGATACTAGATGAGTAAGATGAGTACTGCAGAAATGTTGGCTAACAGCAGTGACCTACCTTAAAAGGAGCCGCCGTAAAAATGGATCTCCAAGAGTTTGAGCCCAAACAGGATTAAGATTATCTGGTGCTGCTAATAACAAACCCCACTCATTTAATGATGAAGAAAGCAGTTTTTCAGCCTTATCATACATATCCTGAAAGCAAGAATCCATATGTGAGAAAACGAAGCACATAAAAACAGGGAAGATTTTTTTTTGATAAAGTAAATAATTTTCTTGAAAATTGGGGAAATCCCGTCTACATGTTGTATACCAAAAAGAAGAGAACCTACACCAAAATATGGTTCTCAACAAAAGAGATTCAATCCTCTATATTAATAGAGACCTCATAAGTACACCAAAATGAAACTAGAGACAAAACACTACTTTGCAATTTTACAAAATCTTGTTCCACCCCTTCAAAAGCCCTCTTATTTCTCTCTTTCCAAATAACCCACATGATTGCTATAAAAAGCATGTAAGATGAAGTTGAGGTTTAAGCTAACACACCATGTCAATGTCTGATCCCGTGAAACCAAGCATCAAAACGAAAGCCTGTAAGGGAATTGTAAGAAAACTCGTGAATGAGCTTCCACTTGGCTGTCGTGAAGAATCCACAGTAGATATAGGCAGTGACATTGCGGGAGAGAGTAGCATGGAAACTGATTCTCCCTTCTCTGATCCACTTAAGGCCTGTTCATATTCATGCATCAAATAATTTTATCCATGTCAGAGCAATAAATTAAAAGAAAAAGGTTTGTTTCCTAAATAAATTAACAAATGAATAAACCTTTATTTTAAGGCATGTGAGTTAACTTCAGAGTTAACCATTTAATAGCAGATACAGGGATATCAAGAAGTAGCTTCCACTAAGCACAACAAATGATGAGCTGATGAAGTAATTTTGTAAAAGAAAGCAGGGTGGAAAAAAGGGAAGTGCAACCTAACTATTGTCCAAGCTTGAAAATGGCACTAGGAGAAACTCTAATATAACATCAGAGATCTAGACTGATACTATATAATATCATCAAAGTTTGTTGACTATTTCATGCATAGATCCTTCGGAGGGCGTTTAGAACACCATTCAGCTGTAGATTTTGCTCGAGTAAAATGCATCAAGAACAAAACAATATACGCTGGAAAATTAAGTATAAAGTGCCATTAAAAAGATCAGGGTATCATAATTTGAAGCCCGTGATGTTGAGGGCCACAATGATAATTACATAAATCAAGAAACTGCAACTTAAAAACTTGCCACTAGCAAATGCAGAATTACATCATAGTCATTCCTGGATTCTATCATCTAAAAGCATAAGTAGCTCAGTTGTCTAAATAAAAGTTATGGTTTTTATTTCCTGTATCATGATTCCTTTGTAACCACAAATGCTTTCTAAATCTTCTATCTGCCAGACCAATACTGACAATCCATGTAACACTTCCTTTAATGAGAATCCGTTGTTTCAACTACAGAACTCGATAATGGATCCTTTTCTCCATTTAAATATGAAGCATGCTGCAACAAGGCCGAGCACACATCCCTTACTGTACTAACTTTGCCATTGAACAAAAGCCTACCAAACCTCAGTAGCACATTAACAAATGTCAATCTTGTTTCAGATGTCACAGGCTCCCTATTGGAAGTGTGCACCCAAATAGAGGCCCCTCTTCTATGCAGGGGATGCATATCTGAATACCAAAATACTACCTAACTACCTCAAGGTACCTTAAGATTTGCTTCTTAAATAACCCAACATCCATACAGCAAGTGCAGTTGTAACCTTGAACAAGCCAATGTGTTAACATGCAAACTATTGATGGGAGACACAGTAGTAAAAAGGAAGATTAAGAGAGAATTCACGTCAAATTTTGATGGAGGAATTATTTTAGCTGCTGTTGACATAGAGTGAGAAAATCATTGAATTAGATTAGAGAGTTTTGGCTCGCTCACAGATTCTCTTGCAACGTGCACAAGACCGAAAGAGACCAGGCCATTTCATTCTGTAAAACAGTTCGGAAGCTTTAAACATGGAATTTAACTCTGAAATTTCAGCAGTTCTAAACTCACTAAATTTAAATCGAGCTGAGCCCCTATTAGGTAACTAGTATTTGAAATGGTTTAAAATCTGCAATGCAAATATACTCCTATGTCAGTATTAGAACATATAACCATCAGTGCAAGCATTTCCACCACTCTCTCCATTTTTAGTTAATCATCCTTGAGCGCAAATTTTATTGGTCCAACACAATAATAATCTCAGACAAACTATATACCAATTGTCGTCATATGAAGCAAGGTCCAGGATGCATACCGTGAATGCTTTACTGCTATCACTGTCAATGACCAAAAAAAGTGGCCTTCTAGTGAATGGCAACAAGTCACATGGATAAATCCCATTCAGACCTAAAATAGAAAACAAAATTTCAGAATTTTGTACAGCCAAAATATGATACTTAGTTTCGATTCCAATGGATAAGGTTAAAAAACTTCTTATGTGATGCTCAGAAGAGATGATGATCAGTATGTGTGCTTAGGGTAAAAACAAAATAATAGCGAAGTGACAGAAATGAAGTGTAACAATTTGCTTCCAATATTTAGATCAGAAGAACTGATGCTGCCAACAACCTCTGAGTAAACTGTCCATGTCTTGTATAAATATCGATAACTAACACTGATTTTTCTGTCCATGTCTTGTATAAATATCAATAAATAACACTGATTTTTTATTAAGGTACAGTCCACCCCACAAACTCCCTACTATAGATAGAGCCCAACAGTGATTTAACCACCTCGCTCCCTTAGCCACACAATGCCCCAATAATATGGTTGGAGGTGGAAAGTCTTTGCCAACAGACCATCTCTCCATCGTCGCAAATGACTCCAATATTTAAAATGATAAAAAGTATGAGCAGAAAAACCACTTCCTGACATTGACTTCATCGTAAAATCGAGTTGATATCTTGCTAGAGTTGATTTTACATAGATATAATCAGGTAAGTTTTTCTAAGTTCTTGAAGCATTTCATGAGTTTCTCCCAGGTCTTCTGTCTAGTTTTTGTTGATGGGAAAAAACAACGAACTTCTGCAGAGAAACATGTTGTCAATATGAAAACAAGAATTGCTTTTAGAGTGACCTATCACCTATGCACGATGATGTAACAAGACCTATGTGCTATTCCACCAGCTGATACTTCTGCAACAAGAGAATGAATATAGTATGTTTTGTGCCAGAAAACTGTTCGTTTTTGGACCCGCATAATGGAGAAAGTGTTCAATACCTCCACTGGAACGAGAACCAATGTTTAAGCAACTACTCTGGTCACTTGAGAAATACCCCTTGGCAGAAGTGCGATTTGCAATTTCAAATTCAGAGTTCAGTGAAGATGTAGAGGTGGCTTCTAAGTCAGCAGCACGAGACATAAAGCTCCTCCCTGCACCGTGGGATGGGGAAGAAAAAGAGTTCTGAGAGCTTCCTGTCACAAATTTAAATTGTTAACAGGATCAGTTTAAGCTGTAAATTACAGTTTTGAAGGAATTACTTAGTTATCGTATAAGAGCTTTACACCATCTACTACCTGCAGCAGATATATATAGCAAAAGAACTCCATCATGAGGTAACTCCTCACAGTTTGTGGCCAAAACCTGCAAAGAAATGGCAAAGTTAACTTTTAATCGAGAATACTATACAGAGTAGATTCACGAGGAATGCATAGATAATCCAGGAGCTAAAAATCCCTCTCCATATCCAGGGAGGCCATAGGCTGTAGTGCTGTTTATACCATGTTCGATCACCAGCTCTAAGCCAGAAGGATGGCAACTTTTGCAGTATCTTTATAGAAGATATTAAAAGGATATTAAAAAACTTCCACCTAGCACAAAAAAAATTAATTGCAATAAAGCTCTGAACTATATTAATAGAGCATATGCTACCAGGAAAGCAAAACCAATTTTCCTCAAAAATAAGCATTTACCTTTCCCATCTCACATTAGTGCTAAAACAAGTTTCAAGCTTTCACATTCACCAAGTTGATTAGATTGTACTTATAAGATATTGAAAATGTAATAGTTGATCAAATTTTAGTTTCAAAGAAGCTAAGTGAAGTCAAAAGAGCATATTGATCAATATCAGATGAGAGCACAAAAACTACAATTTGCTTTTTCAACAAAAATCATTTTTGCATAAATTTGGAAAGTACAACTACGCACCGCTAAAAAATTTGTAACCGACGGACGATACAGGATGGACTTGCGAGGGTTAGGAGGTAGAGTAGGATCAGATATATCTTGTGAATAATTAACACGACTGGTCCCGGGAGCTCCATTCTGGCCAATACCAGTTCCAGCACCACTTGGAGGAATCCCGCATGTCTGATAAAATGACCCACTAGGTTCCCACTCCAGAGATTGTAGTATTCGAAAAGTATCAAGAGTCAGTTCTGAATACTTAACCTGATCACCGCATAGAAAGAGAAGATGAGTAAATATTAATACAGTTGATCAAGATGGAAATACGAACATTAAGTTCACTAGTAAACTGCACAATAAACCCAGGCACCTCCAATTAGAACAGAAGGTAGACATGCAAGGGGAGAAAGGCTCACCTCATTGGGATGGTAGCTGCATAGAAGTGCATCTCGTAATCTTAGCTTTCTCTTTGCTTCAACAACCTGTGGTAAGCAATCTGGATGAAGGTCCAATACGACACTATATCTCAATGGCCTGATATTCATAAAAGCTGGGTCAGCTTTTAGAAACTTAACTATTTCCTGAACCACCAGCTTCCATTCTTTAAAATCAGTTTCCTGGAAATAAGACCATTTAGAAGTCATTCATCTATGCATAGACCCATTGTTCTTTCTCCTATCACAACATCTAGTGAGCAGGGGACCAAGTTAAGTATGTGGAAACAGATCATAACATACAAAGGGCATTCATATCGTTCAGCCCACAAAATGACACCTCCGTCAATAGAATTAGGAAATTGTCAATTCCATGCTTGGTAAGAAATTTTATACAGAGTAGAAAGTTGTTCACCACCTTAATCGTTCAATAGAATATGTCCAACATATACATCATATCATAAAAGCACCAACTTCCCATGGCAGGAAAACAGATCCTAAGTTTTAGACCCTGAACATGCCACAAAATTTTGTTGAAGGCGAGTAAAAGAAAATAGAAAAAATGATTTCTATAGATGTGTGAGAAGAGGTCCAAATTATAAACATAAATTGAGCATTTGACTCTGACATGCTACATAAGGTGCCTTCCTCCAGACCTGCTGGCAATTTTTCAGACAATTATGGCGAACCAAAATGTTACATATAGTGGAACAGTACGTATGCGCCTACAGAACAAACATACGTACATAACAATTAAGAATCATGGTCACCGACCTGGAAAGCCCTTTTGCATTCATCAAGCAACATTTTCAGCTGATTTACCAATTGATAAACCATATCATACCGATTCAAAACCAAACAAACTGTCAGAAATCGAGCAAGAAAGCGAAGTTGCTTGCTGGAAAGATTAACATCCTGAAACATCCCATCTTTAAAATACTCCCTAGTCAATATTGCTTCATAAAAGATATAAGACTCAGACAAATAGCTGGCTTCACTTGTCCTCATGTACTGGCCAAAATAAAGCTGACCAATTCTAGATGCAATATCCCCAATCTCCCATCTCTTGAGACCAGCTTCCACCAACTTCTGTCGATTCTCTTGTTGAAACTTCCACAATTGTGTGTATACCTTGAAAACCTTGTAGAAGTATGTATCATACCTTATATTACACAACCACCCAAATTAAAGACTATCAAAAAGACAACATTATTTAAGCGAATCAAAGTAGAAACACTAAAACTGCAGATGATAGAAAAGGAAAAATCATCTACATACTTGATACTACAGCTAGGCCTTGTTGCTATGATGTAAAATGTTTTCCATGATAAATTATTTTCTGGTACTTGGTTGCATAAAGATATTTTTTTAGATCGTTGAAGTATTGAAAATATATCCTTAAGAGCAATATGTTAACATCAAATAGTGGAAAACAACTTATACACTAATGTTTGGTATGCGAAATGGGATAGACAAAGATATCCCATGGGTTGAGATATCCCATGCGATTAGCTATTCCACCTTCTATATGGGATAGCTAATCCCATCATTTTAGTACATCCCATGGGATTGTTATCTCTTATCTCACCAACCAAACACAGGATAAAATAATCCCGCATTATATCTCGGGATTGTTATCCCTTATCCCACCAACCAAACAACCCCTATAGTAAATTCCACTGCACTTGTGCTCCATATGCGCTCACTCCCAAGTCCTATCAACATGTAACCATTATTTTCCTCTTTAATAAATCCAATTATCACTAAACACCACCACTATCATGTGCCAAATCTTTACATTTTTTTATAATCGTGGTGTACGGGCCAACTTACATGCAACTCGACTAATTCCACAGTATACTTGCTACCTCCCACTAGCAACAGGTAACTACATCCACCAAGGTTTAGACATATGGAAAGAAATCACCCAATGTTTTGTGACTTTTGTCTCCGCTAGGATTTGAGCCTGAGACCTCATGGTTCTCGTCCCACTTCGTCAACCATTAGGTCACGCCCTTCCACTGAAATCAAACAAGTGACCTCCCAGACAAAACACTAGGTGATTTATTCTCATCTGTTCTAGTCTTGGTGGATAGAGTAATTGGTACATGTTGCTGGTGGGAGGTGGTAAGTATCATGTGGAATTAGTCGAGGTGCACGTAAGCTGGCCCGGACACCATGGTTATCAAAAGAAAATGTTTCCCAAAAAACTTCTAAGTTATTCCAAATAAGGTCTAATCATTTTGATGCTAATGCACTAAACTGATACAAATTACTCTGGTTTCGTATCATTATTTACTCATATTTCAAAGAGGTCACTAAAACCGATTATTCAATCTTCTTCCCTTTCCCATTTGTTTCTTTCCTTTTTACAACCTTCCACTGAAATCCCCAAAATTATACAATTCTCATTTAGGCTATGCAACTATCAATATCATCAACAACTTACCAAATTCCAACATAAGAGATAAATTGATAAAGGAAAAACAAAATTGAGGTGACCTGTTGCGTTGGTAGTAGGGCAAATCTCGAATTTTGGAGAATTTCTTGTCAGCTTTGGCAACAAGGCTCCAATATACTTCGCTCACTGGTATGTTATTGCTACTGCTACTGTTTTGCTGAGACATTCTTCCAATTCGATCATCTGTTACTCAAATCAAATGGAAGGGATCCAATATTTTCTTGCTTCTTTATTTCTTTTTTACTTTCCCTTTTCGTGTAATGTAAATTTAAGGAATGGTTGTGTATTTTCCTTCTACTTTTCACTAGTACTTCCTATTATTTATGTACTCTCTTTTTTATACTTTTAAATTTCTTGTACTTATGTGACCATTTTCTTGTTTTGTTTGTGCTTATGCTTTATCATGAGCGAAGTCTTTCGGTAAACAGTTTGTATACTTATAAAGTTAAAAGATAAATTTTACATACACTCTACCTCTTCAAACGTCAAACTTCACTTGGTATATTGTTGTTTTTACTAGCACTTGGGACTGGGATTTGGGAAGGGTGAGGCCGATTATAATTAGGGCAGGTTTGAATTTTGTGACAACTCTATTTGTGATTCTAATTATCATGGATGTCAGAAAATATTTCTATAACGTGTTTAAATTATGTTCATAATATTTGAACAGTTTTTGTCTCTCATATTATTTAATAGAAATATAATTTTTTGATAATACATATACAATTGTCAAAATTGCAACTTTGTGGTGTTGTTCAAAAATTGCAAATGACATAGTAAAATATTAAATTGCAATTAAAAAAATTACTAATGTGAAAACACTTTTTCTAGTTTCTCCACAATGTCTTGTGGTTTTTCGGTTGAAATTGGTATTTGTTGGTCAAATTGCTCCACGTCGCTTCCACCACCTTCAGATAAGATGTCGTTGTAGTTTTCGTCTTCTTCGTTGATCTCCAGTTAACTGCACCTTCTCTGCTCCGCTCGTATTCAATCCCTGAATAATACTGCAATTTTCAAGTTGTCTCCGGCTAATGAGTGTCTGTGCTCTCTTATTTGAAATTTGTCGACAGAAAAAGCGCTTTCAGACGTCATTGACGACACTTGAATGTTTAAAATATCTCGGGTCATCATTGAAGTGTCGGAAAGGTCTTCTCATTCCCTCTCCAATATTTCAGCAAGTCTGCATTTCCTTCTTCATTGAAAACTGCTTCGTACGGTAAAGCACCCTGCAAAACAAAAACATCAAACTCGCTAATTTGGTTAGTAGTGTTACCACCGCACATTCTATTTTTGAGGTTTTGAATACTAGCCGCAGAAACAACATGTGTGTTTTTTAGGCTGTGTTGAAGAAAAATAAGAATATGGTAGAGAAGTCGGTTGATTGCTAGCACTTTCTTGTTGGTAATACCTATATACTTTTTTGCATTCCTCTTCTATGCTAGACAACACTTCTTCTTTAGTCTGTTCAATAGGTGGTGGTTATTTGAATTTTTGGGAGTTGGAGGTGGTAGTACTGCTATAAATTCATAAATATTTTCAATAAGTGATTTAAAATCGTCTATTTTAATAATCGGATTTAATACAACACCAATAATATAAATAGGAGCAATAGGAATAAAAATATTTTTATAGCTATATAAAACAACATAGTTAAAATAGTAGGATAATATATACCGGTAAATTATTTTGTTAAAGATAATGAAATTAAGTGCGCTAAATAAAATAAAGACACAATAATAATTTAACGAAGGAAATGTACCAAACGCCGACGTAACGTCGACGTGTAATGAAGATGTTGAAAATTGAAACTTTGCTCGATGGAAGAACCTCAAGCTAATTCCAAACTTCACTCTTAAATAAATAAATAAAATAGAATATTTAGTAGACAGTGTAGATTTGTAGAAGATAAATTGAGAGATTAGAGAGATTGTCGGAAGATTTGTGAGAAATATGAAGAGAAAATGAGATATTTATAGTTGAAAAATTGGGTTAAAGTGTAAATATAATAACTTAAATGTTAAAAATAAATGGGAAAAGGGTCATATTTGCCCGCAAAGTTTAGGAAAAGGTTTGTATTTGCCCTCCGTTAACGTTTGGGGTCAAATATGCTGTCGCGCCCGTTTTTGACCTCGGGGGTCTGAACGGTATCCGCAACGTTGCTCTTTGGCGCGGTTCCCTGGATGGAGCAATAGTGCTGATTTTAAGGAGTCGTCACCTAATTAGTTAAGTGAATTAGGACACTTGATTTATTACAGTAAAATACTGCAATTAATCTCCATTTAATGGTCTGCGAAATTAGTGAGATTCTGGATCAGGGTTCTTTATTATCCTAAAGGGAAGGGATTAGGCATCCTTTAAGATCCGCTAACTTGCGGTTATTCGTTTAAGCCCAGGGTAATTATTTATTGTCCTTTTTGTTCTACATATTCTAAGCATTTTTCATAATTTATAATTAAAATAAAGTGCAATACAGAATAATAAAACTAAAATTAAATGCGACATAAAAATAAAAACTTCGGGACATCTTTTAGCCCTTTTTAGGCCTTCTGCACAAGATGATCTTCGGGCACCTGCATAAACACTTAGTAAAAGTGTTAGTAATGGAATAAATAATTTTAAAGCAATGACAGGAATTAATAAGTAAAGCCAAAAAATAAATAAATCCGTCTTTTGCACAGAGGAAGCCTTGGAAATCAGACGGAGATTCCTTCATCGGCCAATATTGTTAAAAACAATAAAATAAATAAAACCTTCAGATCCGCGCCAAAACAGCAATAGTTTTAAACACGGAGGGCTCAGATATATAAAAATAAAGCGGGACATCCTAAACAAGTCCGTCTGCGAAAATTCGCCTCGCCAGCGCATGTTGGTTATCCATTGTAAGTAGAAGAAATCATCAATGTCCAGAAAGCTTCATTTATTTTATTTTCCGTCTTTGCAACTGTGGAGGCCTCAAAAATCGACGGATAACTTTTTCATTGGCCATCAAGTGTAGTGTCTTGTTCAAATCAGTAACCAACAGTGTAGTATGTATTCTAAATCAGTTTAATAAAATCAACAAAGGGCAAAATCGTCAAAAACAGCCCAAAGATATGATGGCGATTCGCACCAAAACAATGAACAAGTGGTGAAAGCGGTGGAAAGAAACAACAACATAGCAACGAAAATGGTCCAGCATCAGCCCGGAAAACAACAAATCCCAGTAGAAGCAGTGGCAACACCAGTTCGACAAAAATGCCTAAAAGTCAGTCTAACAAACAATAAAAACAGCGGAGTAAACAACAACAGTCGACGGGAAAAATGCCAACAGATCGCCATAGTTCAAAACTCCGGCTATCCGCCCAAAAATAGGAAAATCAGTCCAAATAGAGACAAGAGTGCCGGAGTTTTAAACTCCGGTAGGCACTAGAGAAATCTGAAAATCAGTCCAACATAGCCAACAACAATAATAGCAACAAAATGAAGAAACAAACTGTAGCGTCGCCGGAGTTTAAATCTGACAAGGTTCAACCTTACCAACAGAGAGAGGGCAGCAGCGGCGTCACTTCTACGGCAAAGTCGCTGGAGCGACGCCACTACTACTGAGGTTCGATGGGAGAGGGTCAGGCGACGATGTTAATGGTGGGACAGTGGATTCGCCGGATGGTGATGGGAAGGTCGTCGTAGTTGTGGGTGTTAAAAGGGGGTTTCGCCGGATGGGGTCGACGGGAATAATGGTGAGGTTCGTCGGAGCTCTGAACTCCGGCGATGATGGCGGACAGTGGGTTGAGGGTCTTCGACGGGAGCAGTGAGTGATGGTGAGGTGTTGGTTCGACGAGGGAGCGAGAGGTTCGGTGGTGATGGGAGAGGCGACGGGAGAGGGGTGAGGATGGCGGCGCGCGGAGCGGGAGAGAGAGAGGAGATGGGGTTCTCTTTTTGTTCAAATGAAAAAAAATGGGCTGATGACTTTAAAAGTTGCTTATCGCATTTGATTTTTGTTGGGAATGTGAGTGTAATGTTTTATTTATATGGTAGATATTTTAGGTTTAGGTTTAGGTTTTGGGGAATAAAAAGTGGTATTTGATTTTAGGGGGAAAAATAAAAGAGGGTGTTTGGATGGAATTAAAAAAAATAGTGTTGGATTGGACTGATTCAAATTGTGTCTTGGACTGGACTGGTTTGACAAAATGCAAGGCGGGTTAATTATTTAAAACAAAATTATTTAAAAAGATGCAAAATTATTAAGATGCAAACGCCGATGCGAATAATAAAATGCAATATTTAAGAAATATTTAATGTCTGATTAAAAGTAAAAATGCGGTGTCAATTGATTATTTAAAGAGATGCAAACATTCATAAAATAAAACGACGGTGTAATAATAATAAAAACATAATATTAACAAAGATATAATGCTTAATTTAAAATAAAAAGATGCAATGTCATTTTGTGAAGAAATAAACATAGAATATTATGTAAAAAATGCAAAAAATGATGATTAAAATGCGGTGTGCTAAAATACTTAAAATTGCAACAAATATACAAAAAACGGATCAAAATTGACTGTCAACAACATGTCCCTCTTTGTACAGAGATGATGGAAGAGTCTTCGGACAAAGATGTTGACTTGTAGCCAATTTTATCCTGTTTTAAAAATTAGAACTCAAAAGTGGGGATGATGCAGACCCAAAATTGTCCCAGTGTCAAATCATGATGACACTGGGTCGTTGTGATGCGAAAATAAAAAGCAAAGCTGACGCTGATTTAAAAATGTCCCAGTGTCGAAGTATGATTGACACTGGGTTGCAGGTGATGTGGTGCTGTAACAGACAGGGTGCTTGTAGATGTTGATGGCGTCATTGCATGGACGCGATACAGATGTTCGTCGTTGCATAGACGAAACATAGATGAAGTTGTTGCATAGGCTTAGATGAGATGGCGTCGTTGCATAGACGCGATGCAGATGCTCGTCGTTGCATAGACGAAATATGAATGAAGTCGTTGCATAGGCTTTTATGAAATGCGTCGTTGCATAGACGCGATGCAGATGCTCGTCATTGCATAGACGAAACATAGATGAAGCTGTTGCATAGACTTAAATGAAATGGCGTCGTTGCATAGACGCGATGCAGATGTTCGTCGTTGCATAGACAAAACATAGATGAAGTCGTTGCATAGGCTTAAATGAAATGGCGTCGTTGCATAGACGCGATGCAGATGTTCGTCGTTGCATAGACGAAACATGGATGAAGCCGTTGCATAGGCTTAGATGAAATGGCGTCGTTGCATAGACGCGATGCAGATGTTCGTCGTTGCATAGACGAAACATAGATGCGATGCAGATGCTCGTCGTTGCATAGACGAAACATAGATGAAGCCGTTGCATAGGTGATGCGCGATTTAATGCACACACTTTAACGCAAGTGCACGTTGTCGAGTCAAGTAATATAGTCTTTGAAGACCGAGTTATCGTCCTCAAGGATTAGTGTTCAAGTACCAACTTTTATTCTTTGTTATCTATTTGGTGACCGATATTTGAGTTTGTTGATTATGACTAACAATTATAAAGACTAATTAACTATGTGTTTACTTCAGTGATGATGGAAATAGGGCTTCCAAGTCTCCTCAACTATCCACTTATATTACTTATTAATGCAATTAACTATGGTTCTTCTTCTTTTGGAGATAGCAGGTTTACTAATTCGTTTTATACTCCCGTTAAGGCTATATAAACACTCAACCCCAGTAGCGCTCTTTTCTACCTTTCGGTGATAAGGATGACTCTATAGGAGGATTAAGAACAAAAACCTTATTAATGCTACACAAGTAATTGAGGTATTTTCATCCCCAATTCGACCTATGTCTACCCAACTACAGCATAGTCACAACCTCCTCCTTTCGGAGTTTGATTAGAAATCATATAAATAATGATAATTAGTGATCAATTAATTACCAAGCAATCAAATCATCTATTGGATAAATCTCAACAATAAGAAGAACAACCATAACATGCATTAATTCATAAAATAAGGTTCAAGTGAATTGACATGGAAAGCCCTATATTAGAATTAGTTTCTAGCCATAGACATGACAAGAACTAATTCAATATCCAACATAAAACTGAAAATAAAGTAAAGAAAGAAAAGAAATTACTAAATAATGGTCTCCAATCTTGAACTCCAAGAAGTGTTGTGTTGTTGGCAAGAAGGGAACCCTTAAAAACTGTCTAGGGTTCTTTTTTATAGCCTCCAAACTGACATTAAGGTTTTCCTTCAGGCCTGGCCCATATTTTCGTCTAAAACCTGATTTTTTCCCGCGTCGGCCAAGCGCCAAGTTCTGCGCTGCTCGAGATTAGCGCGCGCGACTCATTGTTCGAGAGCCGCGCCTGAAACTTCGCACGCTCAATGTTGGGCCGGCGCCTGGTTCTGCTAGCTGGAGGCGACGAGGCGCTGGCTCGTGTCCGTGTCTGGTTCGCCACTTTCTCGCATTTTAAGCTCTGGAACCTCCACTTTTGCCCTTTTTCCCTCATTTTCCGCCAAAGAGTCACTTTAACCAATTTGACTCAAAAGAAAGAAAATATATCCTAAGACGACACGTATTTGTACAAAAATGGACAAAAGACTAACTAAAAATGACTCAAAAAGTGTATATAAAATACACCGATCAAATAACTTGATGCGCAATGTAATGCACACACTTTAACGCAAGTGCACGTTGTCGAGTCAAGTAATATAGTCTTTGAAGACCGAGTTATCGTCCTCAGGGATTAGTGTTCAAGCACCAACTTCTATTCTTTGTTATCTATTTGGTGACCGATATTTGAGTTTGTTGATTATGACTAACAATTATAAAGACTAATTAACTATGTGTTTACTTCAGTGATGATGGAAATAGGGCTTCCAAGTCTGCTCAACTATCCACTTATATTACTTATTAATGTAATTAATTATGGTTCTTCTTCTTTTGGAGATAGCAGGTTTACTAATTCATTTTATACTCCCGTTAAGGCTATATAAACACTCAACCCCAGTAGCGCTCCTTTCTACCTTTCAGTGATAAGGATGACTCTATAGGAGGATTAAGAACAAAAACCCTATTAATGCTACGCAAGTAATTGAGGTATTTTCATCCACAATTCGACCTATGTCTACCCAACTACAGCATAGTCACAACCTCCTCCTTTCGGAGTTTGATTAGAAATCATATAAATAATGATAATTAGTGATCAATTAATTACCAAGCAATCAAATCATCTATTGGATAAATCTCAACAATAAGAAGAACAACCATAACATGCATTAATTCATAAAATAAGGTTCAAGTGAATTGACATGGAAAGCCCTATATTAGAATTAGTTTCTAGTCATAGACATGACAAGAACTAATTCAATATCCAACATAAAACTGAAAATAAAGTAAAGAAAGAAAAGAAATTACTAAATAATTGTCTTCAATCTTGAACTCCAAGATGTGTTGTGTTGTTGGCAAAAAGGGAACCCTTAAAAACTGCCTAGGGTTCTCTTTTTATAGCCTCCAAACCGACATTAAGGTTTTCCTTCAGGCCTGACCCATAATTTCGTCTAAAACCTGATTTTTTCCCGCGTCGGCGCGGCTTCGCATCAGCCGCGGAAGTTCTGATACGCTCGAGATTAGCGCCGCGCGACTCATTGTCTGAGGCGCCGCTACTGGAACTTCGCACGCTCGAATGTTGGGCGCCGGGCGCCCGTTCTCTTTGGCCGGGCGCGTGCTGGCGCCCGCCCGTCAGTTCGCCACTTTCTCGCATTTTAAGCTCTGGAACCTCCACTTTTGCCATCTTTTCCCTCCTTTTCCGCCAAAGAGCCACTTTAACCAATTTGATTCAAAAGAAAGAAAATATATCCTAAGACGACACGTATTTATACAAAAATGGACAAAAGACTAACTAAAAATGACTCAAAAAGTGTATATAAAATACACCGATCAATGGGCTTAAATGAAATGACGTCGTTGCATAGACGCGATGCAGATGCTCGTCGTTGCATAGACGAAACATAGATGCGATGCAGATGCTCGTCGTTGCATAGATGAAATATAGATGAAGTCGTTGCATAGGCTTAAATGAAATGGTGTCGTTACATAGACGCGATGCAGATGCTCGTCGTTGCATAGACGAAACATAGATGCGATGCAGATGTTCGTCGTTGCATATACGAAACATAGAAGAAACTGTTGCATAGGCTTAAATGAAATGGCGTCGTTGCATAGACGCGATACAGATGCTCGTCGTTGCATAGACGAAACATAGATGCGATGCAGATGCTCGTCGTTGCATAGACGAAATATAGATGAAGTCGTTGCATAGGCTTAGATGAAATGACGTCGTTGCATAGACGTGATGCAGATATTCGTCGTTGCATAGACGAAACATGGATGAAGCCGTTGCATAGGCTTAAATGAAATGACGTCGTTGCATAGACGCGATGCAGATGCTCGTCGTTGCATAGACGAAACATAGATGAAGTTGTTGCATAGGCTTTTAATGAAATGACGTCGTTGCATAGACGTGATGCAGATGTTCATCGTTGCATAGACGAAACATGGATGAAGCTGTTGCATAGGCTTAGATGAAATGACGTCGTTGCATAGACGCGATGCAGATGCTCGTCGTTGCATAGACGAAACATGGATGAAGTCGTTGCATAGGCTTTTAATGAAATGACGTCGTTGCATAGACGTGATGCAGATGTTCGTCGTTGCATAGACGAAACATGTATGAAGCCGTTGCATAGGCTCAAATGAAATGGCGTCGTTGCATAGACGCGATGCATATGTTCATCGTTGCATAGACGAAACATGGATGAAGTCGTTGCATAGGCTTTTAATGAAATGACGTCGTTGCATAGACGTGATGTCGATGTTCGTCGTTGCATAGACGAAACATGGATGAAGCCGTTGCATAGGCTCAAATGAAATGGCGTCGTTGCATAGACGCGATGCAGATGTTCATCGTTGCATAGACGAAACATGGATGAAGCCGTTGCATAGGCTTTTAATGAAATAACGTCGTTACATAGACGTGATGCAGATGTTCGTCGTTGCATAGACGAAACATGAATGAAACCGTTGCATAGACTTTTATGAAATGCGTTGGTTTATGAGCGTACCTGCTTTGTGACCCGTCTGGATTGAAATAGCGTTATTGCATAGACGTTGTGTGTTTGTAACCCGCATGAATTTTTTGTTGTGCTCCTGCCTTTGCTGATATGAAGATCCTGCACTCAAAGAAAACTTAGTGAGTTTTAGTAAATGAGTGGTTGATTAGCGTCGACTCTGTAGCTTTGGCTCTTGACTCTTGCATTCTTGGTTTGCACTGAAGACCTAGTTGGCCTGCTTTTTTCCTGTCTATTGCAATTTTCTTGCAGTGAATCCTTAAAATGTCCTAGTTTCTGGTAAAATGAAGATGTTGAACTTTCAACTGGGTAAGGTTGAATCTTGACGCTATCAAGACAATCAGGTAAGCATTTTTTTGTTTTTTATCATGAATGAAAAGGTAATGCGAGAATATGGACAGTGTATAATTGAGTAGATGAGAATGCATCCCTCAAAATATGCTCAGTCATGTGTAGGTAGCTATGGATGCAAAATATATGAGTATGATAAACTCTCCCATGGACAAAATCGAGTCATGTGCGAAGCAAGGAAGAAATATTTCTAATGGTGTGGCCAAGCGATGTGGGCTTCACGATCCCGCCGAGAGAATCAGGTCAAGACGTAGTTCATGATGCAAAATAAGAATTTTTTATGATTTTTTTAAAATGATGCGGGACCGAAGCCGATGTGGACGCCTACGTATCCCGCTGAGGGAATCAGGTCAAGACGTAGTTCGTGATGCAAAATAAGAATTTTTTATGATTTTTTTTTAAAATGATGCGGGACCGAAGCCGTTGTGGCCGCCTACGTATCCCGCTGAGGGAATCAGGTCGAGACGTAGTTCGTGATGCAAAAATAATTTTTTTTTTTAATGATTTTAAAATGATGCGGGACCGAAGCCGATGTGGCCGCCTACGTATCTCATCTTTGACGAGAATCAGGTCAAGATGTAGTTCGTGATGCAAAATAAGGATTTTTTTTTATGATTTTAAAATAATGTGGTACCGAAGCCGATGTGGCCGTCTACGTATCCCGCTAAGGGAATCAGGTCAAGACGTAGTTCGTGATGCAAAATAAGGATTTTTAAGATTTTAAATCATGTGGGACCGAAGCCGATGTGGCCGCCTACGTATCCCGCTGAGGGAATCAGGTCAAGACGTAGTTCATGCAAAATAAAGATTTTTTTTTTATGATTTTAAAACGATGTGGGACCGAAGTCGATGTGGCCGCCTACGTATCCCGCTGAGGGAATCAGGTCAAGACGTAGTTCATGATGCAAAATAAGGATTTTTTTATGTAATATGCATTTTGTTATTTTTTTTTTATGAAAAAGTGGAAGACAACATTACATTCCGACTTCAGTTGATACCAACAATTAGTATTGTGCAGAAGGATTTTCGTTTATTGCTTTCAGTCTAACCGAGATCGGCCCCGGTGTAATTCACACAACTTCAGATAGTACATCAGACATACCTGAGTGTCGATACACCTGCTTGCATCCAAGGTTTCGAACTACACGGAATCTCACGTTTCAAATGCCCTCACTGAAAGAAAGTCTCATTTCACACATATATTTCAGTATTCTGAATTTTGGGACGTTTGGAGAAAAACACTCACACTCAGAAAGATGTTTAATGCATGCAATTGTGATACCATAGGCTTGGCCGTCATGTAAGTATCCACTAATGTGAGAACCCTCAGTATAAGATCATGTAGGGCTTGTCACTGACTTGTAATGTAGGCTTGGGGAAGGGATGAATATCATTTGGGTAAAAAGTGATTAATCCATCCTCGAGAGTTGAACTACGTCCGTGCTTAATATTTGTGCGTTTTGATGCTGACTTGCTTTCTTTTTGTCCCAGTTTTCTGTAATGACTTCTTTTGAATCTTTCATTTGGAGCCCTTTTTTTTTTCGGGGTTATATATTCCTTTTTTTTTATCGGAGCTTTTGATTTCCTCTTTGTGTGAAGTCGTCTCTGTTTTTTTTTTTTTAGACTTTGACAATTTTTGTCTTTGCAAACTTCAGCTAGAAATTTATCAGCCATTTGCACATTTCTAAAGCGCTCGAGGAGGTCGGGCCAAGAGAGGGATAGTGCGTACGCACTCAGAAAGGGTATAGGTGTAATATGCAGTTGTCGAAAGAAATAGGTTTAGGCTCAAAGGGGTGTACTAGTGATAATGTTATTTGGTAGGCTGAAAAGGCTCAAGCGGGTCAAAGAAAGCCTACGATCATTTCCTACACCGAGTGTAACTCAGGATTTCGCCTCAACAAACATTCAGGCCAAGTTCTAGATCACAATGCAACGCAATTGAACTTATTCAAACACTCACCACACAATGCACATGAAACGATGAGGTTGGTTTCGTCCTTATCTTGGAAACACGCAAGACAATGTCATTTACGGATGTGAGTAAGAGGTACCAAAAGAATTTATGGTTTACCACAAAGTCAACCCATACTGTTTTTTTTTGTTTTTATTTTTATTTTTTTATGCACACTTGTAACGGTGTTGGTATCAACAAAGTCAAACAATAATACTTAAAAAAATGTTTTTTGTATTTTTGAATAACATTTTTTTTGTATTTATGAACAAAATATTTTTTATTTATTTTTTGAATAAAGGGTACCGAACCCGAATAGGGCTGCCTACGTATCCCGCCGAGGGAATCAGGTGCGCGTAGTTCATTCAAATATGTTATAAAATGTATGCTTGTAAAAATTTATCAATGAAAGGATAGATTATAAAGCTGTGCAAAAGAAATGATTGTCCATTGTGGACGAATGCAAAGTAAAATGAATGCCCGAAAACATGATGAATGGGATGCATGAGTGAGAAATGCGCTCTTTATTATTATTATTTTTTTTTTTTGTGATTTTTATTTTTGTGGTGTCGAACCCAAAATGAGTTGCCTACGTATCACACCGTGTGGTGAGAATCAGACACGCGTAGTTCGGAATAATTATGCTGTAAAAATGCATGATATGAAAGAACTATGTAATCAACGCTAGACATATCAATTGAATTTGCGAATATGAATAAAAATACAAAGTATAGAAGAATTGAGAGCGACGTCTCGTTGAATCTGGTATAAACTGACTTCTATTAGTCAACATAATTTCTGCTCATTTTTGTGATAATTTTTTCCTTTTCCGGTCGGCCTTGACTATTTGCGAGGACGACCTTCCTGCAAAAAATATGAGAAATTGGTGAGTAGAAAAATGACAAAAATAATAAAAATGCAGGTGTGACAATATAGTCAAAGACTCCCCTGATTGGTTCGACCGGACTGGTGGTTGATGCTCACAAAGTCCAAGTCGCGCTATTCAAGAGTGATTACGCAGTAGAAGTCCTGATTGCAATGTGACAGCAAAAGAAGTGCAAAAATATAAATGCTCGAGCCCGAAGTTATAAGCCCATGACATGATATGTACAGAGTTTAAAAGAGTAATTATTGCTTTAAATAATATGTACAGAATTGCTAGCGATAAACCATAGTAAACAAAAGCCTGCAAATCAAGCGCGCGCCCTAATATGCATGGAACCTCTCTTATGCCAGAGGTCGGCCTAAACGCCAAATATGCGAGATTATGATAAATAAGTCCAAGTCGTTAAACTGCAATGTTTTGTTGGAAATGGCGATCAAATGACGGTGCACTTTTTCCAATTTCGGCGTGTCATGACCAGGCTTGGATCCGTCTATCATTATCACGCTACACATATATGCTTATTGGTCAATTGGGTCATGAGATCTTATTTACGATTTGGTAGGTCGCTAGTTGTGGAGACGATGCCAAGGATCGACCCACCTAATTTAAATGCATGCATGCCTTAAATAAAAAGGTGGTATAACTCTATCTTAAGTTTCTAAGATTTGGCTTACTAGACACAATGGTTTCCGAGCGGACTACTCGAGTGAGAAGGCTACGCGGCCACCGGATGATCCGGCTGCTCCGCGCCTTTGCCAACTCTCTTAAAATTGGGTAATTGAAAGAAATTTTGCGGGTGCGTACAACACACCTCGCGTGTAGTGTGTGATAGTGTTAATTTTCCAGAATGGAGGAAATATGAGCGGAATGACAATTTAAGGAAAGCATTAAAATAACGTAGCAATTAAAGTAGTTAATTACAAAATAAAACAAAATAATATAAAACCTTTACAACAAATATAAAAGCAAAATAAAGCGTGATATTTAATTAACCTGGGTTTGCTATGATCAAGAACCTGATATCCCCAACGGAGTCGTCATCTTTATCGCTACCGCTTTTGACCCTGGAAGTGCGAGCGGTATTCTGCAACGTTGCTCTTTGTCGCGGTTCCCTGGATGGAGCAATAGTGCTGATTTTAAGGAGTCGCCACCTAATTAGTTAAGTGAATTAGGACACTTGATTTATTACAGTAAAATACTGCAATTAATCTCCATTTAATGGTCTGCGAAATTAGTGAGATTCTGGATCAGGGTTCTTTATTATCCTAAAGGGAAGGGATTAGACATCCTTTAAGATCCGCTAACTGCGGTTATTCGTTCAAGTCCAGGTTAATTATATATTGCCCTTTTTGTTCTACCTATTCTAAACATTTTTCATAATTTATAATTAAAATAAAGTGCAATACAGAATAATAAAACTAAAATTAAATGCGACATAAAAATAAAAACTTCGGGACATCTTTTAGCCCTTTTTAAGCCTTCTGCACAGGATGATCTTCGGGTACCTGCATAAACACTTAGTAAAAGTGTTAGTAATAGAATAAATAATTTTAAAGCAATGACAGGAATTAATAAGTAAAGCCAAAAAATAAATAAATCCGTCTTTTGCACAGAGGAAGCCTTGGAAATCAGACGGAGATTCCTTCATCGACCAATATTGTTAAAAACAATAAAATAAATAAAACATTCAGATCCGCGCCAAAACAGCAATAGTTTTAAACACGGAGGGCTCAGATATATATAAAAATAAAGCGGGACATCCTAAACAAGTCCGTCTGCGAAAATTCGCCTCGCCAGCGCATGTTGGTTATCCATTGTAAGTAGAAGAAATCATCAATGTCCAGAAAGCTTCATTTATTTTATTTTCCGTCTTCAGAATCATGGAGGCCTCAAAATCGACGGATAACTTTTTCATCGCCATCAAGTAGTGTCTTGTTCAAATCGGTAACCAACAGTGTAGTATGTATTCTAAATCAGTTTAATAAAATCAACAAAGGGCAAAATCGTCAAAACAAATTTCAAACCAAAGATAACGATAGCGATTCGCACCAAAACAATGAACAAGGGTCGGCGAAACAGTGGAAAGAAACAACAACATAGCAACGAAAATGGTCCAGCATCAGCCCGGAAAACAACAAATCCCAGTAGAAGCAGTGGCAACACCAGTTCGACAAAAATGCCTAAAAGTCAGTCTAACAAACAATAAAAACAGCGGAGTAAACAACAACACTCGCCGGGAAAAATGCCAACAGATCGCCATAGTTCAAAACTCCGGCTATCCGCCCAAAAATAGGAAAATCAGTCCAAATAGAGACAAGAGTGCCGGAGTTTTAAACTCCGGTAGGCACTAGAGAAATCTGAAAATCAGTCCAACATAGCCAACAACAATAATAGCAACAAAATGAAGAAACAAACTGTAGCGTCGCCGGAGTTTAAATCTGACAAGGTTCAACCTTACCAACAGAGAGAGGGCAGCAGCGGCGTCACTTCCACGGCAAAGTCGCCGGAGCGACGCCACTACTACTGAGGTTCGATGGGAGAGGGTCAGGCGACAGTGTTAATGGTGGGATAGTGGATTCGCCGGATGGTGATGGGAAAGTCGCCGGAGTTGTGGGTGTTAAAAGGGGGTTTCGCCGGATGGGGTCGACGGGAATAATGGTGAGGTTCGCCGGAGCTCTGAACTCCGGCGATGATGGCGGACAGTGGGTCTTCGACGGGAGTAGTGAGTGATGGTGAGGTGTTGGTTCGACGAGGGGAGGCAGGGAGAGGGTTCACGGTGATGGGGAGAGGGCGACGGGAGAGGACATGGGTGAGGATGGCGGCGGCGACAGGAGCAGGAGAGGAGAAGAGAAGGGAGATGGGGTTCTCTTTTTGTTCAAATGAAAAAAAATGGGCTGATGACTTTAAAAGTTGCTTATGCGGCTGCTTGCTGATTTTTTGTTTGGGGGAAAGTGGGAGTGTAATGTTTTATTTATAGGGTAGATATTTTAGGTTTAGGTTTAGGTTTGGGGGGGGGGGGGGGGAAAAAAAAGTGGTATTTTATTTTAGAGGGGAAAATAAAAGAGGGTGTTTGGATGGAATTAAAAAAAATATTGTTGGATTGGACTGATTCAAATTGTGTCTTGGACTGGACTGGTTTGACAAAATGCAAGGCGGGTTAAATATTTAAAACAAAATTATTTAAAAAGATGCAAACGCCGATGCGATAATAATAAAATGCAATATTTAAGAAATATTTAATGTCTGATTAAAAGTAAAAATGCGGTGCCAATTGATTATTTAAAGAGATGCAAACATTCATAAAATAAAACGACGGTGTAATAATAATAAAAACATAATATTAACAAAGACATAATGCTTAATTTAAAATAAAAAGATGCAATGTCATTTTGTGAAGAAATAAACATAGAATATTATGTAAAAAATGCAAAAAATGATGATTAAAATGCGGTGTGCTAAAATACTTAAAATTGCAACAAATATACAAAAAACGGGTCAAAATTGACTGTCAACATATGCCCTCCGTTAGTCCAAACCTTTTAAATTTACCCATTTTAACGGATCTGCCACGTGGCAGCCACGTGGACGATACATTGAAATTTCCGGCCAAACCTCGGTAGCTCCGTCCAACTCCGACATCCATCGGGGATGAGACATAGTCCAATAGTTTCATCTCGTCAAGCCCGTTAATTTCATACCAACCTCCACCGTCGATTCTTCCTAAATCGTCGGCAATTTCAGATCGAAAAATACCCTATTTTTCGATTCAGGTTATCGCATTTTCCGGCGATCTCTGACAACTTCGAGGTCCGACGGTGGCACCAACAGACTTCCCATCTCCTCCCCGTCATTTTTACACCCTCCACATTGCTCGATTCTCACTAAATCGCAATAACACTCATATCGAAATCCTTGAAACCCTAAAGCCGCCGCTCGTTTTTCGGCGACCTGAGATACATTCGAGGTTTGTGGTTGGTACCAGTAGACTCGCCGTCTCAAGGCCGACGTCCTACACCCAACCACGACCTTCAATTATTACCCAATTCGCCGGTCGACCAAATACAAACATTTTTCTAAACGTTGAGGGCAAATATGACCCTTTTCTCAAAATAAATATTAAGGGGTAGGGGGTTGTGGAGGGAGAAGCCAAAAATGATTGTTGCACAATGGCCAAAATATAAAATGGTCGTTGGTGCAACAGTTATTTTATGCAAAGTGGAGGGGAACATGCAGAATCGGGGCGGGACCGGGGCGGGTCGGGTCTTGACGGACCTGGGTCGGACGGGCCTGGCGGGACGAGATCATATCCCGTCCCTGTTCGAGTCTCGATACCGTAATTGTTTTTTTTATAAATATCGGGATCGGTGCGAGACCAAAGCGATGTCAGGGCGGGATCGGATCGGGCTGACCTGGCACGGTTGTTACCCATAGTTTGGATTCGCTAAAAAGATATAAAAATAAGTCGGAGCTAAAAATTGGATACGTTACTTGTATAAATAAGTCAATTTTAAAAAGGGAATACAAATACGGACTAATATAAATAAAGACCACCTAGGATTCGTTACTAGGAGTATTACTGATTTACTGTCTTGGTTCTTGGTTTCTATAATATCTCCAAGAAAACGCATTTAACTTGTTGGTCGAATATGGTTTCACACAATAACCTTTCTGCTTGTTGTATATCTCATGAATTCCACAAAGTTGCTATAAACAACCCCAACAAAATTGCAGTAATTCAAGCTATTGGGGGCCTCAAAATCGCCAAAGAATTTCAACCCGCGAGAAGTTTGAAGAGTTTGTTTCTTCTAAAACGACGTCGGTTAATCCCCCGGTTTACGAAGGTGATCAATGCTACACGTTTCACGATGTTTTATCCGCCGTTGATTCACTTAGTTCACGGCTCAGATGCATTCTTGATGGTGATGACCCCAATTTTGTGAAACCCAATTCAGGTATATAAACGGTGTAATGTTTTGGTAACTGAAACTTATGGGGTAGGGTACTAATTAATTAACGTAAAGATTTGTTGAAAAAGAATCACGAATTGTTCCTTCTCTAGTAATTTTGTGAACAATTTTATAGGGACTAAGTCTTCTTTCGGGTTTTGTTTTATATGATGAAGAAAATATGGTGTTAGTGTGTGCTTTAGTAACTGAAATTTGTGATTAACTGCGGTTTTACTGAATTTATGGAGTGAACCAAAATTCTTCTTTCTGTAGTAATCAGTGAATATATGATAATTCTTGCTAAATTGTTACTTTCCCAACCCTCGAGGGCTCAACGGGTGAAGATGAATATCTCGTGCTGCTTGTTGTAGCTGTGCTTTCTTGAATTTTTTTTGGCTTT
Source organism: Przewalskia tangutica (assembly GCA_029844215.1). Taxonomy (NCBI): domain Eukaryota; kingdom Viridiplantae; phylum Streptophyta; class Magnoliopsida; order Solanales; family Solanaceae; genus Przewalskia; species Przewalskia tangutica. The sequence continues at coordinate 130,377,848 of CM056721.1, forward strand.
CTAATTTTCCTTTAGAACAAGGTATGTGCTATCTGAAATTGAGCAACTTTAAAAGTTTATTGGATGGTTCAATCTTACCCGCCATCCGGAAAAAGTCTATTTTTTCCCTTGGCCCTTGGTGGAGCTCCACCCCGAGGGTAATTTTAGACTATACTCAAAAGTGGGACTTTTTTGCCGAAGGATTTTGATGGGTTGAGTCCACCCATTTCACAATGGAGTTTCTGTTAGTAGCTAGGGCAAATACGAGACAGATTTGCTAATGACAAGGGGTATGAATGGACCAAAAGAATAATAGCGTGCACATTGAGCAATATCAGATAGCACAAGGTCAATTTTTGATCTTTTCCTTTAATCTGTGTCTTCTATGATCTGTAAACGAATGTGAAAATGTTATATCCATTTTCTCGAAATCTTTTGGCTTTCTATTGTTAGCTATAGATTTTTTTGGCATGCTATGTACTATTTTAAAATGAGCAACTTTGCAAAAAATATAATGGATGGTCCAGTCTTATTTGTCATGCGGAAAAAGTCTCTGTTTGCCTGTGGCCCTTGGTGGAGCTCCAACCCCGAGGGTAATTTTAGACAATACTAAAAAATGGGACTTTTTTCCAAAGAATTTGGACGGGTGGAGTCCACCCAACTCGCAATGGAGTTTCCGTTAATGGCTAGGGCAAATACGAGACAAATTTGCTAAGGGCTAGGGGTATGAATGGCCAAAAGAATAATGGCGTGCAGATAGCAATATCAGATAGCCCAAGGTCAAATTTGGATCTTTTCCCTTAATCTGTATCTTCTATGATTTGTAAACGAATGTGAAAATGTTATACCCGTTTTCTCGAAATCTTTTGGCTTTCTATTGTTAGCTATAGAATGTTTTTGGCATGCTCTGTACTATCTGAAATTGAGCAACTTTGCGAAAAGTATAATGGATGGTCCAATCTTACCTGCCATCCGGAAAAAGTCTCTTTTTGCCCGTGTCCCTTGGCGGAGCTCCATCCCCAGGTAATTTTAGACAATACTCAAAAGTTGGACGTCTCAAAGAATTACGCGTGGAGTCCACCCATTTTATGAAGGAGTTTTGATTAAGGCTAGGGCAAATACGAGACAGATTTGCTAATGAGAAGGGATATGAATGGACCAGAAGAATAACAGCGTGCAAATTGAGCAATATCAGATAGCACAAGGGCAAATTTGGATCTTCTCCCTTAATCTGTGTTTTCTATGATTTCTAAATGAATGTGACAATGTTATACCCGTTTCCTCAAAATCTTTTGGCTTTCTATTGTTAGCTATAGAATCTTTCTAGATCGCTGTATGAGTAAACTAATTAGGCATTGCATCTTTTCATGGCTAGTAGTTAATATGCATCAAACTGCAGTTCTAAGGACCAGTTAATCTTGGGGTCTTCTGATCGAGGTTTAGAGCAGCTCCATAAAACATATAGCCCAAGAATAGTTGGAATACATATGGAACCTTCAGTTGAGTACATTGTTTCTGTTCTATCCGTTTTGAGGTGCGGAGAAGCGTTTCTGCCGTTAGATCCATCTTGGCCAAATGAAAGGATATTATCAGTAATATGATAATATCTTCTTCAAAAGCTGATCTTATTGTGGGCTATGGATCTTCAGTTGACAGAACTTGTCATCAGCTTGATAAATTACGATGGCTCACTCATAAAGGTAGTTATCCTGTTTTTCTAATGTCAATGGAGGATTTCATCCAAACTGACTCATTGTTAGGCTGGCCTTGTCAAAGTGAAAGGTTGAGGTCATTCTGCTACTTGATGTACACATCTGGATCCACCGGAAAACCTAAGGGGGTATGTGGCACTGAAGTAGTTGAGTTGTACATCCTTGAGAATGTGTAACCGTTTCTCATCAATTTATATTGTCACCATACAGAATTATGCTTTTATCATTCAGTTCACTTTACTTAGGCACTAGTTCAATTGATGTTATCACACACTTGCAGGTCTTCTGAACCGCTTTTTGTGGATGCAAGGATCATATCCTTTTGAAAAGAAGAAATCCTTATTTTCAAAACATCCACAAGCTTCATTGACCATTTGCAAGAATTTTTAGGAGCTATACTTGCTAATTGTACGTTGGTCATACCTCCTTTCAATCAGCTGAAGGAAAATATATTTTGTGTAGTTAATCTCTTACAGGTATATGTGATGGTTTATTTACTCTTTGAATTTCTTGTTACTTGACAGTGTCTTTCAAAGGGTGTGCACTCTTTTCTCATTTGATTGCCAACAATATTAAAGTCTTTCCTATCCATTAACCAATTGCTGTTCTCTAACAATTACAAACATAAAGCAAGTATTTTCGCTCAGGTGCTTCTGGCTTGAAGAGTCTGAACTCTTGAGAGTATTGTGTGCTTGTTAATCAAGTGGAAACCATATCCAGTATCTTCTTGAGTTCCTCCATTAATTTTTACTCTAGCTTCACAAAAATCATCACTCTCTCTCTCCCACTCTCATTGAAGAGGGGGGAGGGTGCTGGTACAACTCTTTTTTTTTTTTTTGGAATTTCGATATTATATAACCTAAATTACTGTTATTGTGACAATAAGTTGCATGACGTCCAAGTGGGTAATGTTCACTTTGTCAATCCACGATTAGGAAATTTTCTAATATAGCAAGAAAGAAGTTTCGTGCCTATTCTACACTGTTTTCTGCACACTGACAGTGTGTTGTACTGAAATATTTAAGCTACCTTCATTCAACGGATTTCTGGTTGGTCAATAACATGCTGCAGTCTTGGTTGGGAATCTTTGCTCTTCTCTTTTGCATTTCCACTACCTGTCTTGGATCTTGAATGTCTTCTCTGGCTGGCATCTGTTCACTGATTTATCTTTTGCAAGCTGAAAATTGAGCCACCATTATTTTTTGCATGATGTAGAGGAAAAATATGCCATATAATCTTTAGGGAAAAGGGTCAGATTTGCCGCTGTATTTTTAAAATTGAGCAAATTTGCCCTCCTTATACTTTGGGTCTAATTTTATCCCTGCCCCGGAGAAAAGTCTCGTTTTTGCCCTTGACCCCTAACGTAGCTCCAACTTGTATCTAATTGAAAGCATAGTCGAAAGGGGTAAGTATGGACTTCTTTTTTCTAGAAGTGTCTTGACACATGGCGTCCCCCCATTTCATGCTAGAGCTCCGAGCCTCCGCTAATGGCAAGGGCAAATACGAGATGATTTGCTAACGAAAAAGGTGTGAATGGATCCAAGGTATGACGGAGGATGAAATTGAGAAATTTCGGATAGTATAGGGGCAAATTTGGACCTTTTCACTTTTCTTTGTTCTTTTCCATACTATGAGAGCATCATGTCTTTAAAAATTCCATTATTTTTTCCCATTATTTATCTTCAGGAATATTCTATTAGCAGGCTCGTGGCAGTTCCATCTCTTATAAGGGCGATTCTTCCTGCTCCGCAGAGCATGTATTATTCTACAGCTCAGATTTCCTTAAAACTTCTAGTGCTAAGTGGTGAAATTTTTATATGTCGCTGTGGAAGATGCTTGTCAAGTTGCTACCCCATACTTCTCTTCTTAACATATATGGAAGCACAGAGGTAGGTTTACGTCTCTGTGACTTACTTTTGGGTTAATTATATCCTTGCAAGTTCTAATATTGAATCACTTCGAAGGAAAAAAGAGTCATGTCCATCTTGTGAGTTACTTTTTGATCACTTATGTTCTTGTAAGTTCTAATGTTTGGACCACTTGAAAAGAGAAACTTTGGGTAATGCTTCTCATATCAAACAAGATGCCAATTTTCTTCACTCTTTTACTTGTGCCAGTTTTTTTACTCGATAAAATCACTTTAATTTGTAATTTAAATATGGGAAACTTATGTTAGTTATTGAATTTTTAGCTTAATTCAATGTTTAGTGCTTGTGACCATAATCCGTGCATATTAGCCTTTATCTGGGTGATCTGAGTTTTATGTTGGCTCTTTACTTTTTGGTATATATATGGGAGATTTTCCATATTAAATGAAAAACATTACCTTATCAAAAAGAATATCTGTGATTTTGCTACAGAGGATGGTTCTGGGAACACAGAGGAGGAGCCTGGTGATCTTGAAATTTCAGTTTAATTTAGTTACTCCAAACATAGATGTACACAGTTGGTTTGTTCTTAACTGATTGAAGTTTACACATAACAATTGCAGTAATTGTAGTGCCTGAAAACAGTAGTCCCCTCCTCCCTCAGCCCTCCCAAAAAAAGAAAAAAGGAAAAAGAGAAACAGAGGAGAGGATGAGAATTACTGAAATATATGGTGTCTCTATTTCATGTTATGGCGTGCGTTTCATTTTTTTGCTATTGCGTTCATCTCATTTGTGGGTCTGGACCTGAGTGCATTTTTTTTCACAAGAGGTAATTCCGAAACCAATCAACGGAAATTTGTAGCTCCTTGATTTGATCCTAGCACTTGAAAGCGTAAGGGAGCATCTTCTTGAAAATCTACATACTATGTGCTCACGAACTTCTGAGAAAATTACAGTATTAGTTGAAGATGTGTATGCATGAGCTTCCCACATTCACAAACTTCTTTTCACTCTTATAGGTATCTATTATCTCTCTTGCATTTTGAAAGTACAAAGCGAGTATAATTCAAATGTATTTTCTCCATATCATTAAAGATAATGATTTAGTTGTTGCAGTTGTTTTTCCAGATATTATTACTTTATATTTGTCCTCCTCTTACTGGTATCTGGTTGTATAAGTACGTACATAATGCACAGGAAGAGTTGATGCACAAAGCACATGCATTTTCCTTTATATAATTATGAGATAACTTTTGTTCTCTTGCTGGACATCACTTTCGCAATGAGTGGGTGATTGTGATGTAACCACTTCTTGAAGGAGGATATGGCTGCTACAAGCAGCTCAAAGTTTCATTTCTTATTTCATTGGCTATCTAATTTCAATTTTGGTTAATGACTACCACATTGAAGGTTATTTTGGAATAGCTTCTAATGACGTAAAAAGCTTGATTTTCCTTATCGAAAAAAGAATGTAAGAAACTTTTATTTTATCAATTTAAAAAGAAAAGAAGGAAGCAAAGCAAAAGTAACAACCTTGATACCAATTTAAGATTGCTCTTAAGCGAAAAGGTAGCTTACATCACCTATCACACTAATTCACTATCTTCTCTGTAGTCTTATTAATACTTTTGATGTTTGAAATAGGTTTCCGGTGACTGCACATATTTTGACTGCAAGTGGTTTCCCGAGATGTTGGAGCAAAATGCTCTGGGCAGTGTTCCAATAGGCGTTCTCATTGACAATTGCGATGTAGTTCTTGTTGGAGAAAATTCTCCTTATGAGGGAGAGATATGTGTCAGTGGAAGCTGTGTTGCTTCTGGATACTTTAGTCATCCTTCTATTTTGCCATTGGATAACGTGAAATTACATAAAAAAATATCTGATGCTAAGAATGATAAAGATGAAGTGAAGTCTTACTTCAGAACCGGGGATTTTGGCAGAAAGCTTTCAGATGGAAACCTGGTTTATATTGGGAGAAAAGACCGTACTGTAAAGATCAGTGGGCAGCGTATTTCTTTAGGAGGTTGAAAGCGTTCTGAGGGAACACCAAGAAGTAGCTGATGCTGCTGTGGTCTGTTGTTGCGTTCAAGGAAATATTTTACTTCTTGAAGCATATTTACTGCTCAAGCAAAAGGAAAACAACCTTGAGTTCTTTAGGTCCTCAATTAGATGCTGGATGGCCAGCAAACTTCCGCCAGCTATGGTTCCTGCTCGTTTCTACTTTGTTGAATCTGTTCCTATGTCTTCTTCAGGGAAAGTAGATTACAAGGTTCTGGCCACTTCTGCAGCATCTGAGGCAGGTAACCATATTGAGATTGAAGAAACTCAAGATATCAATCTCATTAATGTTATACAGAAGGTATTTAACTAGACTTCAGTTTGGTTAAGGGTTGTGATTCTGTTATGAAATGGGATTAGCAATCTTTGATTTTCATTCAGTACAAAGTTTCCCATGATTGCGTACCATGTTTTCTAGAATTCCTTTTCCTATACTGATAAAAAAAAAACTTCATTCGCTGATGATATCTGTTAACTGTTAAGCATGTAAATATGGGAAGTATCTTTTGATAAGGGTAAATACGGCAAGTATCCTTACATTGTGATATGTAAAGGATCTGAATGCCTAATCGTGTAACTGGAAGAATACAAAAATAGAAATTAAAAAGTACTTGGGGAATATCAGGTTGTGTATTCACAGAAAACCTGTTCTTTTGTCCATTTTCTACATCACACCGAGATTCTGTAAAAGATATATATAGGATGTACAAATGGATTAGCCACATATATCTATCTAGCTGTCCCAACTGTCTATGTTTCAATGGATGAAACAAAAAAATGGATGAAACAAAAAAATGGCATTTACTCCTTATGCTTTCTGAACATAATCTTTTGATTTCATGGGGAAAATGAGCTGACAATTCTCTCTCGCTAATATGAAGTATTTCCTGCTGTTTGATTAATATATTGTGAAGCTGGAGAGATCTGACGGCTGATTTATCTGCTGGTAACAGGGTGTTAGAGGGAATTTATCTTATCCAAAAAATAAGAGGTGGCAGGGGGTTCATATATGCGTTGGGGTGCTCTAGACTCAAACTGGGACACCTTTGTGAATGTGTCATACCTTGCAGACCCCAAAATGTCTAGCCTTCAATTTACTCTTGAAGCATGCCTCGAAATCTACTCCTGGAGTATTCTTTGATGATGTTGTAGCTTAGCTGTATACAAATAATGAAACTAATCTATGGGAAAGGACAAGTGGATAGTAGACTTTACATAGTACTGTGAGTTGACTGTTACTCTTGAACCTTACATGCTTGTCCCTAAAAGTTCACCAGTAACAGACTCGTTATCATTGTTAACCTTAGTTGTTGAATATTGAATGATTTTATGCATACATGCTGTCATATTGTCGTGAGTCACTTGTTCTCTAGTCAATATTGTGTGTCGTTCCAGTGATGTATTTTATTACATTTTCTTTAACTTTGATTGGACATGCTTTTTCTGATGCTCTGATGGTTGTTGACAAGATCTCGGTTGATGATGACTTCTTTGAGATGGGTGGCAATTCTCTATTAGCAGCTCATGTCTCCTATAATCTAGGAATTAATATGAAGGACTTGTATGCTTTTCCAACTCCATTGAAACTTCAGAAGGCCATTCAACATAAAAAGTATCCTTTAGCCATGAACTTAGAGCTGATGCTTTAGTGGGAGTGAACTCTCAAGCGCAAGAAAAAAGCAAGCTTCCTTCTAATAAATCTTGGATGCCGTGAAGATTTCATTTCTTGATAATTTACATCCCATGACAATGGGTATTTATACAATAAGTCCTACGACTAAATAAGGAAAGAGAATATTACATAATCATTTGTAATCAATACATAATCAGACTATATCAAATTACTCTTATAATTATGCTGGAAAATCCATATCAATCAACAGGAACAAACAACATACAAAAAATGCAGATTCTACCTTCTCTTTTATGATATTCTGTCAATATCGATATGCTTAGCTTTGTCATGTTGAACCAGTGTGTCAGTGATACTAATGACTGTCTTGTTGTCCTAGTACAACTTCATAGGTAATGTCCAAAGGTATTCTTAGTTATTCCAAGACTCGTTTTCGCCATATTATGTCACAAGAACTTTCATCCATCTATTTTGCATTACTGTGAGATTTTTTGCTTTGCCACGTTACTACATTGCCCCATACAAATGTTAGTACCCTGATGTTGATTCCTGTCAATAATTGATCCTTCCCAGTCTGCATCTATGTACATTCCTCAAATGTTAGTACTCTAAATTTATCATTTATGTTACTTCAATTTATCACTTAAACCAATATATGAGTGACATGCATTTGCATCCAAACTTATCACTTAACCATCGTAATTATATAATATGGTTTGGTGTAAGGTGTGAATAATTTTTTTCTGGCCAAGTTTGAAAATTACAAGTGTAGATTATTAGGTGCAGCTGCTTGCAAAGTAGGTTACAGTGTGGCCCCTTTGACCCACATATATATTCTTTTGTTTCCACCTTGCTGCCATATTCGTCATGCATGCATGCATAAATTAATTATTATAATTTGTATTTTATGAAATATATAAGCAAGATAAGTACAATTTAAGACATAATTCAAATATCATAACTGGTTAGTTGGCATCAAATAGTTAGGACCTAGAGATTTTCTCTTTATTTTTTCCTTTCAATTCTATATACATACATGTACAAAGTATGATTGGGAGAGAGACAGAACAGAGGTCCCTTTATTTTTATTCCCTTCATAATTTTTGTGATTACTACTCATTTGATAGCACTGTTTTGATTATTATTTTATTTATATCAATAATAATCTTTTTGCTGGAAAATTTTATGTAAACCCTCTTAAGGTTCTTAAACTTGAAGGAGCCTACCCTTTAAGATTCACAAATTACAGAAGCTTCCTAAATTGAGTTGTTACTAGTTTGTTTGGCCAAACTTCTGAAAAATTTAAAGTGTTTATTTTTCAACTAAGTATGAACAGATGATTTATCTCGTGATGTATTCTTAATTTCTTTGTTATAAATTTGATATAACAGTAAACTTCATTTATTATTTTATATACCTAATAAAATGAATTTTAACGAAACGTTATTATTGAAGTCATCTAGCAACATATATACATACTCTATTATTAAATGAAAGACAAAGATAGACCATTTTGTAAACACGAGAACAATTTTGGACCTTTTCCTTAAAATATCACTACAAGAAATTGCGTCTCCCTCTTTGGGTGGAATATCGTCCTCTTAGATCAAAGGGGCGATTTTTAGTCGTCTTTCATGTCGTATTATTACGTCCGTTGTCTTAAATCAAGAAGGACGAGTTTTCAAATCGCCCTCTTTGATAAGGCCCAAGAGCGTGCAATCGCCCTATTTGATTGATATCAGTCGCCCTATTTGATAGATCTTAAAAAGGGCGACGGTCGCCCTTTTTGATATGGTTCAAAAAAGAGAAAAAATTAAATGCACCAATTGGGATTCGAACCCTGGTCTGAACTATGACACTATACTATTCTACCACTAGACCACTAGTAATGCAATATTAATCACCACAAATACAACCCCCAGTCAAGAATCGAACTCGGGTCTCCGATGTGGAATTGTGTTATTCTACCACTAAACCAGTCATCAATACTTGTTATATTTATGCTCCTCATAATCATAAATTCCTTGACCGGTTCTAACAAGATGCCTATTTTTAACAAGATGCCTTTTTTCGGATATATAAAAAATGGGATATCCGTAATTTTTGGATAATTTCGGATCGGATTTGGATACGAATATTTCGGATAAATTTCGAATGGGATTCAGATCTGAATATTTCGAATATACAAAAAACCGGATATCCGTCATTTTAGGATAATTTCGGATCGGATTCGGATCAGAATATTTCGGATATACAAAAAATTGAATATCCGTAATTTTCGAATAATTTCAGATCGGATTCGAATACGAATATTTCGGATGGGATTCGGATCCGAATATTTCGGATATACAAAAAATCGGATATCTGTAATTTTTGGATAATTTCGGATCGAATATTTCGGATATACAAAAAATCGGATATCCGTAATTTTTGGATAATTTCGGATCGGATTCGGATACGAATATTTCGGATAAATTTCTGATGAGATTCGGATCCGAATATTTCGGATATACAAAATCGGATATCCGTAATTCTCGGATAATTTCGGATCGGATTCGAATCCGAATATTTGAGTAAATTTCGGATCAATTCAGATCCGAATATTTCGGATATACAAAAAATCGGATATTCGTAATTTTCGGATAATTTTACAACTCCTAATTCAACTATATTTATTAATCATAAAAATAAAAGGACCTGAAAATACAAACAAATTGCCATTTTAACAATTTGTCTCACACGAGATAATGTGGCACAATTTAAAACAATTACAAACACAATTTAGTTACCCTATTTATTTTGTGGCACATCATAGATTTTTCTTTTGGGTATAAGTTCTTTGCTTTTAAGTGATATATTTGTAGAGTGAGTTGATGATGTGATTATACTTATAAGATAATTTATATATTTAGCTGCCTACTTGCGCTTTTTGGTATTGGATTTCACATTTTTTGGCTTTTTTTATTTTATGTGACCTATTAGCACAATTGAATTGTCTTTCCTGGTACAAACATTTGTTTCACTACTTCAGTGTAATAAACTAGAAATTAGATAACTATCTGTCAAAATTACTTTTTGGTTGAAAATTGATAGTAGCAACTTATACATTAGGTAGAAGTCATATCATAATGTAAAAATACAAAATGAGGGAACAAACTATAAATTATACTGTAAAGTGAAGAGCAAAAAATGCGATTTTTTCAAGTCGCTCCTTTTGATTCGGACCAAAGGGGACGACTTTTCCAAGTCGTCCTTTTTGGTCCGAATCAAAGGGGGCGACTTTTCCAAATTGCCCTTTTTGATCCGAACAAAAGGGCCGACTTGAAAAAATCTTTCTTTTTACAAGTGATTTTTATTACTTGTATGTAATAAGGAATTGGCATATTTTTTATTAATAAATAGTAATTTTTATTTACTATTAAGAATATATTATTTATATTACACAATCTTATGTTATGTTTTACATCTTAAAATTTAAAATATTTTTCTTAAATTTTATAACCAATCAAATTATTGTACATAAATTGAAAATGAGGAAATACTAAAATAACAATAATGCCTCAACTCCAATCAAGTTAGGTCCATAATGTGATTTCTTACAAATCATCTATTACTTCATTTTAGACCCATATTATACAATTAAAAAATAATCTTTTTTTCTGAAATACTAATAGTTATAGTGTCACAAAAATATGATAGTGTTACCCATATTGAAAATATTTCTTTATAGGCACTCAACATTAATGTGAATTCTTTATCACTTCAACATTAAAATGTCTTGCATCTTTGGAAACCATCTCAAACATTTTTCCTTTTCTTTAGTATCTCACTAAGTTTAGTCACTTTTGTTTTTTTAGAAATTGTATCAATTTTTTTTCTTTTTTTGGTAGCATATTAACGAGTCACTATAAAAATGAATTGTTTTTAAGTTTGTTACAATAAAGCTTTCGAAAATATAATTTTGAAAGATTGTTAAATGTTTTTCAAAATCCAATTAATAGTGAATTCAATGGTACAATAAGTTTCCTATATAATGACCCAAGTTCTTACTTAAGTGACACAACAACACTGAGAGCCTTAGTGATAATGCCGAATTACACCTTCTTCACCAAAAGGGCGACTTCTTCAAGTCGTCCCTTTTCATCCGGACTAAAAAGGACGACTTCAGTCACATCCTTTCGTTTGGACTAAAAAGGGAGACTTTTTCAAGTCGCCCCTTTTGATTCGGACCACAAAGGGCGGCTTTTTCCAGTCGCCTTTTTTGGTCGTATTTTTTTTTTGATAATTACGTATTTTCCTTTGGTTAGTAGACTCCCAATATTTCGGTAATTACGTATTTTTAGTGTGTGTGACACAACTTAGTATTTCTTATTTATTAGACTCCCAAATTAACGTATTTTTAGTGTTGTAGGATGCAAATCCAAAATAGTTGGGCCAAAATGAATATAAAAATCGAGTGGGAAATAAATTAAAGACATGCATTGAATGATACATATTCCAACCTCAAACGCTAATTATTGGGAAGAAAAGAATTTCATGACTAATTGCTTCTTCCAACTTCTTGGCTCAAGTGCTTCATCATGATTAAGCTTATTATAACATTAGTAATGTACGTCTTCCACTTAGTTAAATGAGTAATTAGTTAATAAATCACCCACTCAAATCACTTTTAGTATGAATTATTTGAATTATTTAGGCTCATAATACTTTTCTTTTAGTATGAATTAATAGCACCTAAGGGGGCATGCTCCAGTTTCTTCACTCAATTCTTATACTATATATACTAGGAGTATTAATTACTACTATTTTAATATTTAGCCTTTTTGTACATAAAAATTGCACGTTAATTTGTCCTTTGCTTTTTCCTTTTTCTTTTCTTTTAATTTCCATTTCTTGTAGAAACTTCCCTTTAACTTATGTGTGTGTATTCTTTTACGGGAAAATGTTTAAACTTTGAAGAATAAAGTAAAGAGCAAAAAGGGCGAGTCCCCCTTTTGGTGAGGATAAAAAAATGCGATTTTTTCAAGTCGCCCCTTTTGATTCGGACCGAAAGGGGCGACTTCTTTGCTGAAATTAAAAAGGGCGACTGCTAACAAAATATGGCATTTTTAGATCTCTCTTTGACATTATTTAGTCACCCTCTTTGAAGCGTTTTCTTGTAGTGTATATGCTCCGTTGTCCCTCAAAATTTACACGGGAGAAGCTGAACATAGTCCAAATTAACTGCAACAATTCGTCCTAGTAACTGAACTATAAATGACAAATAATGAAAGGGACGAAGTATATCTTTTTTTTTGAAGGCGAACCGCATGATCATTATTCTTTCGAGTGCTTCAGTAAACCGGGTATCGATAAGCGCGCAAACCACGTCAGTCATTTATCCACATTTGGCAAATCATGTGATGTTTCAGCCAAAGAAGGTTTATGCAGAGATCGAACTCGTGGCCTACGGTCATGACTTTCTTCTTCTGTGCCCATTTACTACCTTGCGAGTTGGAACAAAGTATATCTGTATATTATATTAATTTTTCTTTCATGCTTGTTTTTGTCAATTATTTCTAATGCTTCATACTAATCCATTCCCTTTCCTTTTCTTCCCCACACAGAGAAAAATAATTCCTGGTCTTTCCAGTTTCCACCACCAAAATATTTAAAAAAAAGATGCCAAAACTAACAAATTAAGTGTTGCATACTAAATTGCCAGCCTAGTCAAAGAATGCCACGTAACAACCACATAGTTTTTGTGGATTGTTAAGAATCTCACATCGAATATGGAATGAAAATATAGATTCCTTATATAAATTTGAACAATTTTCACCCTACGAACTAGCCTTGAGGTTAAATTAGGCCCAAAATTTATTATTTGCATGAATAACATGAGGGACTATATGGGTCCGTCCAACACAACCACAATTTGCCTAATATAAAATAGCGTACAAATCAACCCAATTAGGCGGCTGTAGATAGCAACTCAACAACGGCAGATTCTTTCAACATTTGGCCCCATTTAACTCTCAGACAATTTCACATACAATCAGAATAAGGGAGTTGTCATCTGAGAAATGCATATAGAAATAAAGATCGAGTCACAACTCACAAGCTCTTGTTTTCTAGTGGTTCAAATGCATCCACCCTACTTTGCAATAGTGATGGAGCTAGAATTTATATACTTCATCCGTTCCAATTTACGTGATATTATTTTACTTAGCACGAAGTTTAAAAAAGAAATAAGACTTTTAAAATGTATGGTCTAAAATAAATCATATATAAATATGTGACAGTAATCCAGTACTTGACAGACACGATATAGTTGAAGTAGTCGTGCTGAATGTCGAATATGACCATTAATACAATTCATTAGTTTAATCATACCAAGTTTATTATGTAGTCGATAACGATAAGTTTTAGCACTTGATCGCATTTTTAGATTTCCACCAAACATATGTTGGATATATCGTAGTAGTTGTAGATCTTCAAGTGTGGAGTTAGTAAATTGTGTGTACCTTTACGTAGATTAGACTAGTTATATGACACATATACCAAAACTTCATCCGGTTTGTACATATGTGAATCAAAAAGGGACTCGTGAACTCACACCTACCAAAATATTTTATTTCTAAACAGAAGAAACACAAAAAGTAATTACTTACTTTATTAGACGAAAAGAAAAACTCCCTGTTTTAAATTTTTAATTGTGCACTGATTGAAGATAACAATCATTGAACTTATGTACTTTGATTATGCTCCTGTTTTAATTTATATAAAAAGATGATAGGTATCCTATATGGACGCAGTTGTTCAGGTTGGTATAACCACTTTAGAAAGACAACATAAAATTACCTGGCACATATCTTTCCACTTATATAGTATTTTAAACAACTTAAGGGGGGGGGGGGGGGGGGGAGGTTCCTTATCAAAAAATTAAATTATAAAAAAAATTAATATATAATTTGTAAGGATTGAAGGGTTAGTTCAGTAGCAGAGATTTGTTTAATTTGCACTTACAAAAGCAATGTTCTACTTTTCAGGACTGTTTCAAATATTTTGGGGGTCATGTTCTAATTCGTAAAAGTGGACCTTTAATTGGGTTAAGACCTGCGAATTATGGACATTTACAATAAATTCTGGCTAATAATATTTAATAAAAAATGAAAAAAAAGACTCTAAAATTTTTCGTTTTTCGAAAGTCCTGTGCGGTAGCACACCTCGCACAGATCCATCCAAATAGAATTACATTATCAATCAAATAAAGAAATCTAATTTTTTGTACTCTCTGTTATATTGAAGAACATATCTAAATTTTGGCCCTGCGACTTTCCATTAATTATATAGTATATCATTGCATTTTCCTTCCTTTTATTCTAAACCTCTTCCATCACACACACTCACTCCCACAAATAAAAAATGTCATAATTTTTATTCATTAAACACTTAAAACGGAAATCTAGTTAAGGTCCCATATATATCACCAAAATAAAAAAATAACATCCATTTGACTTTTTTCGAATATCATCAATTGGACACTATAAAGTGCTGTTGGTATAATAATCTGTATTTGGCTAAACAATGTTTCAAAACAATATGTTAATCAGTTAGTGAAACATATAACATTAATGAAACAATAAACGAAACCAGAATCTGTTTTGGAAAAAAATAATTTCAGAATGTAATCGAGCCCACTTAGTTCAAAGTGTGTCCTTAAGGAAATTATTTCCCTCACAGTACTCGAGGTTAACGGAATATCGCCTCCCAGGATAGAACGATTATCTTACCAGAATAGTAGTACTCCAAATTCCGGTAGCAACGAACCACTCAACGGCAGTATATCACACAGAATGAAATTTTCGAGTTGAAGAACAACTTCAGAATTGAATCAGAATTGATTAGAAAATGAATTAGTTAATAAATTCTTGAAATAATCAAGAATTTATAGGGTTAGAATCGATTACGAATGGTTGCAACCATTCGAATAGTCACCTAATTTTGGAGGAAATTCAAAAGAGAGGAGAGCGGGGTCGGGTGTGTCGATCCGCTTGTATTTGTTTTAATTAAATAATTAATTAATTAAAAAAGCGTTTGTCCAAATCCAAATCCAAATCTGCCAAATCCAAATCCAAATCCAAATCCGTCAGGCCGAAGCGGCGACGGCAGCGCGAGTCGCTCTCAACCTTTTAGCAGCTCGAGAAGGTGTAATGTAATATATACACCTCTCTTTCCTTCTCTTTTTTCGATGTGGGACAAAAGAGCCTTTTACCCTCTTTAATTTTCATCCCATCATTTCCCATTCACCAATATCAAAACCCAACAAGTGCAGGAATATCTCTATAATATTGTTGAAAACTATATATAAATCATAAATTGAAAATTAAACCAATAAATTACAATTATACACATCTACAATTATTATATCAACATGGAAGAGGGATTCTTCTAGATCAATTTCACTTTGATCTGTGGTCCTATCTATTAGATTAGACTATTACAGTTCAAATATGAAGAGCCAAGTTTAGAATTAGACGTTTTTTGACCTTATTATAACACGACCAAAATTCAAACAATAATTAGCTAATGTTTTCAATAATTGTGGCATATGAAATACAGTGGCAAGTTGCATCTAGTTGATTGTCTGGACATGTGGACAGACTGTTCTCGTACGCATGATGAACTTAATTATTTCAATTTTATAATCTATTTATGGCTTTTTCTTTAATTAAGAAAAGATTAGTTTCACCCAATATTGTCAATAACCAATTCCATTAATATTAGGCTTTTGAGACTTAACCCACTTGCTATGTCCAGGGGCAATCTCGTCAGCATAAAATACAGCAAGGTATAGATCCTTTGTTGCAAACTAAAATGAGTTATTATGAGTTCGATGATAAGTTCAAATTTTAAATTCGACATTGATGGAAATTTGTTATGTAATTTTAAAAAAAAACAAAGAGAAATTAATGGAATAAATTAAACAATTATTGCGTTAAAGAAAAAAAAAGAGCATAAAAGAAAAGGAAGAAGGAACCGCTTTAATGTTATTCTATCATAACAAATAGACTAACCTTGTAGGCTTACCACTTAATTTGTTTTTATATCAAATATAAGTATTCTTATCTTGTTAATGCTATGAGTTTGTTGAGATTGTAACATCAATCCTTCATATCATAGTGATGTATGGCGTATTATACAATTGTATAGTCATAATGAACCTAACAAATTAATATATTTCAATATCTTGCAAGTAACGACTATAAAACCGAAAATACATTAAACAAATGTTATCCTAATATAGAATAAGTCAAATCATAGACTCAAATCAGGCTCTGCAGCCAGTTAGTGCTTGAAGGCGGAGGTATCGCCATGGGTGGTGTGGGAGAGGCAGTGTGAGTTCAAACTCCGCAGAACGCCTACAGCGCTGCGCCAGCATGTGAGGGGCGCTGCTACACTGATTTGCCAAGTGGTTTTAGCCGACGTGGTTTCTGCGTCGATCAGGGTTCACGGCACTATTTCGAAAAAGAAGAATGCACGCGGCTCCATCACAACAAAAAAATCATAGACTCAAAATACAATTTCTATTTTCTCCTTTTAATACTTTATATTTCCATAAATACCCCTCCAAACCTTCTTCGTAAATTAAAAAACAATATATCCAACACTACCACCCACTCTATATATACATAGTGGCCTCAGAGAAAACTAAAATCAAAAGATGGATTTCATGAGAAAGAAAATATGTGTGTCTGTCTTCTTGTTTTTCCATGTCTGGTTTTGTACAGCCTTTGATGTCTCCACAATTCCTTTTAATAAAGGATTCAGCCATCTCTTTGGTGATGGAAACATTCTTCATGCTACTGATGATAACAGCCTTCAACTTCATCTCAACCAAAACACAGGTAAATATATATATTTCAATTTCAATGTGTTTGGTACGACAGAAGTCATAAAACTATTTTTCATGAAAATTTTTACTCAAGAACGTAATTTCTTAGATAGTTCTTCGTCCAAGTTTTCTTTTTTATTTATTTATCGTTTTTAGTAATTTTTAGCATACTCATATGTTTAAATTCAATTCATTTTTTTAATTATTATTATCATTTGAAATTCTTACAGGTTCAGGGTTCAAGTCTTCTGACTTCTACAACCATGGTTTATTCAGTGCTAAAATAAAATTGCCATCAGATTATACTGCAGGGATCGTTGTTGCCTTCTATGTATGCATCTCTACTATTCCTTTTTCGTTTTTGAAATTAATATTATGATCTTCATCACCCGTGAAGGCGGTCAGCGTTCTGCGAGATTTGAACTTGTCAAGCTTCTCCCACACCCCATGAAGATACTCCTGCGCTCAAGACCAACCTGTGCAGGGCCGGATTATATATTTATATTTTATATTTATATATTTTATATTGTATTTCTTTGAATTTTCCTTTTGTTTATTTTAACTAGCTTTGATGAAAATTCTGACTCCACCAATATAATAACGTATTTGTTTGTTTTTTGGGCAGACGACGAACCAAGATGTATTTAAGAAGACACATGATGAGTTGGATTTTGAATTTCTGGGAAATATAAAAGGAAAAGCATGGAGATTTCAGACGAATTTGTATGGAAATGGAAGCACACATAGAGGAAGAGAAGAAAGATATACTCTCTGGTTTGATCCTTCAAAAGAGTTCCATCGTTATAGTATTCTGTGGACCACGAAAAACATCATGTGAGTTTTTGTTTTTAACTTCTTTCTTCAATTTTAAGAAAAGTACAAACATCATATCATCCTTTTAACAACGCGGATTCGGTCCCGGGTATAACTGAATGACAAAGAAGGAAAACTTAAAATCCAGCTAGAATCTACGGCGTGAGTTCGAACTCTAGTGGGATCAATTTGCTCTCTTCTGGAGTAGGACCTTATAGGTGATATCAGTTGCTCTGTTCTCAGGCACATTTCGCGATTTACTGATAGTAGTGCTGAGGGACCGGGACTACTATCTCCAGAAATAGTCGGATGTAAGCCGGAAAACTGGATATAAAAAAAACACGGATCGGTTGAAATTCTCATTTTTTGCGGCCGCTTTTTATATTTGACTATTTCAAACGATTAGTACTCTTAGAATAAATATGGTACACCTTTCAAATATCACATGCAAAATAGATTATACGTACTTATTAATTAATTACTGTAGTCCTATAAATAAAGCTTTAACTTTTTAAAATAAACAGTTAGCTCACAGTTAAAAAGAAATTGTAGGAGATTATTGCTTTATTTGAAAATTATCACGTCACACTTAATTTTGACATCGTAATCTTTTTTATATATAATTTAACTAGTTATAAGTATAACATATTATTGTTTTTTTCCTTGAGCTGATGGTTTATCGAAAACACTCTCTACCTCCAAGGTAGGAGTAAGATTTCATACACTCTATCCTGGCAAGACTCCACTTTGTGAGATTACACTATGCATGTTGTTTTTGGTGTAACATATTATTGCTTTACTTTTCAATTTTCATATTACCAATATCAAATATAAAGAGTTACGTCTTGTTTTATGTTAATTTAACTTGATGGTATAAACAATTTATAAATTCGTAAAAACTAACTCTTATAAGTAGGTAGTTACCATAACATTAGTGGTTGGTAACCTGTATAGCATGTCAGATTGTATTAATAATCTAAAATCAATAACGTTGTTAGTGAATATTTATATGGCTATGATTCATGATCTGTAATTAGAAAACATAACTAAAATATGAAAACTAAGTATATGTTTGGACATGATTTGAAGTTGAAGTTTTGATTGACCATGCAATTTGAATTTGTTAAGTTGTATTTTTTCTTATAGACGTAAAAACTCCATAGGTTGTGAAAACCATAAAAAAAAATCAATTCTTATACAAGTTTACCAAACGAGCAAGTCATAGTTCATAACAAAATTAATACGCTACTAGAAGACCGTTTTGAAAATATACAACATCAATTGATCAAACTTTAGTTCAATAAAATGAAAAATTGAACATGAGTTTATTATAGTTTATTATAATCCTCTCACATGATTGATAAGAGTAAGTTTGTTATAAATATTCTACCAACTTATAGATCTTTTAAATAGTTGATAAATATATCTACCAACTTATGCATCTATTTTATAAAATATAAATTTATTCGTCAATTTTTACATTTAAAATTTTGAAATCATGAATACATTTTTGGATGATTTGAAATTTCATATAGATTTTGTTTTTTTTGTTTTTTAAATGTAAGGTACGACTTTGATTTCCTTTTTTCTTTTACGTGATGAATTAGTAGTTGACCAGTTCAATGAATGTATTTATTTGTCACATTTTCTATCTGATTTATTTCAAAGACGACGACGTTTAGCTTTTTTTTGTTGACGAAGGAGCCGCGGCATTCTTTCTTCAGTGCGATAGCAGTAAACCCTGACCGACGCAGTAGCGCAAACCACGTCGGTATGTAAAACACTTGGCAGTTCATGTGATGCGCCAACCAAAGAAGGTTTATGCAGGGATCGAACTCGTGGCCTTGCGGTCGTATTCTCTTCTTCTGTGAAACATTACCCTTGCGGGTGAATTCAAAAGTCTGATGTTCCGTGATCAAATTGTAGATAACTATAATCTAATCTTCATTAAAGTAACTCATTGACAAATGACAATTACGTCTATATCTATCTCAAGTTCTTAATTGTTGATTTGACAATTTAATTTGCTTAACTTTTTCTTTCTGGAAATGAACATGATTCTTTAATCACATAGAAAACATATGGCTATAATATTTTTTAGAAGATAAATGCCAAAATAAAAAAAACATATCAGATTTTCAGTATTCGGTTTCTAGAACCTCTTAAAGATATATCTCTTTCTCAACCAATATACAGCTAGACTTAGTTTAACTACTTTGTATTTCCGGCTCCTCTGTAGTGCACTTTACGGCTATAATATTTTTTAGAATATAAATGCCAAAAAAAAAAAAAACATATCAGATTTTCAGTATTCGATTTCTAGAACCTCTTAAAGATATATATCTTTCTCAACCAATATACAACTAGTCTTAGTTTAACCACTTTGTATTACATTTAATCGAATTCGTCTCCTCTGTAGTGCACTTTACGTAAAGTGCATTACAGAGAATCTCTATCCCATTCAATCAACTAACATAACCATTTCTGATTAGTGTAACCACTTTGTATTATGTTTAATTGACTAACATGAATTATTTCTCATTAGAAAAGGTACATATAATTAATCCACATTGAAGTAATTGAATGATAGATACTAAGAGATATCTTTTAATTAAACCTCTCAATTATTGACAATTTTTTTTTTTGACAACAGATTTTATATAGATGATGTTCCAATTAGAGAAATTGTACGTAATGATGCAATGGGAGGAGACTATCCATCAAAGCCAATGGGACTATATGCAACAATTTGGGATGCTTCAGATTGGGCTACTTCAGGAGGAAAATACAAAACAAATTACAAATATGCACCATTTATAGCTGAATTTACTGATTTAGTACTCAATGGATGTGAAATGGACCCATTGGAACAAGTAGTAAACCCTAGTAATTGTGATGAGAAAGATGTTGAACTCCAAAAAGCAGATTTTTCAAGGATTACACCAAGACAAAAAATGACCATGAATAGATTCAGGGCAAAATATATGTATTATTCGTATTGTTATGATTCATTGAGGTACTCAGTGCCACCACCAGAGTGCGAGATAGATCCTATTGAACAACAACGCTTTAAAGAGACCGGAAGGTTAAAGTATATCAAGCACCACAACCATCGCCATCCGAAGAGATCAAGAAGTCAAGTTCTTGATGCCAGGAATTATGGAAGTGAAGATGAAGAGTGATTAATTTTAATTTTTTGTTTACCAATATTATTATTGATGTGTATAGATAAAAGGAGGAAAGAGTAATTTTTTTTCTTTAGGGTTCGGATATCGAACATATTTTTTTATACAATTTTCTTGGATTTGTAGATTTTATTATAGGAAATATTGCCAGAGTGAAGGGTGGAAAATAACTATATATATATATAGTGTGAACATTGATTGAGTTATATTGTATATAAATAAGGAGGTTAAATTATGCTAATAACGCTCCATATATATACGATTTCTATTCTTTAAACTATAGTTCATCCGGCGAAGATTAATTCGAGTAAGTAAATGTTTGTTATCCAAAGCTCCTTCTTGGGTTCTATTAAATTACTTTGCAATGCAAGGGGTATCATCACTAATCATATAATATGATTCGATAAACTTCAAGATTTTCATATTTAAAAGTCTTTTTTTCTTTTCGTAGAGAGGTGATATAGTTCATCCTTAATTATAAGCTGATCATAAACTAGCTTCAAGAGATCATTATCTCTCCACTAATTACATCTATAAATAGTTATCTATGTAGAACCGTCCTAAAGTTAGGCTCTTGTTGACTTTCAAACTTCGTTAGGGTTGGCATGTTTTATCATAGAGAAAAACAATATTACTTATTGATGAATTAATCCAGACAAGATCATTAAATATTTGAATTCGTTTCACTAACCTAATAGTGCAATCACATATTTATGAAATATGAACTACACATAAATAGTGATGTTATCGGTCCGGGTATCCACTTATCGGAACCGGTCCGATAAGCTTACCGGTCCGGAACGGTCCCGGACCGATAAGGTTTCGGTCCTGGAACGAGATCCGGTCACGGATCGAAACCTTATCGGTCCGGTTCTCGGTACGGACCGGTAAGAATTTTTCGGGTCGGACCGTTTTTTTTTTTAAAAAAAAAAATTGAATTTCCAATACTGAAATTGACATTCTCGGATGCGGTGCCACCAAATTTTTACGTTGAAATAAATTGTACATCGCGAGATATTTAGATTTGAAAAGGGGGAAAACGTAACGATTTGGGGGAAAAGTGAAATTGAGGGGCAAGATGGACGTTTTTGGAGAAATCGGCGGAAAGACCACCCCTGTATCGAAAAATACGCGAAATCAAATTTTTTTTAGGTAAAACGGACGTCCGAGCGCAAAGTTATGACCATATAAAGTTTGATCAATTTACAACTAATTAGAGTGAGCGAGGGGATCACGGCTTCTTTGGTGAGGGTCATTGGAGGTCATTTCACGAATTGGGCGTCGATATATCTAGGCCAGTGGGAGTGTTCACAGACAGCAAGTCTGCCATACAAATAGCTGGAAATCCAGTTTTCCACGAAAGAACAAAACACATAGAGATAGATTGCCATTTTATTAGAGAAAAGATTCAAAGTGGATTGATCAATGCTCAGTTTATGTCGACAAAGGAACAACCGGCTGATATACTAACAAAGGCGTTGAATCGACAACAACATACTTCTTTGCTATCCAAGCTAGGCTTGAAGAATATTTTTTGTACAGCCTAGCTTGAAGGGGGGTGTAAAGACTTAGGTCTATAGTATATTGATTAAGTTGTGTAAATATATTGGGTATACCAAACATAGAAAAGATGGGCCCTTGTGTATAGTGGGCCTTGGTATTTAGAAAGGCCACAGGCCACGTTTTGGCTATAGGCTTAAATACATTGGACTGATATGTATAATATTATTATTCATTTTCTCAATACACGTTTTCTCTCCGTTCTAGAACTGCTTAACCTTCTTCACCGACTTCGTCTCCATTGTACTTCACCATTGAAGTCGACTGGTCCTGATTCTCCCTCGTCCACTACCGGACTCAGACTGCTCCCATGATAGTCTGAACATCAACAATTATACATTTCTTATTTTAGGTAATTTTTTTTATAATTAAGTTAATTAGTAACCTAGTTTGTATCAAAGTAAATATTCTTGTAACCTTATATATATTATAAATCATTCATCAATAAAATCAAGGGAACATATTCAGTACCCGCAAGGATAGCCAAGTTGGTGTAGCAGTAGAGCGCGGGACCGCAAGGTCACGAGTTCGATCCCCTGCATAAACCTTCTTGGTTGAGCCTGTCACACATGGCTTGCCAAGTGTGGTTTACATGGCTGACGTGGTTTGCTGCGTCAGTCCGGGGTTTACCCTGTGCGCACTCGAAAGAGTAGCGGCTGCGGGTTCCTTCGTCAACAAAAAAAAAAAAGGAACATATTCAGTAGCCTAAAACTACAAACTCTATCCTAGCCGCCGATACACCTTCTCGGCCGCATGCAACTTTTTTTCCATGTCGGCACCCTAGCCGCCGACCTCTCTCGGCCCCCCCCACTTTTCCCTACGACGGAACCCTAGTTTTTCCAGCTATTCTCCCCCACTCTTCTTCTTAAATTTCCTCTTCCATGACTGACAAAACCAAATTTCATCCGTCACTTGACCATCAATATTTTGTGTTGTTTTTGGACGATTATTCCAACTTTTTATGGACTTTTCCAATTGGAAATAAATCCTAGGTCTACCCCTTTTTTTCTTCATTTAGTGCTTTCGTAAAAATATAATTTGAAAGAGCATTAATTGTTTTCAATGTGACAATGACAGGGAATTCGATAATAACCAATTCAAACAGTTTTGCTCCAAAAATGACTTTACCTTTCATTTTTCCTTCCCTCACACCTCCTCAAAAAATGGTAAAGCCGAATGGAAATTTTTTCCGGATTTCAACGAACTTACCTGCTTTGATTCGTTTAGCCTCGAACTCTTACGAAAAATACTTAACACTCATCCAAACTCTTGTTACCTTGTGATGGGATCTCAACCTTACTAAACTTAAGTTAGTTAACCCACGATAAAAACAACATCCAAAACTACGGGGTGTAACAAGATTCATCCAATATACCTCAAGTGAGAGCTTTTCACGAAGCGCCTTGATTTTGTTCTCGATCTTATTTACCATCACATCCTGCGGCTTAAAAACGTACTTCTTCCGGGAAGAAGAAACAATTTCTAAGAATCAAATTAAAAGTCAGTAACTACTAAAAGGAGTTCTTCGAGTCATACGCTTGCTCAACATCAAGCCTATCAGAGGGTGAGGATGAACTCGCCGCCAACCTAATCCTCCCTCGTGCATTGCATAGGTAAAAAACAAAATAAAGTAAGAAGTACTTAATAGAGTCATTCTTATTTTGCTTCTAAAGAAGTCTTTTATGTACATTGTCAGTTGGTCTTTGGCTTTGAGAGGTGGAAAAACTGCTTATTGCAACTTGTGGTTGCTAAGACGAGCACCAAGCAACTCCAAGAACTTTAAGTGTTATTCCAAGTGCTTTCCATTTCATGCTCACTACTCAACTTGATTTGAGTATCTGATACATCAAAAAGCATCATCCTTAGAAAAAAATCCTTTAAGTTCATGTTTATTGAAATATGAGGATAGTTCTTTGTTCACTGTAGCTTTTTTGAACAACCCATCTTTATTTACACGTTTCATGTACATCTTTTCTTCTATAGTACCACAAGTAATCAATCGGTAAGTCACAAAATCTTTCTCCTGCCCAATTCGACAGACGCAATCAACACTTTTGGCATCAATGATGCAATTTTGAAAGTATGAACACTATAATTAAACACCCACAACATATATAGTTTTTCACTTTTCTTTCTATTTTCAAATATTTTTTCTACATAGTATATTTTTTTATCAAAGGTGTTCGACTTACCACCTTTGTCAAAGACATAAGAGATCACACATATCTCAGCAGAGCTCTTTCTAGCCAATCTCCTCATTCCTTATTTTGTTTCAATCTCTTTATTATTATTATTATTATTATTATTATTATTATTATTTTATTTATTGGGTTTTGATATTGGTGAATGAAAAATGATGGGATGTAAATTAAAGGGAATGCAAAAGGTCATTTGTCCCACATCGAAAAAAGAGAAGAAAAGTGAGGTGTATATATTACATTACACCTTCTCTTGGGAGCAAAAAAGGCGAAATCCCTCGCCCACAGGGCCCCACCCTTCCGACCCGACAGAGATTGGTGGAGAAAGGTAAATCATGGTACTCAGCGGCTCACTAGGTGGGAGCGCGATGTCTACAGTGAGTCATCCTCACAAGGAGAAATGAACTCCACATGCTGCATTGTCGAGCTCGAACTCGCTTTCGGGAGCAATCTGTCACCCTGGAACCAACTGAGCTACACCCATACGGGTTACATTACACCTTCTCTAGTTGCTAAAAGGGTTGAGGAGACAAAGACCCCTCGCGCCGTCGTCGTCGCTCACTTGGCTTCGGATTTGTCAAAGATTAATTGATAATCTTTTTAGACAAAACTTTTTTAATTAATTAGTTATTTAATTAATTATTTAATTAAAATATCCAATACAGATCGACCGACCATGACCCGCCCGCGACCGACCCGGTTCAAATTTTTCCTTTTCGAATTTCCCTCCAAAATTTTGGTGACTATTCTCAATGGTTATCCTGGGAGGCGATATTCCATTAACTTCGAGTACTGTGAGGGGAATAATTTTCTTAAGGACACACTTTGAACTAAGTGAGCTTAATTACATTCTGAAATTATTTTCCAAAACAGATTCTGTTTTCGTTTACTGTTTCATGATCAATTTACTGTTAAGTAATGTTTATACTGTATAATCTGTTTTACTATGTGTTTAACAGATTGTGTTGAAACGTTATTTAACTGAATACAAATTATTATGACAACAAACTTAAGGAAATTATGTTTATTTTATTTTAGTCTGTATTCTGGTTTGGAGATTAAAACCTGTGTGATTTTCTACTCCATATGAAATTTCATATTCTAACTTGAAGACATAAAAACTTCGTTGGAATATTAAAATTCAGGAAAAAGTGTTTTCCAAAAGGGAAAAAAAAGGTGTTTTCCAGAGAAAAAAAAAGTGTTTTCTTGTATGTTGTTTGGAGACTAAAATCTTCGGATTTTCTACTCCAGTTGAGATTAAAGTTTTCATAATTTTCTACTCATTTGGGTACTTGATTTGAAGATATAAAAACTTCATCAAGTACACAACATACAATCTACTGCACTTCGTTTCAAGCATAATTGATTCGGTTTGAAGAATAAAATCTTCACCGTTGTGTATTATATTTGTTGCATGAAATACGAGAAGATTATTTTCAAGGTAGTAAGAATGAATTTGACTTACTCATGTGATACTTGTGCAACGATTTGAAGAACATAAAATCTCCGTCGTTCTGTTTAAGGAGATTAAAACTTGTGTAGTTTTCTACTCCATATGAATATTAGTATTCTGACTCGAAGATATCAAAACTTCGTTGGAATACTAAAGTTTCATAATTATACTGCGATTTGAAGAAATAAAATCTTCATCGTTGAAGTCTGTGAATTAATTGTTATTTTGGTTTTATTAACTAAAACAGTTTGTCGATTTGACAGTGACAAAGAATGGCAATTGAGTCTGGAACTACCTCTGCAAATCTTGCACTGATTACATTACTATAACGTACCGCGGTACCACCGAGAAACTGCGAAGTTCAGGTGCCAACTTTAAAGGATGGCGAAAGAATGTTCTTTTGGCTTACCACCCTTGGTTTGCAAAAGTTCATCGGTGAGGACCTCCCGCGTATGCCGCGACATGCGACAACCAGATTCATAGTTCTGAGGCTTGAAACATACTGATTTTTGTGCAAAGGCTACATTTAAGTGCCTTAGAAGATGACTTGTACAATGTCTGATGCGAGAGACTTCTAAAGAACTATGGAGTGCATTGGAAAAGAAGTACAAGACAGAAGATGCTTGTTTGAAGAAGTTTGTGGTTGCCAAATTCCTAGACTACAAAATGGTTGATGGAAAAATCATTGGAACCCAAGTTCAAGAGCTTCAACTTATCTTCCATGACCTTATTGTTGAAGGTATGTGATCGGTGTATTTTATATACACCTTTCGAGTCAGTTTTAGTTAGTCTTTTGTCCCATTTTGCACATATAATTGTCGTATTAGGATAGTTTTTATTTCTTTTGAGTCAAAGTGGTTAAAATGGCCAAATGGCGGAAAAGGAGCAAAAAAAGGGCAAAAGAGGAGATGCCAGAGCTGAAAACAGAGAAAGTGGCGAACAAGGCTAAAATCCAGACCAGTAGCGCGGCACTGCGATCAGCGAGGCGGCGCCCATCATTCGAAGAAGGTGCGAGAAGATCCGGGCGCGGCGCCCGGCTATCGAGAGGGCGAAGACTTCGGTAGCCGTGGCACCCGAGAACAAGCGAGGCGCGACGCCTAAACATCAGAGGCTACAGAAGATTCAGCGCGGCGCCTCGAACGGTAGATAGCAGGGCGGCGCCAAAACACCCGACGGATTGCGAGAACTTCCGGCGCCATGCTGTGCGGCATGGCCGCGGCAGCGGAAAAATTAGGTTTTGGGCGAATTTAGGCGGGCACGAAGGAAAAGAGGAGGCGGTTTGCGGCTATAAAGGAGAACCCTAGCGGTTTTGAGGTTCCCCTTGCACAACTCAAGACTTTTGCTAGGAGATTGGATACCATTAATTTAGTAATTTCTTTTCCTTTTTCTTTACTTTATTTGATTTTGCATGATGAGCATGGAATTAGTTCTTGTCATCTTTATGGCTAGGAACTAATTCTCTTATAGGGCTTTCTATGTTGAACTGCTTGAAACTTATGCTATAAATTAATGCATGTTTATGGTTATTGTTCTTATTGAGAGATCTATCCAATAATTGAGTTGAATTCTTGGTAATTAATTGACAACTAATTATCACTATATGATTTCTAATCAGATTCTGAAAAGGGGGGATTGTGAATATGCTGTAAGTTGGGTAGACATTCTTGAATTGGGGATGAAAATACCTCAATTAGTATGTAGCGTTGATGAGAGACTTAACAACTCTAATTTTGCGCATTGTGCGTGACGGTCAACTAGGTTTTTGTTCTTAATCCTCCTATAAAGTTACCCTTATCAGCGAAAGTTAGGTAAGGAACGATACTGGGGTTGAGTGTTTATATAACCCTAACGGGAGTATAAAACGATTTCGTAAACCTGCTTTCTCCAAAAGAAGAATACCATAAGTAATGCATTAGCAAGTAGCATAAGCGGATAGTGAGGATACATGAAGCCTATTCTCATCACAACCAAGTAAACCTTTATAATTGAATAGCTTTTATAATTCGTAGTTATAAACAACCAAATCAATTATCAATTCGCCAAATAGATACTAGAAAATAGATAGTTGGTACTTGAACCCTAATCGGAAGGGCGATATTCGGTCTTATCTAAGACTATACTACTTGATACGACAACGTGCACTTGCGTTTGAGTGTGTGCATCTTAACCTGCATCAAGTTTTTGGCGCCGTTGCCGGGGATTAGGCATAGTTCAATATCAAAGTTGTCTATTTTTGATTTCTAATTTGGTTTTTTTACTTTTCTTTTAATTTTTACGTTTTTCTTTTGAAAGTTCGAGGTGCCGTGATTCTTTGTTGGTTTTGATTTATCTCAGGAATTTATTAGATATGGATTTTTCTTGTCCATATGAGAGAACCAACCATAGAAGAAGAAAGGGAGGAATTAAGAGAAACTATACTCGACCTCGAGGTACCAAAATCGATTCATGACGAAACAAGAATGGCCATGCAGAAATTGGAAACGTAAATAGCAGAGCTCGCGATCATATTCAACAGCGAAACATATGAAGATCAATCTGTACCTGAGGTAGGCAATGAGGAAACACTATGTCAGGCAATTGACCTGAAGGATGCCGAATTAAGGGAGATAGAGTTCCGCGTGAGCAGCCGCTACGATGAGCGAGCGCGGCGCGAAGGCTCGAGGCAATACATGAGACTGAAGGTTACGGCGCATCCGAGGCAATGCAGGAAAGTGAGAGCCGCGGCGCCGAAAATCGTGGTCGCGCGCGGAACCCGTAAATCGAAATCGGCACCATTGTGGCGACCACACCCCAGGTGATGATACCATATCCTCAGAAATTAAAAACATGCACCCTTGACAAGCAATTCTCCAGATTC
Source organism: Przewalskia tangutica (assembly GCA_029844215.1). Lineage (NCBI taxonomy): Eukaryota > Viridiplantae > Streptophyta > Magnoliopsida > Solanales > Solanaceae > Przewalskia > Przewalskia tangutica. Next base: position 130,407,038 of record CM056721.1, read on the forward strand.
GTGGAGGTCCTCAAACAATTGCAACTCAATATCCCGTTTGCTGAAGCATTAGAACAAATGCCGAGCTACGTCAAGTTCATGAAGGATGTGTTTAGCAAAAAGAGGATGATAGAGGATTACGAAACAGTGATGTTGACTGAGGAATGTAGTTCCATCTTACAGAAACAACTACCTCATAAGTTACAAGACCCTGGAAGCTTTACCATCTCATGTACTATTGGGAAGTCTGAATGTCAGAAAGCACTGTGCGACCTAGGAGCAGGCATAAATCTGATGCCCTATCTAGTTTTCTGCAAACTAGAAATGGGAGAAATCAGACCTACAAACATCACCTTGCAGTTAGTTGACCGCTCAATTGTTCATCCGAGAGGAGTCATCGAAGATATCTTAGTGAAGGTGGACAAGTTCATCTTCCCCGCCGACTTCGTTATCTTAGACATACAAGATAACGATGGAATCCCCATCATACTTGGCATACCCTTCTTAGCCACAGGACAGGCACTCATTGATGTTCACAAAGGGGAATTGAAGCTTCGAGTAGACAAAGAAGAGGTGATTTTCAATGTGTTTCGAGTGAACTTTTCAGAGGCCAAAGATAAGCGCTCGACCATTGACCTTAGCGAAGAAAGCGATTGTCGGTACCAAGAGTTCGGATATGATGATACGCTTGAAGAAATCGCGACCACGTGGGATGATAGCGGTAAAGCGATCCAGATCGATGGAATATGCAAATTGGATGAATCTTTATGAAAAATGGGATACAAGGACAAAGAAGTATGAAGAAGTGGGGCCAGTACGGAAAGATCATTACCATCCACGAGAGAAGGCCCGAGTTAGAATTAAAAATCCTACCCAATCATCTACAATACGAATACCTAGGTGAAGAAAAAACCCTACCGGTGATCATTTACGCCACCTATCCATGAAGAGATTGACAAACTGCTAAGAGTACTAAAGAACCACAAGCGGACTATTGGATGGACATTAGCAGACATAAAAGGGATAAGTCCATCAACGGTAATGCATAAAATCCGTCTAGATGAGGAGAGCAGACCATCCATCGAAGCCCAAAGGCGACTGAACCCAAATATGAAGGAGGTAGTAAGGAAGGAAATCCTAAAATGGCTCGACGCAGAGTAATTTACCCATATCCGATAGCACATGGGTAAGTCCAGCAAGTGGTGCAGAAAAGGGTGGAATAACGGTGGTGGCTAACGAGAAAGCGAACTCATCCTCGAGAACGATCGCGGATGGAGAATCTGCGTTGGTATCATGAGTTGAATAAAGCAACTAGAAAAGACCACTTCCATTGCCATTCTAGATCAAATGTTGGATGGACTCGCAGGGCATAACTATTATTGCTTTTTGGATGGATACTCAGGGTATCACCAGATTGCAATAGCCCCAGAAGATCAGGAAAAGACAACATTTACTTGCCCTTTTGGCACATTTGCATTTAGAAGAATGCCTTTTGGACTATGCAATGCACCTGCAACCTTTCAAAGGTGTATGATGGCAATTTTCTCAGATATGGTAGAGAGGGCTATAGAGATCTTTATGGATGATTTTTCGGTATTTGGAGCATCATTCGATGAGTGTTTAAGGCATTTAGAAGCAGTGTTAAGCCGGTGCGAAGAATCTAACCTTGTGCTAAATTGGGAGAAGTGTCACTTCATGGTAATGAAGGAATCGTCTTGGGACACAAAATATCAAACCAAGGTATTGAGGTGGACAAAGCAAAGATTTACGTGATCGAAAATCTACCACCCCAAAGATCAAAAAAGTCGAAGTTTCCGGACATACGAGTTTATAGAAGATTTATCAAGGATTTTCAAAAGTCTCAAAGCCTCTTTCCACATTGCTAATAGCAGAGTTGCCTTCGACTTCAATAAAGAATGCATATCCGCATTTCAAACGCTCAAGGAGAAGCTCATTTCAGCACCCATAGTCATTGCACCAAACTGGGAGCTCCCGTTCGAACTAATGTGCGTCTGGCGACTATGCGATTGGAGCGGTGCTTGACAGAGAATCGACAAGGTATTTAGATCCATTTACTATGCTAGTAAAACTCTAAATGGCCTTACGATTAAATTATGCAACTCTTGAAAAAGAACTACTAGCTATAATATATGCATTTGAGAAATTTAGGCCATACTTGATCGGGAATAAAGTGATAGTATACACTGACCACTCTGCTATAAAGTACTTGATGACAAAGAAGGATGCGAAGCCTCGCCTCATTCGATGGGTCCTACTTCTACAAGAATTCGACGTAGAGATTCGTGATAAGAAAGGAACAGAGAATTCGATCATGGACCACTTGTCAAGACGGAAAACACAGAGAGCCAGAACACCAAGGATGTGCAAATAAATGATCATTTTCCAGACGAACAACTGTTTCGAGTAAGTATGAATTCTAATTTTCCTTGGTACGCTGATTTTGTTAACTTTCTTGCAGCTAAAGTACTACCCTGTGCTTGTCAAGGCAGAAGTGAAGAGGTTTTATTCGAGTAAAGAATTACTATTGGGAGGAACGATGTTATACAAATCTTGTCTTGGCCAAGTCATCAGCGATGTATACCAGAGGAAGAGATGCACTGTGTTCTCACCCATTGCCACACCTTATCATGTGGTGGACACTTGGGGCATCAAGAACAACGGCAAAGGTATTGCGTCACGGATTCTATTGGTCAACGCTCTTTAAGGATGCCCATACCTTTGTGCGAGAGATGTGATAATTGTCGAGAACAGAACATCTCAAGACGAAACGAAATGCCTTCGCAAGGGATATTGGAAGTAGAATTATTCGATGTGTGGGGAATCGATTTCATGGGGCCATTCCCGCCATCCTTTGGAAATCAATATATCCTTCTGGCAGTTGACTATGTGTCCAAATGGGTAGAAGCCGTGGCCACCAAAGAAAACGACAGCAAGACTGTTCAAAAATTCCTCCAAAAGAATATTTTCACAAGGTTCGGCACCCCAAGAGCTCTCATCAGTGACGAAGGAAGCCATTTCTGTAATAGACAGCTGAATTCATTGCTTTCCCGATATGGAGTTTACCACCTTTCTACCGCTTATCACCGCCAGCGAATGAAGCGGCGGAAGTATCAAATAGAGAAGTAAAGAGCATATTGGAAAAGACGGTGAACGGCTCAAGGAAAGACTGGTCTATCAAATTGGATGACGCATTATGGGCATACCGGACAGCATTCAAAACACCAATTGGTATGTCACCTTATAAATTAGTCTTTGGTAAAGCATGTCATTTGCCAGTGGAGTTGGAACACAGAGCATACTGGGCAATGAAGAAGTTAAACATGGATACCACGGCAGCAGGACATAGGAGGCTACTACAGCTAAGCGAATTAGATGAATTCCGACACAATGCTTACGAGAATGCAAAGATCTACAAGGAACGAACGAAAGCATGACACGATAAGAACTTGATACCAAAAGACTTTCAAGAAGGACAACAGGTGCTGTTATTTAACTCAAGGTTGAGATTGTTTCCTGGCAAGTTAAAATCACATTGGACAGGACCATACACAGTGGTAAGAGTATTCCCATATGGAGCGATTGAAATAAAAGGGAGAGAGGGAGCCGTCTTCAAGGTAAATGGACAAAGGTTAAAACCCTACCTGATCAATGAAATGGAGTACATGAACCTGGTAACTTCTCATACCTTAAAATAACAAGGAACTTGCGTCCGGCTAAAAGACGTTAAAGACAGCGCTTCTTGGGAGGCAACCCAATGTTTTTAATTATGATATTTCAATTTCTGTTTTTAGTTTATTTCATCTTGATCAGTTTCACGGTCTTGGGTTCTTGTGTCTATGTGTGTTGACAGGTGAAAGTCAAGGATGTGGAAGGCGAAAAATGAAGAGAAGCCAAGGATACCCAGAAAATCGCCATAGCGCCGCGGCGCCCATTTCTGAGGCAGCGGCGTAAATGATCGTAAGACGCCTAACTTTGCGCGGCTCCTAATTCCAGTAGCCGGCCTCTGGAAAAATTTGAATTCTGGAAGACACCCTGAGCCGAAGGTCCTATCGCCAAACCAAAACACCAAGAATGCTCCTCCCCTCACGGAATTCAAAGCATTATCCACCGCCACCACCACCATTTTTAGCCAAAGTCTGTAAGTGTCTTTTCTTTTATTTTCTTTGAGTCTTGCACACATTGGGGACAATGTGTGATTTAAGTTTGGGGGTGTTTTATCTGTGTGTCATGTTATGTTTTATTTAAGTCTTTTTATTTGTTTTATGTTTATTTTGAGTCACAAAATTTTTTTCTTTTTTTTGAGTCATAATTGTCTGTCAAAGATCATGTATGCTATAGTTGCTAGAAACACCTAGTGAAGTAAGGTGGAATAATGTAAAGGAATTGAAGCAACTATCTAAACACTTAGGTTAGATATGCCAAAAACTCATAGAATCTGTCTATTTGGAGTCTCTTGCTCGAATTACGCATACTAAATGATAAATGCTTATGTGTTATGATTGCTTGCTATTTGAGGCGAAATAGTTAGGATATGCATGTTAGGGAAATGACTCAGGCACTTCTTTGATAGCCAATTCTGACCACTCTTTTCTATCCCGGACTTTAAAAATATCCCTAGTCAGCCCCATTGAGCCTAAATTTGAAACTTCTTTGACACCGTATATACCCACAAATTGTGCCATAAGTGAAAATATGAAATAATGGAGTACATTGTGTTAAAAGAAGAAACAAAAGAGTGAACAAGTTTGATGCACGATGGAAAAGTAATAAGAAAGAGGCAAAAGCCTAAGTTTGGGGTGCCTATTAGTATAATACACTTCACTCTCCCAAAACAAAAGAGGGAAGGATAGAATTGAAGTGAAGGAAAGAATCAAAAGAAAAGGGAAAAATTGAAAAGCCAAAAGAGCTTATAGTGCAGAAAAATGAGCCTAAATGCCTATCTTTACCAACCCCTACCTAAGCCTACATTACAACCCTTAAAGTCCTGAAGATCTCTTTTATGCATATCTAGAATTAGTGGAGAATAGCAAGTAAGCAAGCCATAGGAATTCTTGAATTTATATGCATGATTTAGTATATTGACTTCCATTAAGCATGATGAATATGAGTTTGCGAAATATTTAGCTTAAATGTGATTAGTGTCTTTGAAAATTTCATGCTATATGATTCCTGCGTATTATTCACTAACCTTCATGTTTTCTAGTTAACATTTATGCGACAAAAGTGATCAATGGCAGGGAGTCCTTTTATTTTTCGTTCTTTGAGTCTTGTTATTTTATTTCTTTCTGTCTTTGCTCGAGGGCGAGCAAAGGTTAAGTTTGGGGGTATTTGATCGGTGTATTTTATATACACCTTTCGAGTCAGTTTTAGTTAGTCTTTTGTCCCATTTTGCACATATAATTGTCGTATTAGGATAGTTTTTCTTTCTTTTGAGTCAAAGTGGTTAAAATGGCCAAATGGCGAAAAATGAGCAAAAAGAGGGCAAAAGAGGAGATGCCAGAGATGAAAACAGAGAAAGTGGCGAACAAGGCTAAAATCGGACCGGCGCGCGGCCTCCTGCAATCAGCGAGGCGCGGCGCCACCATTCGAAGAAGGTGCAGAAGATCCAGCGCGCGCGCTTCGCGAACGCGGCGCCACTATCGAAGGGCGAAGACTGGCGCGCGGCACCGAAGACGAAGCGGGCGCGGCGCCTAAACATCCGAGAGCTACGAAGATTGGCCGCGCGCCTACCGACATCGATAGCGAGGGCGCGCGCCAAAACACCCGACGGATTGCGAACTTCCGGCCGCGGCATGCGCAGCCGACGCTGAAAAATTAGGTTTTGGACGAATTTACAGGCCAGCTGAAGGAAAAAGAGGCGGTTTGCGGCTATAAAAGGAGAACCCTAGGCGGTTTTGAGGTTCCCTTGCACAACTCAAGACTTTTGCTAGGAGATTGGATACCATTAATTTAGTAATTTCTTTTCCTTTTTCTTTACTTTATTTGATTTTGCATGATGAACATGGAATTAGTTCTTGTCATCTTTATGGCTAGGAACTAATTCTCTTATAGAACTTTCTATGTTGAACTGCTTGAAACTTATGCTATAAATTAATGCATGTTTATGGTTATTGTTCTTATTGAGAGATCTATCCAATAATTGAGTTGAATTCTTGGTAATTAATTGACAACTAATTATCACTATATGATTTCTAATCAGTTACGAAAGGGGATTGTGAATATGCTGTAAGTTGGGTAGACATTCTTGAATTGGGGATGAAAATACCTCAATTAGTATGTAGCGTTGATGAGAGACTTAACAACTCTAATTTTGCGCATTGTGCGTGACGGTCAACTAGGTTTTTGTTCTTAATCCTCCTATAAAGTTACCCTTATCAGCGAAAGTTAGGTAAGGAACGATACTGGGGTTGAGTGTTTATATAACCCTAACGGGAGTATAAAACGATTTCGTAAACCTGCTTTCTCCAAAAGAAGAATACCATAAGTAATGCATTAGCAAGTAGCATAAGCGGATAGTGAGGATACATAGAAGCCCTATTCTCATCACAACTGAAGTAAACCTTTATAATTGAATAGCTTTTATAATTCGTAGTTATAAACAACCAAATCAATTATCAATTCGCCAAATAGATACTAGAAAATAGATAGTTGGTACTTGAACCCTAATCCCAGAGGACGATATTCGGTCTTATCTAAGACTATACTACTTGATACGATAACGTGCACTTGCGTTTGAGTGTGTGCATCTTAACGCGCATCAGTATGGTAGTGAATGAAGCATTCCAAGTGGCTGCAATGATTGAGAAGTTGTCGTCCTCGTGGAAAGATTTTAAGAATTATCTCAAGCATAAAAGAAAGGAAATGAAGTTAGAGGATCTTGTGATTCGTCTCAAGATCGATGAAGATAACAAAACCGCTGAGAAGAGGTATCGTAAGAGTTCACCAATTGAAGGGGCCAACATCGTTGAAGATGCTGCTCCAAAAAGGAACAAGAAAAGGAAGAGGCCTTCTGGAAAAGAGAAGGCCTCTAACAAGAAAAAGTTCAAAGGTAGTTGCTATAATTGTGGGAAAACTGGCCACAAAAGTCCAGATTGTCGTCTCCCAAAATAAGACAAGGAAAAAGGACAAGTCAATCTGGTGGAAATGAATGATGATATAAATGATCTGTGTGCAATGTTGTCAGAGTGCAATTTGGTTGGAAACCCAAAGGAGTGGTGGCTTGATTCTGGTACCACTCGTCATGTTTGCGCTGCAAAAGAAACATTTGCAACCTATGCTCCCGCTGGACCCGAAGAGGTACTATTTATGGGAAATACTGCAACAGCCAAGGTTGAATGATATGAGAAGATACTTCTGAAGATGACTTCCGGCAAGGTTCTGACTCTCAACAATGTTCTGCACGTTTCAACAATTCGGAAGAATTTAGTTTCAGCCGGACTACTCGTCAAAAATAGGTTTAAGTGTGTGTTGGTTAGTGAGAAGATTGTAATAAGTAAGAATTATATGTTCATAGGAAAGGACTACCTCACCGAGGGTCTTTTTAAACTCAATGTAATGGTTGTTGACAATATTAATGAAAATTCAGCTTCGTCTTACTTATTGGAGTCAAATGATTTATGGCATGTTCGTTTAGGACATGTCAATTACAAAACCTTGCGAAAATTGATTAATTTAGAAGTATTGCCTAAATTCGAGTGTAACAAATCAAAATATGAAATATGTGTTGAATCTAAGTTTGTTAAACATCCATATAAGTCTATTGATAGGAATTCAAATCCTTTAGACTTAATTGACACAAATATATGTGATATGAAGTCAATGCCATCTCGTGGTGGGAAAAAGTATTTTATAACTTTTATTGACGATTGCACTCGATACTGTTATGTGTATTTGCTTAATAGTAAGGATGAAGCAATTGATGCATTTAAGCAATACAAGAACGAAGTGAAAAATCAATTGAATAAAAAGATCAAAATGATTAGAAGTGATAGGGGTGGAGAGTACGAAATCTCCTTTTGCAGAGACATGTTTTGAATATGGAATTATTCATTAAACTACTGCCCCTTACACACCACAATCAAATGGAATTACGGAAAGAAAAAACCGAACACTAAAGGAAGTGATGAATGCGTTATTAATAAGTTCTGGTTTACCGCAGAGCTTGTGAGGGAAGCTATCCTTACAGCTAACCGAATACTGAATAGGGTACCCCACATCAAAACACAATCCATTCCATATGAACTTTGAAAAGGAAGAAACCCAACTTGAAATATTTCAAAGTGTGGGGGTGTTTAGCAAAGGTCTAAGTTCCTTTGCCCAAAAGGGTAAAAATCCGACAAAAAATTGTGGATTGTGTTTTTATTGGCAATGCTACAAACAGCAAAGCTTGTCGGTTTTTTGTTCACAAACCGGACAATCCTGAAATTCATGTTAATACGGTAATTGAATCAGATAATGCTGAATTCTTTGAAAACATTTATCCGTATAAAACTGAATGTGAGTCGACAAGTGAAAGATCTAAAAGACCGCGGGAAGAACCAAAGGAAAGTACACTAAGCAAAGAGGATCCAAGGCGTAACAAACGTCAAAAGACATCTACTTCTTTTGGACCCGATTTTGTGACATTCTTGCTTGAAATGAGCCTCAAACATTTAAAACAGCAATGTTATCTTCTGATTCAACATTTTGGAAAGAAGCAGTTAATAGTGAGAATGAATCAATCTTGAATAACCATACATGAGAATTGGTTGATCTTCCTCCTGGAAATAAACCTTTAGAATCAAAATAGATTTTTAAAAGAAAAATGAAAGTTGATGGCACTATTGACAAATATAAGGCAAGACTTGTGGTCAAAGGCTATAGATAAAAAGAAGGTCTTGATTACTTTGACACATACTCAACGGTAACAAGAATAACATCTATTCGGGTGTTAGCGGCACTGGCGGTCGTATATAGTCTTGAAATCCATCAAATGGATGTCAAGACGGCTTTCTTAAATGGAGAATTGGAGGAAGAAATTTACATGGAACAACCTGAGAGTTTTGTGGTTCCTGGTAAAGAAAGGAAAGTGTGCAGACTTGTTAAGTCACTTTATGGACTTAAACAAGCATCCAAACAATGACATGCAAAATTTGACCAAACAATGTTGGCAAATGGATTTAAGATTAATGAGTGTGATAAATGTGTTTACATTAAAAATACTTCAAATCATGAAGTCACTGTTTGTTTATATGTTGATGACATATTGATAATGAGTACAGATATTGCCGATGTAAAAGCTACGAAGCGTATGCTCGCTAGAAAATTTGATATGAAGGACTTAGGAGTTGCTGATTTGATCTTAGGCATTAGGATCCATAAAACCCCACAAGGTCTAGCATTATCACAGTCACATTATATTGAAAAGGTACTTGACAAGTTCAAGTATTTAAATTTCAATATTGCAAAGACGTCAATTGATGTAAGTTTTGCACTTCAAAAGAATGAAGGTGAAAGTGACTCACAATTGGACTATGCACGAGTTTTGGGAAGTTTGATGTATATTATGAATTGTACACGACCAGATATAGCATGTGCTATAAGCAAGCTGAGTCGATTCACGAGTAATCCCAATCAAACTCATTGGATGACTATGAAATGAGTCTTGGGTATTTAAAACACACCAAAAACTATGTTTTGCATTATAATAAATATCCCGCAATACTTGAGGGATATAGTGATGCAAACTGGATCACCGGATCATCTGAAGTTAAATCCACGAGTGGATATGTTTTTACCGTTGGTGGAGGAGCAGTGTCTTGGAAATCATCAAAACAGACATGCATCGCCCGCTCTACAATGGAATCTGAATTTATAGCTTTAGACAAAACCGGTGAAAAAGCTGAATGACTCCGAAATTTCTTAGAAGATATTCCATTCTGGCCCAAACCTTTGGCTCCTATATGTATACATTGTGACAGTCAAGCAACAATAGGTAGGGCATGGAGCGTAATGTATAACGGGAAATCTCGTCACATACGACGAAAACACAATACTGTTAGACAACTGCTCTCTAGTGGCGTTATCACAATTGACTATGTAAAGTCAGAGATAACGTGACGGATCCGCTTACAAACTTATCTAGAGATGGAGTTAATAGATCATTAATGGGGATGGGGTTAAGGCCGAGGACAAGTCATCATGGCGGTAACTCTACCTAGCAGACTGGAGATCCCAAGTTCTAGGTTCAAGGATATCAAACAAAGTTGTGACTGACGGTTCAACATTGTCAAATAACTCAATCCATTCTCGGATGAAGACAATGTTCATAAATAAGGATAAAACTTTATGGCTTGTTAATGAGTTAATAAATCATTAAGATTTTTTAATAATTATCTAAATCTGGCGATGTATGACCAGATAATGTGGCTATAAGACCACATGTTTAGAAATCACCTATGTGAGTGTTAAGTGTAAGCCGCTTTACAGGGGAATGACAGTAAATGTCCATTCTCTATGCACTCATGAGGTCAGGCGGTGTTCATGGCTGAAGCGAACACAACCGTGAAAACCATAAATAGTTGAGGGCTGATTGTGTGACTTATGTTGTCTAGGTATACAACAAAGTTCGACGGTTCAAAGATATCAAATATATCCGATATAAGTTCACTACGGAAAGTTCAAAGGGAAACCTACTTATCCAGATGCAGTCAATCCTCGCTTGTATATCACACTTGTCCGCACATTTTTTTATCTTATTGCCATTCCCCATTCATGTGGGGGATTGTTGGGTTTTGATATTAGTGAATGAGAAATGATGGGATGTAAATTAAAGGGAATGCAAAAGGTCTTTTGTCCCACATCGGAAAAAGAGAAGGAAAGAGAGGTGTATATATTACATTACACCTTCTCTAGTTGCTAAAAGAGTTGAGGGGGCAAGGACCCCTCGCGCCGTCGTCGTCGTTCGCTCGACTCGACTTCAGATTCGTATTTGTCAAAGATCGATTGATTGATAATCGTTTTGGACAAACTTTTCTTTAATTATTTAATTAATTAGTTATTTAATTAATTAATTATTTAATTAAAATATCCAATACGGATCGACCGACACGACACTGCGCCAGGCGATCGAATTTTTCCTTTTCCTTTTCGAATTTCCCTCCAAAATTTTGGTGACTATTCTGAATGGTTGCAAACATTCAGAAATGGTACCTCCAAAACCTATAAATTCTTGTTTGTTCCAAGAATTTATTCACTAGATTAAAACATAATACGAATTACTCTACATTTCGAAAATTCATTCTTATTCATTTTGTGTGATATACTGCCGTTGAGTGGTTCGCTGCTATCGAAATTTGGAGTACTACTATTCTGGTAAGATAATCGTTCTATCCTGGGAGGCGATATTCCATTAACCTCGAGTACTGTGAGGGGAATAATTTCCTTAAGGACACACTTTGAACTAAGTGAGCTCGATTACATTTTGAAATTATTTTCCAAAACATATTCTATTTTCGTTTACTGTTTCGTGATTAATTTACTGTTAAGTAATGTTTATACCGTGTAATCTGTTTTACTAAGTGTTTAACAGATTGTGTTGAAACTTTATTTAACCGAATACAGATTATTATGACAACATTATTACTATTTATATTAGTAAGAGTTAATTCAAGTTAATAAGATGTTGTGTTTGAAATACATTATCTTGGATATTGTTATAAAAAATTATTTATTACTATGAAGATTTAAGTAGTTTAATCTAAAATTTTAAAATATTTCTATAGTAAGAAAAGTATGTAATCTTTCTCTTTAATAAAGAATTTTACTTTATTTTTTTTGATAAACTTCAATATTATATTGGGGCCCACCATGGCTGCTGTGTATGAAGTTGATGATTCTACAGGTTGGACTTTCAACTACAAGTCTACAACTATGAACAATGGGTTGCTTCCAAAAAAATTCAACTTGGTGATACCTTATTTTCAATTACAACCCACAATTGCACAACGTGAGGCAAGTGAACAAGACTAGCTATGACTCATGCACTGATCATAATAATCCAATTGCCTGCTTCTACACCGGCAGTGACTCGCTCACCCTAAAAACTCAAGGCGAATATTATTTTTTGTGCGACATTCCTGGTCATTGTGCTTCCGGACTCAAATTTCACATCAGAATCGTTATGCCAGGGATTCCTCTGTTGAGGATACGCTGTATATACATTAGTTAGATACTTGATATACACTAGTTTAGTAAGTGCAATATTTCAGTTAGTATGTTACTGTTTTCAGTTTTGTCCACTTAGTTGGTTGTGTCCACTTAGTTGGGCTGTGGTTATGTTTGTAATAAGTGATTTATAGTGCAAAATTATCACTATAAGTATTTGTGTCTTCAGAATGAAAAGTAACCGAAAAGCTTTCACAAAAATCCTTCTTCTCACTTCTCTCTTTCCTTCCTCTTCACGCACTGTTCCATCAATTGCAGATGGATCAATTTACATGCAATCTTAATTTGCTTTGAATCTAAGATTCTAACATCCTCCCGGGGGTACTAATATTGATTCTCCTCCGGAAAGTACAACACTGACTCCTCCTTATCCTTATTTCCCCGGTTCTTCGGGTATCACTCCTACTCCTAGCAATGCTTATTCAGCCAAGTGGTTACCCATGACCATGTTATTGCCATTGGTTTTTGCTAGCTATATGCTTCTAAGCATAGGTCTATTTTAACTTTCCCTAGAATGGCTCTTTGACTGTTTGTTTTGCATTTGGAAGAGTTATAGGTATTCATTTAATGGTATATTTGTAAGTGAGTTTTCCACCATTTATTATGATTAAGGAGTAGGCAATTTTAGTTAAAAAAATCTAAGCAAAAGTATTTTGTTAGGATGAGTTCGAATCTTAATTATGTCACCTCATGCTACTGAATCATAAGTATTTTGTATTTATTAATATTAACCACGAGATCTATTATTATTTTTTGTTTGTCCTCTCTATTTCTGTTGAAGTTATTAGTGGCTGATTATAATTGTTAGGAGTCATTAGTATTGTTAGTTTGTTAGTTGAGGGGCATTATAGTCATTTCCCGTTGAGGGGTATTTTCGTCTTTTCCCATTTTCCTCATTTTGTTTTGTAACGGTCATATAGCATTCTGTTTTGGTTTCTTCTTCATTATCAGTAATAAGAAAACACAAGCTCTGTTTTGGAGCCCAACTTGAGTCTTCTTCGCTTTCCGCGATTCACGGGCGATTAACACGGCGTGAGCCAGGAAGATCGGCGTTACATCACGGGAAGAGACAGAAATAGAACAAAATCGAACAAAATCGATTCAATCTGCGATTCAAAGTTTTTGACTCAATCTGCCTAAATTGAGGTGATTCTAGCTCACGCAATACCAATCGCCATGGATCGAGGTACACTCGATTCTACGATACATTCTCAAATCGATTCTGTTGAAATCGAGGTCGGGTCATTTGTTATTATGCGAGTCAAAACCATATAACCTGCTGCAAATCGATCTATCTATGGAAAACATTTCGCCGAACATACAAGTTATTACAAATGAAGCCTCAAATATGAGTTTAAATGTAATGGACCACAACCATCCGTTATATTTGAGTTCGTCAGACACGCCGGAGTATGCATGCCGAAATACGACTACAGAATGGAGAATTATACTATGGAGTCGCGATGCAATTGAGTCATAACTAAGAATAAAATTGGTTTTATTGATGGAGCAGTGAGAAAGGACATGTCTGAAGGAAATATGATGAAGCGATAGGATCGTTGCAACGATGGTGATTTCGTGGATTATGAAGAATGTCGCAGAGATCGTTGAGTGGAATATGCATGATCTACGCTCTGCGCTTTGGCGAGATTTAAAGGCGATTCGATAAGGTTAACTTGTCGGTATATCAATTGAAAAAAGGCTTGCTGCTCCAACAAGTGTTACATGGCGTACTACTCTAAGATGAAAGATTTATGGGATGAGATTGATTCAATAATACCTCCACCGGCATGTGAATGTGACAGTCCTAGAGCCTACATCGAACATTTGGCTAACCAGAGGTTACTAGAGTTTTTGATGGGGCTGAATGATGGCTACAATCAAGCACGAAGCCACATTCTACTATTAACACCTACTCAGCCAACCAAGCATATGCTATGATCAGGCAAGATGAGTCAAAAATCGACATCGGAAGATTTGAGGCAATGACTCGGTAGATTCTATGGTGATGTATGGAAAATCGACCTATCACAAACAAAGGAAGCAAAACTACACAAGTTTTTGTGACTACTGCCAAATGAAGGGGCACACTAGAGAAAATTGTCGTAAATTGTTGCTGTTCTGTGATTATTGCAAGAAACAAGGACACATCGCAGAGAAGTGCTACAGATTGGTTGGGTATTCTGCAGATAATAAAGAAAGGAAGAAGGTAAATGTGGCAGTAACAGGGATTCATGTTGATGAACTATCGAGGACCAGCGAGTTCATTTCGTGGTCGATAAATATCCGAGTCACGGTAGAAGAGACAAAGGGGCGGTTGATGCCAAGGTCCATATGGCAGGTAACATTGCAACTCCTAAGCCTGCACATTGGATTGTTGATTCAGGGGCCACTGACCACATGGTCAGTAGCACAACCATGATTGAAAAGGAAGATAAAAGAGGCTCAGGTGTACAATTGCCAGCTGGGTTCTTTGAAATAACACAAACAGGAAACTGTAGGCTTAAGAATGGTGATGTTATTGAACATGTGTTATGTGTTCCTACTTTCAAGTTTAACCTATTGTCAGTTTCGAAGCTAACCGTGGAATCGAATTGTGCAATTTTCTTCCCGATTTCTTTGTCTTTGCAGGATCTATTCTTTGGGAAGGTCGAGATCGGTAAAGAGGTTGATGGCTTATACATACTGGAGTCCGGAAGGAGTTATGGAGAATCGGTCGAGCACGCCGCTATATCAACCGCAGATGACCAAACCGAGTTAGAAGCAATTATGGCATAGAAGAATGGGCCATGCCGTTGAGTATGCTTAGAAAGTTAGCATTTTTAAGAATAAATCGAATTTTCAATAAGTCATTGTGAAGTGTGTCCTTGGCTAGACATACAAGAAAGGTATTCCTTAATAGCAATAAGAGTACCGATTTTGCTTTCAGCTTTTACACTTAGATGTATGGGGACCGTATAAGGTGTCATCTTACAATAATATGAGGTACTTTCTCACCGTGGATGATTATACTAGATGGACATGGGTTTTCTTTGCATATGAAATCGATGTAGTTACTATGCTTAAGTTGTTTGTAATGATCAAAAATCGGTTTGACCTCACATCGAGGAGTTAGAGCAGATAATGGAGCAATTCGAATTTTGCACTGAGTTGTTTGATCGGTTGGGGATTATACATCAAAAGTCTTGTCCATATTCCCACAACAAATGGGGTAGTTGAAAGGAAACATAGTACATATTGAAATAGCTAGGGCATCAAGATACAAAGCCAATTACGGATGAATTTTGGAGTGATTGCATTGAATCTGCTTATGTGATTAATAGAGTACTCATGTTACACTAAAAAGGTATTACACCATATGAGAAGTTATTTGGAAAGCGCACCATCCCGTCCCATTTAAGGTAATAGGTGCCTTTGCTATCTTCCAACTTGGTAAGAAAAGACAAGTTTGAACCCAGAGCCATTAAGGCGTCTTACTGGGTACGCTGTTCATGTAGAAGGGTATAAGTTCTGGATTTGACTCTTTGGAGCAGTTGTTCATCGCCAGGATGTGACATTTCATGAAGCAATATTCCCATATAAGCAGTTTCCAGAGAGTAGGAGTCCAACTACACCTTCTCCAAATTGTACATATTGATAATGGCGAGTGCCCATTATCGATTGTGCAACAATGAAGCAATGATCTGCAATTCCTAATATTCATGCTTCTGAGTCCAACGCCCATGATTCACGAGCCTGTTCTGTTCCTCGTGTCTTACTGCTCGTGCCACGAACGGTTCACTCAAGATACATAGATTCAGAAAGGACTCGAGAGGTCAAGACGCAGATACCACAATAATGAGAAGGCGTCTACCAGAGAGAGGAAAACACCAATATGGTTGAATGATTTTGTCCATCCAACCAACCAATCTAGATGTGCATATCCAATGTCAGATGTGATGAGCTATAGTGGCTTGGCTGCTTCTTACAATTGCTTCCTGGCCAAGATTTCAGCTGACCATGAGCCAAATTCATTTCATGAAGCAGTCAAGGATCATAGATGGGTTGAAGCTATGCATTTAGAGATTAAAGCTCTAGAAGACAACAAAACTTGGGAGATTGTGGATTTGCCTAAGGATAAAAGACCCATCGGTTGCAAGTGGGTATTCAAAATCAAGTATAAAGCCACTGGGGAGGTGGAAAGGTTTAAGGCAAGACTCGTAGCCAAAGGATACAGTCAGAAAGAAGGCATTGACTACCATGAAACCTTTTCCCCTGTGGTCAAGATGGTAACAGTGAGGAGTGTGATCTGCGTGGCAAGAGCTGTGGATAATTCAGCAAATGGATGTGTTCAATGCATTCTTACAAGGGGATCTTAATGAAGAGGTGTATATGAGTTTGCCGCAAGGGATTGAACACAAACAAGGCAAGGTATGTCGACTGCTCAAGTCCTTGTATGGACTCAAGCAGGCATCTCGACAGTGGAACATCAAATTGATTGCTGCATTGGTGTCATCTGGTTTTGTTCAAAGCAAGTTTGACTATTCTTTGCTCATTAGAAGAAATGGAGACAAGATTGCCATGGTCCTGATTTATGTAGATGACCTTCTGTTAACTGGGAATGATAAAGAGACTATTGATGAGACAAAGAGCATACTGCAGCACCACTTCAAGATTAAGGATCTTGGAGAGTTACGATACTTTTTGGGCTTTGAGTTTGCTAGGAGCAGAGAAGGAATGGTAATGCATCAGAGGAAGTACTCCTTGGAGTTAATTGAAGATATGGGCTTCACAGGATCGAAACATGTCTCTTCACCAATGGAAGCAAACTTGAAGTTCACTTCCACTGCTTATGATATTCATCTCCAGAAAATGATGCCTACACAAGTCGAGAACTTTGCCGACGGATGATCGATTCTTTGCGAATCCGGGAATATCAGAGGTTGATTGGCAGATTACTCTATTTAACCAACACGGGCGATATTGCCTTTCGATTCGGCTGATCGAGCCGCTTCTTGCAGAGCTCCAAAAAGATCTCACCATGGCGGTGAAAGAGTGGTACGATACATCAAAGAGGCCCCAGGTATGGGAGTGTTTATTGCAGCAGCTGAACCGCTTAATCGGCATATTGTGATGCGGATTGGGCTTCGTGTCCAAATACCGAAGGTCGATCCTGGTACCTAGTCTACTTGGATCTTCTCTTATCTCCGGAAGTCGAAGCGTGATCGTTTCGCGTAGTTCGAAGGCGAATATAAGTCTCGCATCGATGTGGCGTAAATTGTTTGGATTACGTGTTTTGAACTTGATGTGTTCATACAATTGCTGTTTGACCTCGTCGCGACAAT
Source organism: Przewalskia tangutica (assembly GCA_029844215.1). Taxonomy (NCBI): domain Eukaryota; kingdom Viridiplantae; phylum Streptophyta; class Magnoliopsida; order Solanales; family Solanaceae; genus Przewalskia; species Przewalskia tangutica. Next base: position 130,424,566 of record CM056721.1, read on the forward strand.
AATCGAATTCAAATTGCGCTAACAATCCATCTTTTCACGAAAGGACTAAGATATCGAGATTGATTGTCATTTCATTCGGAGAAGATTCGGCTAGATTGATCTCCACCGACACGCGTTGCGTCGGACGATACGACTGATATTCTTACTAAGGCTCTTACTGGACACCATTCGCACTTACTTGCAGTTTGAAGAACTTGTTTACCACCCGCTTGAAGTGTTGAAGTTATTAGTGGCTGATTATAATTGTTAGGAGTCATTAGTATTGTTAGTTTGTTAGTTGAGGGGCATTATAGTCATTTCCCGTTGAGGGGTATTTTCGTCTTTTCCCATTTTCCTCATTTTGCTTTGTAACGGTCATATAGCATTCTGTTTTGGTTTTCTTCTTCATTATCAGTAATAAGAAAACATAAGCTCTGTTTTGGAGCCCAACTTGAGTCTTCTTCGTTTTCCCTTGATTCATGGGCAATTAACAATTTCTTTTGTATCGAAGAGAACACACTAGCAGTCAAATGCATCATTACTAGTTCAAATATCAATAATTTCTTGTCTATTGATGCCGAACCAAACTACTTTACTCTCTTGCAACAATTCTATTATAATTTATTCATTATCTTCATTATATATCTTTCTATTTTTCTTAGAATATTCCATCAATATCTATACGTAATGCGCCTAAAGTAAATACGTGACAAAAAATGATAATCATTCGATAACAGATTATAGATATGATGATAAAGCTGCAATAAAACCTATAATATAAATATAAATATTGGTGGCGTAGCAGGGATGATAATTGGGTAGGTTAGGACGGGGTAAGTCTTGACCTGCTAAGGATTTGACCCGCACTGCCCTGCTCTATTTAGTAATTTTCAGAAAATATGCCATGTCCTGTCCTGCCCCGCTAAGCCCTGCCCTGCCCCGCATATTATTTTCCATTTTCAACTTGATATTATCTCAACAAAGTGGAGACTGGAAGTCTTTTTTTAGTTTCTTTTAGATAGTCCCAGCAACGTCCTATTTTAGCAAGCTTCCATTTCGAACATAACAACTGAAAAAAAATTAAATTTCACAACAGTACCATATTACCACACTTATAATCTCTGAGGCCTTTCCAGCATGTATAGAGTAACACTAAATAATATAATTGATGCATGCTAGCAAGTCCCTTAAGGATATTTGACAAGAAAGTTCAATGCAATCCTTTATCAACATAAAAAACTGCAACAGATACTTGAAGTAAATCAAAATAACAAAAACTGCTACTGCAGTTACTGTTTGGATCCCTTCCTTCAACAAAGTATAGTAAACTACTGAAATTTTTAACAAAACCAATCACCTGTCCTGCCCCATTTTAATTTTTAATAAAATTAATTTTGCTCTGCCCCGCCTTGCCCTATCCCGTTAAGAGCTTGGTTTGCCCCAATTGACATCCCTATGGCCAAGAAGGTAAGAATTTCACCAGACTCCCTTCTTGGTCTCCCCAATTAATTCGTACCCAAAATATAGATAACTTTAAATAAAGAATGAATATAGAAAAATGTAATTACATTAAATACTTTATTAAAATCTTGATAAAAAAATACATTTTAGAATAAAACTAATAAATTTAGGATGAAATAAATTAAAAAATTACAGCAAAAGTAATTCCTTTACATATCAAGTTTATAAATGTATTTTCGCAGAGATATATAGTTATTCCTTCTTTCCCTAATAGAAATAGTTTTTATCAATTTATTATAGTTTAACATAGTTTTTTGTTGACGAAAGAATTCGCAGCCGCTACTCTTTCGAGTGCGCATAGGTTAAACCCCTTGCGGTATAGTTTAACATAGTTGACTCCTAAAACAAAGAACTTTCCATTTCATTCATTTGTTTATTTTACCAAACAACGCCTTAATTGAACTACAGACTAAAACGTTACGATCGATCACTAAGACACACTTAAAAACTCCTTTCCTAAGCTGGCCGGTGCCACCACCACTTCCCGGAGATCCGATCACCAAACTATCACCCCACCGCCGCCGCAACAATGACGGAATTCCTAGAATTAGAAACACAAGACGCGGTAAGGATGCCGTGGAACGTATTGCCGGGAAGCAAATCGGAGGCCGCGCAATGCGTAATTCCCGTTTCGGCCATATACACACCGTTAAAACCCTTCCCGAACACTCCTACTCTTCCTTACGCTCCACTCCGTTGCCGAAGTTGCCGATCGGTTCTCAATCCTTTCTCCATCGTCGATTTCTCGTCTACTAAGATCTGGATCTGCTGTTTTTGCCTTCAACGTAATCACTTTCCTTCGAGTTATCAGTCTATATCGGAGACTAATATGCCGGCTGAGTTATTCCCGCAATATACTACTATTGAGTACGAAAGTCTATCGGAAAAAGCCGCGATGACGAACCCGGTTTTTCTTTTCGTGATCGATACTTGTGTTATTGAAGAGGAGATTGCTTACCTCAAATCATCTTTGCTACAGGTTATGTGCTTTTTCTTTCTTACTGTTTGAGAACTGTTAAGTTTAATACAGTGTTGTTGGAAGATCTTTCATTTTTTGTACTTTTACTTGTTACATTTGTTTTGATCGGGCTACTAGTCCTATTACAGTGATGGTGGAATCAGTAGAGAACGTGTCAATATAGGCGGTACCAGTTAGTCAGAATTAAGGTTTAGTTGTGTTGATACAGTTACTTTAAAGTCATTTTAGCTTGTTTAGAGACTCGTATGTTACCAATAAATGTGGAGAATGTCTGTTAAAGAATCATGTGTCTTAAAAGTAAAATTGTTGAGTATTGGAATGAAACGGGTTAAAATGGAGTGGAATAGTATTGAATTTGAGGATCCAACGAATTGAACTAGTTTAGAATTGAATTGTAGTAGTAGTGGTAGTTGTTGCTGTTGTTCTTTAGTGAACTTTAAATTCGTTTTTCACAGTGCTATTAAAAGCCATCAGTTTAAAGTGACGAAGCAATGCGATGCGAGCGGTCACCGCTTCATGGGTGATGCCATGCGATTCACATGAATGTGAGCTTCACTTCAAAGAATGACGTTCAAAATGTTCCCAATGAGGAACAGTCAATCCTTTGAATATCAACTTTGAGCAGTTGGATTAATATCAATTTATTGTAAATTGAGTGTTTGCATTGGTTATTTTGATTGAAATTGTTACTGTACCAAATTGATATATGTATTGTATTTTTTATTTTCTGTAAATAGTGTGCTTTACTTTGAAGAAGCACGTGCTCCGTTTCTCGCTTCTAATCTAATGGACCTTGTCAATTCTTTTCGCTTTTAAAATACTGCTTTTCCGAGCGTTTTGTGTCAGTTTTTTTTGTTTAGAGCACCTCTTGTGTAGGCATGTTTTGTGGAAACTAGTTTTTATTTTTATTTTTGATGATGCAAGTGGAATAACATTCAAGGCATGCTGGGGATGCAAAAGTTACAAAAGAAGAGAAGTTGTCGGAAAAAAGAAGAAGAAAAGCTGTCAGCTCAAAAACACAAAAACTTGTAGAGCTTAGGAGCTGACAAATACCAAAAAGAGATCTAAGTTATTCAAAGGGAAGAGGTTTCCTAACTAAAAAGGCTAACCAGACAACTAGCCTTAGAGAGTGCATATTTATGTTGAAATCCCATCAAAACATCTCATCCCTTTCATACCAGATACACCAAAAACTACTTGAGTGGAAACTAGCTTATTTTCTGCCTAAGTTGATAACTAGGAACTTTGACTTTTGAGTGGTCACATATGTTGAATGTAACCTATCAAAAACATAATTAGTAACTGCTAATGAGCATGTTCGCGTTCTTGGCAAAAAGGAAAAGATGTAAGGTGCATAATGCATCTTATGCATGTAGCATTTCGTGCTTTCCTTCGCTGCCGATTTCATGGCCCAGTTTGATTTTCAAAAGCCCTTCTATAATAGTAATCAAGTGCGCGTCAAATTGATGGCTAAATCTCTTGAATTGAACAATTCTTAACTTTGGTCTCGTTAGGACTATCAAAATATTTATTATTCTACCTACACTGTGATGCAAAATATATCATTATGAATGTAGATGATATTATTGTCAGTGCAAAAGATAATGTAGTCGGTATCGACCAATTGAAGGCCTGCTTGCACTTGCAGTTTCAGACCAAAGACTTAGAATCCTTGAAATACTTTCTTGGCATTAAAGTTGCTCCATAATGTATCTACATATCATAGAGAAAGTATATGTTAAACATCCTAGAGAAATTAGATTTCTTGAGTGTAAGCTATGGACACGCTGATGGATCCTACTGTCAGACTGGTTCTAAGAGTGGAGAAGCCTTTTCTGATGTCGGGAGATATTGTTGATTCATTGACAAATTTAATTATCTTGCAGTTACCCAATCGGATTTTTCTTTCCCTGTGAGTATTGTAAGCCAGAATTCTCTAACTATGACTCATTAGGATGCGGTAATTCAAATTATGAAGTATCCTGAGTGCGCCCTTGGGAGAGGTTATGCCCCGAGGAGAGGCTTAATATATTAGTGATAGAGGTCATACTGTAATAGTTAGATATATTGATGCTGATTGTGTTGGTGCTACCTCAGAGAGGTAGGTTATTATGTATTGTTTGGAGGAAATATGATTTCTAGAAATAAATAAAAACAAAATCTGGTTACTTGATCAAGTGTTGAAGCACAGTACAAGGTTATGGCCTTAGCTACTTGAAAATATTTTTTGTTGAAGCAGTCATTTAGGGAATTAGGAGTATACAACAATCTCATCCTATGAAGTATATTCTGATAATCTGGCAGCTTTACACATTGTCATTGAATCCGATTTTTCATGAGAATACTGAACTCATTGAAGTTGATTGTCACTTTGTTGGAGAAAATTTGCAGTTCCGGGATATTCTGATAATATTTGTTAGCTAAATGATCAATTGTTAGATATTTTCACTAAAACTCTTAAAAATCCTACATTAGAACATGTCTGTAACATGTTTTGAGACTTAAGTGTAGACAATATTTCTGTTGCCACTTCTTCCATATACTTCACCTAATATATGCTTGGTGTGTAGAGATTCAACATTTAACACAAATGTTCTCCCTTTCTCTTTGCTTTACACCACCTCAAAAGCAGATTTTGGGGCCTGGTCTCATTGCAGACTCCAAAACGTTTTCATATAAACCATTCTGTAGATCTTTTGACAGCTAAGAGTTCGGAAGACTAGTAATATACTTGCAATATGATATAGATCTTTAATTTTACATTTATTGTATTCACGCATGATAGGAAAGTACATTGTGGGATATTAATCTCATCATATCAAAAAATGCCATCATTGACCATATTTCAAAGTTGATTTTTGTAAAAAGAATTTTTTGATGAACATTATCCCATGCTAAAAGACAAAGAAACTCAAAGGAAATTTGGGGACTGCTTGGTGGAATATGTTGCAGATGGAAGTTTATGTTACTTAGCTATAGGAATAAGCTTGAAAAAAAAGGTAAGTTAGAAGTTATAACAAAGACGAATCTTAAAGTGCTCTAAAGTTTCAATAATTATGCTCATGTCCCCTTTGAAATAGGATGAGGCTTGGGAAAGCTGTTTTTCTACAATGGCTACATGTATCTGTATATATAAATATAAACATCAGCACCGAGATAGTGCTGGGAGCCAAAATTCCTGTGTGGTTTGCGAGCTATTGCACAGGAGCTGGTTTCTGTGCGCACCCAAAAAGGGTAGCGGCTGCTGGTTCCATGTCATAAAAAAATGGTTTACAACTGAGAAAAGGAAATTCAAAATCAGCATTCTTTGTTCTTCTAATAAGGAATCTAGTATATAGAATTTCTTCAGGAGCATTAATGTTTTCTGATTTAACACCAAAAATAAAAAGAAGAATGCGATTCATCTCAATTTTCTAAAAGGAGCTGCTTTTGTCCTGAAAACTTCTTAAATTCCTCTCTTCTAGACTGTCAACCAGGTGCTAACAGGGACAATTTTCCATCTATCTTTGTATCTGGTATTGTTTTCCCCCTTTGTTCCAGCATGACAAAATTTCAGAAGTCCTTCCTGGCATTTCCCATCTAGTTCCTTGAGATTAATAAACACATCCCATAGCTGATTGGTCATTTTTCAATATAAAAAAAGATGGCTGTTGTCTCTGCATCCTGCACACACAAGTAACATCTTGACAAAGTTGTATTCCCCTCTTTCTGAGATTATCCTGAGTCAAAACAACCTCTCTAGCTACCAACCTAGTAAATAATGCCGCCTTATATGGAACCTTGACTTTCCAAATATGTTTCCATGGCCACAATGTTAGCTGAGATTCCAATTTCCACCTAATTCAAATCCTTATAAGCTGAGCTAACTGTATACTCCCTCCGTTCAATTTTACTTGTCAACTATTCTAAAAATAGATGTTCACTTTTACTTGTCAAATTTAGCATATCAAGTGAAAAATAATTTACTTTTCCTATTTTACCCATAGCATTAATTACTCATTTCAAGTCTTTTTATAATTCTCATTAAGACTCTGCATCAATTAATATGGGTATCATGGTAAAATATATACTTCATTTATTATTTCTTAAGGGGTGTGCAAAGTCCATTGTTGACAAGTAAAAGTGAACAGAGGGAGTAGTTTCCATTACTGTGTTTTTTTCATCTGAGCGTGTCTTCCCCCTCCTGAAATCTATTGCACTTCTCCAGCGTGTTGGAATCTGTTATTCTTGGCATCTCCCAATCATACAACGGTCTTCTAAAAGCCAAGTTCCAGCTCTGTGCAGACCATACCTCTTTCAGGGTAGCCCCTTGTTGGTTACGGCCATTAATAGCAGGAGCTGTTTTTATAGTTTAATGGGGGTACTTGAGTCCAAAATTAGTTTAGGGGCCTCTATGAGACTTGTCAAAATGTTTAAGGTTTACCGTATTTATTTACTCAGTTCCTTATAACTTAATAAATTGTGCTTCTTTCGATTGAGGTCTCTTCAAGTATATCAATGATATGATCTAGGGAAGATGATCAGGTAGTGAATGGCAGTGTCGTTCTCCATCCACAAACTGAGGCCTTCTATTTTTAGGTAACATTTGTGCCTGGTCCTTAATCCCCAGTTTGGTTCCTTTACCAATTAAAGGTTGGGTTCAAATCGGAATGTGAAGTATCGCACTTAGAACAAATTTCCGCTGGACGTCCTCCCTCAATGTCATACAAGCACGTCTCATTGAAAATAATGATTCTTTCGGTTTCCACTTTTTGTTAAAGTGACAAATGAAGATCCTAATTTTTTTCTCTCCTTGTAATAGTTTTTTCACTGACATGGTTACTTCTGTTGATAGCAGGTACTGGGCACATTACCTGAGAATTGTTTAATTGGCCTAATCACATTTGGGACCTACGTGCATGTTCATGAGCTGGGGTTTGGGCAGATTCCAAAGGTTTATGTGTTCAAGGGGTCAAAGGAAGTTTCTAAAGATCAAGTGTTGGAGCAAATGGGCTTCTTTGCAAATAAGCCTAAACCAACCACAGGTGTCATTGCAGGGGTTAGAGATGGGCTTTCTCAAGAGAGTATTTCTAGGTTTTTGTTGCCTGCGTCTGAGTGCGAGTTTACACTCAACACGGTATGGTTTCAGTCATGCCTTTTTTATATGTAAATACTGTTATATCATATACATGCTGCACGTTTGTCAGAACTCGTGTCTTATGGAAAAAAGGGAATGCAGCTTATAGGTCTTCTCAAATATTTATTTTTTTACAATATATATTGCATTTATTAGTGGAAATGGATGTGTTTGAATGCCACTTAACCCCCCCTCCCAAACCCAAGAGAAATGTTTCATTTTACACCTTTGAACATGTTTGAACGCGTTCATCTTTGTCAAATATGTTCTGAAATATACTTCCTCCAGTGCCTTCCGAATTCAATGACAGTTTCTATATGAGACATTTCATCTATTATTGTGTGCCACAAAATTTGTAATCTTATTCCACCTTTATACTAACTGAAATGTAAATAAATAATAACGTGATGTTTATTTGACATTCCTCTCAACTTATGAATAGTTTACTCCGATCTGAAAAGTGACAAAATTTCGAACTTTTTCTCATGAAAGTGGAAAAGGTCTAATAGGACAGTTAGTTCAAAGTGCATGACATGGACAAGTCACTAGATTGTTGTGCTAATTTTGTCACTCCATTTGTATCTGACTTCATTTTTCTTCTGGAATCCTCTTTTTCAGATATTAGAGGAGCTTCAAAGAGATCCTTGGCCCGTGCCAGCAGATCACCGAGCTGCACGGTGCACTGGTACAGCATTGAGTGTGGCTGCTCATTTGTTGGGTATATGTGTTCCAGGTTCTGGGGCCAGAATTATGGCATTCTTAGGTGGGCCCTCAACAGAAGGGCCAGGTTCTGTAAGTCATAGCCCTTTGTTGAGTTATTAAGTATGCATTATAATTTGAGTTTCTCATTTTGAGACTATAATAAGATTTAAGTTATAAGGACTTTTCTCTAATTCTTTTTGTGGGGGTTTGGGGGGTGAAGGCGACATTTTCTTCTTAGTGAAAGTAGAAAACGAATGAAACTATCACCAAAAAGAACAAAAGAAGTGAAAAGATGTTCCTCACTTGTCAAATTGAATGGTTTGCTCTGCGTTTTGATCTGCAAGATAGCACTTAGTACATGTCAATTTAAATTTACTCACTTGAATTGTTGAGAAAGGGTTGCTTAATACACACCCTTTCTTGAAGGTTCACTGTTCTTTAGGCTCTTTGATATTGTAAGGTTGTTTTTAGGTTCTCATGTTAAAATCATAGCATTCAAAAACTAAGGATAAATAGTGTTACCATATAAAAAAACTAAGGATTAATAGGTTGACATTTTCCTTTGTTGTCTTTTCTGTGAGCGGATGGAGGTAAAACTAGTGTTTCTAAAAGCCAAAGGCACATAAACGACAAGGCTCCTAGGGCATTAAAAACAAGTAGTGAGAAGCAAAACAGAAGATTCTTCGAACTGAAGCGCATAATTTATAGAAAATGAAAGTTACATGATTTGTTCCAGATGCAATGGGTGATGCCCGACACAGTGAAGGAGGTTTTGCAAAGTTGGACTTATAGGAAGGGAAAGAGAAACCCAAGGGCATGGATTATTGCCCCCTTAGCAATCATGTGGGTCATTTGGGAACGAGAGAAATAGGAGGGCATTTGAGGGGGTGGAACAAGATTTTGTATAAATGCACAGGAGTGTTTTGTCTCTAGTTACTTTTTGGTGTACTTTCGAGGTCCCTATTTGTATAGAGGATTGAATCTCTTTTGTTGAGAACCATATTTTGTTGTAGGTTCTCTTCTTTTGGTATATGACTTGTATACGGGGTTTCCCCCATTGTTAATAAAATTTAATTTACCCACTAAGACTTGGGTAGATGAGAAGAGAGTGTTTTCTGTCTCAGTAGGGATTTGAACCCTTATCTCCACAGTTTTGTACCCACTTCATGACCACTGGACTACACCCTTAGGTGCGATATATGAATATAGATAATGTCAAAATAGCAATTGAGATTAATAATATCAGCTTCCAAAATACTGCTCCCTCCGTCCCAATTATGTGCCATAGTTTGTATCCGCACAAAGTCTAAGAAAGAAATGAAAGCTTTTGAAGCTTGTGGTCTTAAACCTACCATAGCATTTCCGCGGCTATAAATTTTTGAAAATTGTCGCCTTAAACATGTCATAACATTCCGTAGTTATAATGTGCATGTGCATGTTACTCCTAACTTTGGTCATTTTCATTGTCAATTGCAGCACTCGGCATCTATGTACTTGTGAGTGATTTGTCTTAATATTGCAGATTGTATCGAAGATTTTGTCTGAGCCCATAAGGTCTCACAAGGATCTGGACAAAGATTCTGCACCGTTGTTTCACAAGGCTGTGAAGTTTTACGACGGACTTTCGAAGCAACTTGTGCATCAAGGGCATGTACTGGATATTTTTGCTTGTGCACTTGAACAGGTAACAATTAAGTGCTATTCACCAGAATTTCATATAAATACTTTTCAATAATTCAATCAGTTGCAAGGTTATAAAATAGATGATTGAAACTTGAAAGTCACTTAAGTTTCACCTTTTCATTCCGGGAGATATTCTTTTATGGAGAGATTTGGTATTTATCTGACCATGCACTTATATAAACACATAATGAAAAAAGAAACATGTTCAATCATTGTCTTAGTCGCTTTTATTTGGTGGTCAATTTGGAAGGAAAGAAGCTCAAGACAATTTGAAGATAAAGCTAATTCCTCTCAGATAGTTAAATGAATTGTCTTAGTCGCTTTTATTTTTGGTGTAAACAAACTATAGTGGGGGAAGTAGGTGATTTGGTAGATTTCTAGGCAATGTGTAAATTGTAAGTATCATCATTACCTATTGGCCTGTAAAGTTTCACATCAACTTTTTCAAATGCTGATACTTTTGGATGGAATACAAATGTTACCTTATTAAAAAAAAGAAACATGTTAAATCATTCATACATAAATTTATAACCAATTGACAAGAGTGGGATTACAATTGTAACATGTATTTTGTGAGTAAAAAGAGAGTTTGAGAGAGAATACAACTTGATTATTCCCTCAAGCTATTGGGGTTTAAATAACTATGTTTGCATGCTCCGGAAAGGGAAGAAAATCACTACATAATTACAAAAGGAATAAATCAAGCTATCTACTATATTTACACTTATTCTAGAATATTCGCAGGATTCTAAAACTCCCCTCAAACTAGTGCATACAAATCATATGTAGCAAGCTTGCTACATATATAACTTAGTTCTGGGACCAGCGAGGGACTTGGTGAATATGTATCATTTGACCGCACAAACTTTGTGACAATGTCTCCTAAGAGTACCTTTTCTCTAACGAAATAACAATCATTTTCTATGTGTTTGATCTTCTCGTGAAACACTGAATTTGATGCAATATGAAGTGCAACCTCATTATCACACACAAGTTCCACTTTGTTAATATCTCAAAATCTTAATTCTCTCTGTAGTTGCTTGTTATAGCTTGATATTATGCTTCTACACTCGATTGTGCAACTACATTTTGTTTTTACTTTTTCAAGTTACCAAAATTTTCCCAACTAAAATGCAATATTCATAGGTGGATCATCTAGTAGAGAGTGACCCCTGTATATCCAACAATTTGCTTATGTCCTCGATCTTCGTAAATGAGTCCTTTCTCTAGAGTGGATTTTATGTATTGAAGAATGCGAATAATTACGTTCCAATGAATGTCACAAGGAGAATTTAATAATTGACTTACAACACTAACCGGAAAGGGAATGTCAGGTTGAGTCACAGTGAGATAATTTAACTTGCCTACCAACCTTCCATATCTTCCAAGATTGCTAAAAGGCTAACCCTGACCTGATAGGAGCTTAACATTTGGATCCATATGAGTATCGATAGGCCTATAGTTTGTCATCCCCATCAAGAACATACTTCTCTGTGAAATGGAAATCCTTGATTTGGATTGAGAAATCTCAATGCCCAAGAAGGACCTCACTCGAACAAGTTCCTTAGTCTGAAAGTGATTAGAATGATGATGCATCAATTTGGTAATTCTCTCTTCATCATTACCTGTGATGACTATGTAGTCAATGTAAACCATTAAATCTGTGCACAAATCTGAAGTGGTCTGATGATAAAACACAAAATGAGCAGCTTCATTTCGAACCATGCTAAATTCCTGAATAACTGTGTTAAATTTGCAGGATCATGCTCGAGGGGACTGCTTCAGGTTATTAAGTTATTTATGTAGTCTGCGCACTATGTTACTACACTCCCCTGAGCCTCATCTTTGAGATCCCATGAAGAAAGACACTTTTAATATCCAACTGGAAAAAAGTCTAATGGTTGTGATAAAAAGAGATGGATTAAAGCAATCTTAGCCACTTGAGAAGGTATTACCAAGTCAAACCCAAAAATCTATGTATAACCCTTGGCAATTAGTCTTGCCAATAGGAGATCAACTCTTCAGTGAGGGTTAACCTTCATGATATAGACCTAACAACAACCAAGTCTAGAGGTAGAGGAACAAGTTTTCAAGTACCACTAGAAATGTAAAGCAGACATTTCCTCGATCATAGCTTGGCTAGCCTGATGAAAAAGAGCTTCACCTCTATTCTTAGGAATAGAAACAAATGATAGTGCAGAAGCATAACGAGTTGGTGTCAAACGATGATAACTCAAACATGTTTAGAATAGAGATAGGATTAGGGTTACGAGTGAAACGATGAATGGCAATGGGAGAACCCTGTGGAGATAAGTCTGCAACATGCAAAGAATTTGGTGTTTGGCGTGAATCGTCTGGATCAGATGAAGAGCGCGAGCGACGCTGATAAGTCAAATCTGCGGTGGTTGAGCTGAGGGAGTTGGAGCCGTAAAAGGTGGAGTAAAAGATAAGCAATGGTGGAATCCCAAAAGATGGAACTGGTCAAAAGAAGAGGAGTAAAGTAGGGTTGACCTTCACAGAAAGTAACATCAACGGACATAAGGTGTTGATGGAGGTTAGGTGAGTATCATCTCAGACGGAAAATTGGAATGGAGGTTGTTCGGGGAAAGCTCGATCAAGATGTAATTCTTGTAACAAGTTGGCCATACTCGTGAGGTGTGCTATTCTTTACATGATCGACATTCCCGAAATGCTCATGTTTCTCAAATTGAATCCAATGCGTAACCCAACCAATCATATGTTCTCTTTATTCGAGGTAGAATACAATGACTTTCTTTAGTATCAGGCGAGTAAGTAAACATCTCCACAAGTAGCGTCTCTTATTGCTTGTATCTCATAGTTCCCCATACTTAAAGATGAACCTTGTGCTTAACTCAACCCCAAAGCTATCTCATGAGGTGAGTATTGCAAGACCATATAAAGAGTCTAATTGCACCATCCCATACTGATGTGAGACTTCCAACACCCCACATGCCCTGACTTGCTAACTGAAAACTTGGTCAATATTATAAGGGGGCTCAACCTCAACATCTGGTATGCCAAGCAGAGCTTTTGAGAGATACACTTTGATTATTCCCTCAAGCTATTGGGATTTAAATAACTATTTTGACATGCTCTAAAAAGGAAAGAGAGGAATTCCAGATGTTTTGATGATATTAGCAATTCAGTTCAGAAGATTAAGTTGAATTGCTTTAGACTCTTTTGCTTTTGGTCCAATCAGATATACATAGAAGATTTTGCTTCAATAATAGACACCCTTGTTTTTGTTAGGTTTCTGAAGAAGTTTTTCTTCTTTTCACTTGTAAATATGGTTTTAGCACAACCTCAGGTGATGTTTATATAAACATATATAATATGTTACCTTCTCAAAAAAAAAAAAGGAAAGAAAATCATACATAATTACAATAGGAATAAATCAAGCTATGTACTATATTTACACGTATCTAGAATATTCATAGGATTCTAACATATTCAATTGTATAAAATATCATATAGCATGATACACATGATCCTTCATGACCTAACTTTCGTAGTTGATTTGACTTTAAATCGGAGGCACTTTTTTCCATTCTTTAGACATTGAGAAGACTAAACAGTAAATAGGGGCACGCTTCTGCCTTCCTTTGGATGAAATTTATTACTTTATCAAAAAAGACTAAACAAGGGTTAATTATCTTATGATATATTTAGTAGATTGTTACTGCATGGTATATCATTTTACTTTTTGAAGGTAGTCTGAGAAAAGAGAGTTTTACTGGCGTAAATATGATCTTAAGGTATCCTGCCGTCCTTCTCTGTCCACCATAATCTACTGCTAGATTTCCTTGAGAGGCAAGCTTTGCATCTTGAAGGATTGAACTAATAATTAGTACACCATTTATTTTGTTCTCAAATTGAATTTCCCAGTTGAATCTAATACAATCTTTTAGATAACACAGAATATGTTATATTATACCTTATGCTTGGCTCATAAAGCTCCATGCATATATATTTTTAGCCTACAAGGGGAAATGACTTGTTTGCGTCATTATCCAATTTTTAGAATATCCTGCCTGAGATGTTGACCATCAACTGACCTAATTTATCTTGGGATATCTCATTATTTTTCAGATGCTTATGTATTGATTCATTAGTGTGCCGACCTTCTGATCATAGCATATATTGGTTTTAGTGAGATCAGGCTAGCCTCTGAAGTAGTGCATATACCAACTCAATGGCATCAAGTTTTAATTTGTGGCCTGGATATACTAAAAATACATTTTTTGTCCTTCAAATAATCAACTGAGATTTCGTTTTTGACCATGGTTTGATTTAGATAATCAGATATGATATTCTCACCTCGTGTCCCCTTGCTATTTTCTGTATGTCTGTTCTCTTTTACTTATATGGAATCTGTTGCATGCTAGGTTGGCCTTGCTGAAATTAAAGTTGCAAGTGAGAAAACTGGTGGACTTGTTGTTCTGGCAGAAAGTTTTGGCCATAATGTTTTCAAGGATTCTCTGAAACAAGTTTTCCAGTCAGGTGGCAATGATCTTAGATTGTCATCAAAGTAAGGTTTGATTGATCATTCTTTGGTTTGTTTCCCCACCCCGACCCCTTCCAAAAGAAAAAAAGAAGAAATTTCCAGATGAAATCTAGTACTTGAGAACCTCAAATTTCTGACCTAGCTTTTGGGTAATGTCTCTTTGTTATTTTTTGTTCCACTTCCAAACCTATAATGACATCTAATTGTCATGCCGTCATTGCCAAGTAATTATGATGGCACTAAGCTATTAATATGTTTTGTTTTTTCTCTTTCCACTTTGGCAATGTGCAAATAATTTAGTATATTGACTCGATTCTTTCTTTTAAAAATCTTGATGTTGTGATTTTTAGTGAATCTGAAAACACTTTTTGCTCCTTGATCCCAGGTCCAATCAATCTTCATGGCCCCCATTTAATGAATTTCCAGCTTTGCAAATACATTTATAAGCTTTACTTCATAAAGAAACTTAAATATCTTAAGGAAGTTGTTCTCTCTCTTTTTTGTTCTCTTAACTCTTTGAAGTCTTGTTGGCAAGGTTCCTTTTCTGCTTAACATCCCTACTTATAGTTGATGATTCTTGATATTAAGTTAAGGATTATAAAACTTACAAGTCGGTATTGGAGTTCAGGCTATTAAGAGGGGGTTGCTCAAGTGGTAAGCACCCTCCACCTCCGGTTGTGGGTTCAAGTCACCAAGGGAGCGGAAGGGGGGAGGGAGCTCCTGGGAAGGGGTAAAAGAAAAGAGTTCAGGCAATTTAAAAATAAGAGGTTTGTCAACATGATCTAGTAGTTGTTTCATTTTAGTAGTTCATTTTTCTGATATGATATTTTTCAAGTTCTTTTGCACTCTTTAAGTGTCTAAATTACTGGACATGGGCCAAAAAGACCCAAAAGTTGGGTCTGAAGAAATAATAGGATTAGAACCTAAGAGCATTTGGTTAAGAAAAGAAAATGAAATAGAAAAAATGTTTTTTTTCTTTTTGAGATCTGTTTGTTTAGGGCTAACTTCCTAATTTGATGCTTGTCATTTTAATTGTACCTTTTTTGTCTCCTAAAAGAAGAAAAGATTGTACCATTTTAATTGTATCCTCTCCTCCTGTTCTCCTTTTCTTAGTCGTATTGTTTAGGTATCGCATAGATCCTTACTCTTTATGTGTGTATTACTATGTGTTGCTCCATTTTCTTTATACCCGGATATTTTGTTGTCTTATTTTCCTTGCAATCCTGCATCTACTACTTTCCTTTTGAGCCGAGGGTCTATCGGAACCCTCTCTACCTAGTCCGGTCCGGTCCAGTCCGGGTATCGACATACCCGGACCGAACCAATAAGCTTACCGGTCCGGACCGAGAATCGGACCGATAAGGGTCGAGTCGAATCGGGAATCCGACGGACGAAACCTTATCGGCGGTATTCGATCCCGATAAGGTTACGGTCGGTCGGATCTTTTTCAGGACTGAAACCGGTCCGATTTTAGCCAAGAAAAAACAGGGATTTAAATTTTTAATGCACAGGCAGCAACACAACCAATATTCACGCCAAAAAATAGCAATAGAATCAGAAATGCACTCAGCCCAATTTCAACCATTCAACAAACTGAACAAAAATGCAAAAACTAACAATCTTTTCAGTTTCAACAACTGAATGAAGAATCTTTCCAGTTTCAAAACAACAGCAAAAGCTTAAACTGAGAGCATAATAACTAAGTTGTCGAAGAAAGGAGAGGGAGAGAGGAGCGGACGAGAGGAGGAGTAGAGGAGAGGAGGAGATGAATGTCGAGTGATGAGAGAAGTGATGATGAGAGAGAGTGAGGAGGAGATGAAGAGAGAGGAAATTGGTGTCAGTGAGGGTGTGAGGGAGAGAGGAGAGGAGGAGAGAGGAGAGGACTTTTTGTGGGACTTTTGAAAGGTTTTTTTAGGTTTATTGTTTTAATTTTAATTTTTTTTAATGTTTTCAAAAGTTTAGTCAAGGAAGGAAGTTTTTTGTTTTAGTTCAAAGTATTTGTGGTGGTGGTGTGGACTAGGAGTCTAGGAAGTTATTAGGATTATTTATATTAATATATAAGGGGAAGGGTGGGTAATATATGTAATTTGATCCGTCGTTAACTTTTCTTTTCCGAGTAGTAGGTTCCCAGTTCGGTTTACCGGGAGTAGTATCCGGACCGCCTCCCTATCTCCTCTACCTAAAAAGGTTAAAGGATGGCGGTGGCATCCTACCCTCCGGACCTCCTTTTTTGGGATTTTATTTGGGTATGTTGTTGTAAAGAAGAAAAGAAAGGTATCTTGTCCCAGGGATTTGGTCTAGTGGTAGGCGTTCGTCGCTGGTATCAAGTAGACAAGGATAGAGAGCTGGGCCCATTATCGGTCAGAGTTTTGAACTGTGTGCTGTGATTTTTTTTTAAATGAAAGGTTGGGACTAAATCATGGCAACAGTACTATGCTCTTTTCAACATCACAATTTCCAAACTCTTTAAAACTATATATTATTAAAGTTTTGAGTCTCTTTTAAGAATTATCTGTTGGCTGATTTAAATGGCCTATGTCTGCTACAAGGAGAAGGATCTGAATGATTAAAAATGTCCAAAAGCAGCAGATGAGATCAGCAAATTTTACATCTGGATGAATCTCCTCTATTATTAAAGCGATGTATCACCATTTGAAGTCTAAAACTCTCTTATCCCTTTCATAGCATAAATATTTAATTTATTAGTCTGATGATATGGTAAGAGAGAAACTAGATGCAGTTTTGATTGAGAAAATGATGGCCAAACTTGGGCAATTAGAGAGAATAGAAGTCAAAGGCTTTAGTAGTGGGATAAAGATGAATATGGGCAGTGGAAAAATGTGTGATCACAGAGGAAGTGCTTGCTGGCAAAAGGCCAATGTAACCAAGAGTTGGGAGTGATGTGGGTAACCAGAGAGAGGGAGAGGGGGGGGGGGGAGAGGGTGCCTAACTGAATGGGTTAGTTTAGTGCTTCAGATCATCTTCTAAGAAGACTCGCTTGAGCTTGACAATACGAGGTGATTTGGTCCATTGCCTGGTGAACCCTGAGCTCTCATACACAGCCTGATGAATTCAACTTAACTGTGTTTACCAGAGGTCTTTTTATTTGGATTACAAACCATTTTGAGACCATCGACTGGAACTTTCTTTTGTTAATTGGTGTCAATATTAACATGTTATACGTATCTCTGCACAAAATTCCACTCCAGATGCTGATGAGTGGTCTGAAACATTTTTGTTTGTTATCATTGATATGTTATCAAGTTCTTACTCTGTCTTACAACTTGTATGCAGCGGTATTTTTGAGGTAAATTGCTCAAAAGATGTAAAAGTTCAGGGAGTTATCGGCCCTTGTGCATCACTTGCAAAGGTATATTTTACTATTATAAGTGCTTACTTTCTCTCAAGCTTCTTTAAATACTTATTAATTGTGTCTTTTTACAGAAAGGTCCTTTGTGCTCTGAGGTTGTCGTAGGTCAGGGAAATACAACAGCTTGGAAGATGTGTGGTCTTGATAAAACTTCAACGTTTTGTTTAATATTTGAAGTTGCCAAGAAGGAGAGCCCAGATGCAATTGCTCAATCTGCAAATCCACAGTTTTATTTCCAGTTTTTGACATAGTATGAACTTAAGCTTATTATTTTTTGAGAAGTACTGACCAGTTTTTTGGCTATGATCACCATTTCATGACATCAAAAATATTCTTCTCCAGTTATCAGCACCCTAGTGGACAAATGAGACTTCGGGTTACTACTCTTTCTAGAAGATGGGTTGCTGGACCTGGAAGTGTACAGGCAAGGATATTTTATGCTATTTATGCTGTCTGTTTCTGCTTATGGTGCTTCTTTTACCTTTCTTTTATCTGTTATGATTTTGCCATGTAAACACAAGTAAATATCTGATGAGTTCAGTAGTTAAATCATGAAACTGAGGATACCGGGGTGGTTTGGATGGATTAGAAGAGAGATGGGAAAGATAGTAGGTCATCAGATTTTGATAACACGACCTCCTTTCTGTCCAACAAGAACATGTACAAATCTCCTCTTTGGGAATGTAATAGGATATACTCAAGTTAAATAATTATTGGAGTTGTATTGGTTTGGTTATCATTTAAAAGTAGGCATAGTTGAGCTAGGCCTGCAACTCAAAGACAGTTCACCATTCTTTGTCCTCTTCCATTTATAATCCTTGTCGTACAAAGTGAGATACATGTGCAGATTGATAGTCTGGGGAGTTATCTAGATGCTATTTACAGCGCACGCTAGCCTCGTGCTTTACTTACCCACCTCAAACTCAGTGGAGTCCTCTAGGCGTGAGAATATCTACTGTGAGTCTGTGAGATATATGCTTTATCCTTAAATAAACCTAATCATATGATGCTGAAATTAAAGGTAATGAGGGTTTTTGTTTCATGCCCTGTTGGTCCCCAGAGGAGCTTAGTGATCTCTGGCCATTGAAATCAGATCCTTAAATAAGGCTCTCTCCAGTCATCTAATAGGCCATGTTGCCTCATGTTTTTGCACCAGTTTTAGGAGCAACCCTCTTTTATTACAAGCTCATCAATAAGAATCAACAATTTAAACACTACACTCTAATCAACTGGTGTGGAGACATGTTATTGAAAGATGATTTCCTACCGAAGATCTTGCCAAAGAGACTTGACAATTCAACACATTAGGGGGACTCAAGGGGGAGAGACTTTTTGGGATCTGAGATTTAAAAGGGATTTTAAAGATTGGGAAGTAGACGAGTTTCAAAGATTGATAGATTTGCTTCATAGGCAAGTCAATCCAGTGGATAATCCCGATGTGTGGTGGTGGGCCCTCTCAGTGAAGTCTTTTTACGAGAAACTTTTGGTTAGGGAGGAGGTTGATTTCCCATGCAAAGCAATATGGGTTCCAAGTTGTCACGACTCGACCCGACGGGCCGCGACTAAACGTCCTAATTGGACGTCATTACTGACCTGCCACTCTTAATCCAATTAATACCGAGATCTATAGAAATTTCGGCAGCACAACGCTGCTTTTACAACATATCCCCAAATAGGCGAGCCGACAAGGCTGCGTTACACAACTAATCAACAAACAAAACAGGCTAGCCGACTAGGCTGCCACCAAACAGCATCATATACACAAAGGAATAGTCAAAATAGGCCAGCCGGCAAGACTGCCACTAAATAACAACGGGAATAACCGGGAACATCCCAACACAGAGTATAACAACATCGCAAGGTACAAACGTCCAACCCACAACTGTCTACAGACCTCTAAGAGTACAATACTGACATATGACGGGATAGGACCCCGTCGTGCCCAAAATATGCACAAGTCTAAAAAATAAAGATCTGTACCAAAATAGCTGGCTCCGGAACAAAGGAGCTCTCAAGACTGGTAGGCGTCCTAAGCGGGCGGTCACCTAATCGATCTCTCAGTACTCAGCGTACGAACGACCCAGGAAAGGGAGGTTAGTACGAAATAATGTACTGAGTATGAAAACATGAAATACTGTAAATAAGATCATAACTGTGTCCTGTAAGGTAGAGAGTCAACTGTGTCATAAAGAATGAGAGTCATACCAGTACTCATGCATGCTTAGTCATAAAATCATGAGATATAAGTAAGTGAATAAACTTCCCGGTCCTTTGGTGATGGACGCGGTGAAATATACTGTCCTGGGTATCTGTACCCGCATCACGGATGCATCATCATATAAGTATACATAAACTGCCCGGCCCTCTAAGGAGGGACGCGGTGAATTATCCTGAAATCTGTGCACGAATCTGCCCGGCCCGGGACGCGAAAAATGACTCTTAGCACGAGTAGATATCATGAGCAACTGTATGCAATCTAAATCATTTCTCGGCTCTCATTAAAATCATTAGAAAAACTTCTTACTAGACAATCACATGTACTTCCCATAACTCATATTACTAAGAATTAGACTGTGAAGAAGTCATGTACGTCCGCCGTACATTCACTATGTTCAAGACATATGTCAAGATGAAAAGAATAAGAATTCATGTAATCATGCCAAAAGAAAGAAGGATAGGCTCACATACCTTATAATCGCGCTAGCCAACTCACTACTAGAATATGTCTCGTCTAATACTTCAACCTATAATAAGGGGAATACGTACGTCAATTCTATGATTTCTAACGTAAGTTATATTGAATAGCGACTTCCTATTTCTATAGAAATTTGGGCATCATTTCCTCTGTTTATGTGCGTATCCACAATTTTACCAATAATCCAAATCAACCAACAATTCAAATCCAACCAATAATCACTATCATTTCAATATGTAGTCAAAATTATCTCAACATTCCATTTACGTCGTTAGTGCACATACATTCGCTTTGTAAGTATTCCATTTAACAACTTCAATAACCAAGACAACTACTATATTTATTTCTCATAGTAGTCAGTCATTTAGTTATGTTAGAATTATTCATGGGAGCAATCTAATCCTCTAACAACATCGCCAATTCAAGAATGTGAATTTAACACTTTTCCCACTTTAATCCTTTCAAGACATGTATAGACAACTACCTTAATACTTATGCATGTTTGTAGCTTATTTTTAAACACCAAATTCAGCCCGTAATACGTCACTATAACGTCCAACAATTTTCATCAACTTTTCGGCCAACACCTATTTCAATTTCAAAGCTTTTCCAAAATTCCTTACTTTTCAATTAAGCCTCCAACACTTCTTATAACAACTATAATTTTAATCATCAAGGTTCCATCCAAATTTTCACATGCAATTATTCATAACATACCAACACAATTAATCAATTTCAATGTATGCCAAGAATGAGTTCTAATTCGGTTTCGACCTCTAATAATCGCATGCATTGTCCTCTTTCTATTTTTCTTTAACCTAGATAATTCTCCTAACTATAATATCAATTAATCTATCAAATATCAAATGAAAGGGGTAAATTTTTACCAATTTTCGAGCTCAAAACAGCCCCCTTCGAGCAGCCACTGCTCCCAGCGATTTTGCCCCCTTTTTGTCGACTTTTCGCCCAAATTCTTCTCTTCTTTCAACTCCAAAATAACATGCAATCCTTCTACAATGTTACCCAACATTTATACATGTTTTCCTAACACAATTTGTCTCAAAATCTTGGAAATTTGAAGCTCAAAAATCGGCAGCACTGGGGCCGAAACCCACTGCTTTGGGTGTTAAAATTTTGGTTTAGAACTAACTTAGGAAGAGGGATTGAAAAGCCTAAATTTTGCTAAGGAATGGGGACTATTTTCGGCCAGCTTGATGAAGATGAAGTGAGAATGGTGTTTGAAAATGGAGTGAAATGTGAAGGGTTTACTAAGTCTTGTAGGCAAATAACAAATCTGAAAATGACAATTAATTTGTACAGGTCCCTAATTTTCTTCTAAAATCAATCTCTCAACTTATCAAAATAAATCTTAAACTCTACTTCCTTAAAATCTTGAAAATTTCATAAGCCCTCGTAATTCGTAAGTAATCCATAATCGGAAATACAACCAACATTTTGAATTTCCACTGTTACTTTTGTCGTAACCAAAATTATTCCTTAATAACGTATGTAAATATATTTTATAACCACCTTTGAATCTTATTTCCTTAATGATGTTCTTAATTATCGTCTTAAACTTACGAGGTGTAACACAAGTGTGCCAAGGAAGGTGTGTTTTTTCACTTGACTAGCCACTAGAGGGGTGATTTTGACGGCGGAAAATCTTAGAAAGCGGAAAGTTGTTTGCGTTAGTTGGTGTTACATGTGCAAGGAGACGGGGGAGGACGTGGACCATCTTCTTCTACATTGTGGGTTTACCATGAGATTGTGGTGGGATATGTTTAGGGGGTTCAACATTTCTTGGACAATGCCAAGAACTGTGAAAGAGTTGATGGTCAGTTGGAAGAGCGAGACAAGGAGGAGAAGACGAAGGGCTTGGAACGTGGTTCCACTTGCATTGATGTGAGTGGTTTGGAGAGAGAGAAGCAAGAGAGCTTTTGAAGGAGTAGAGTCAAGTTTTTGTCAGTTGAGGAGTAGTCGCTGCTCCCTTATTTTCTTTTGATGTAATCAGAAAGTTCCTAGTTGTATAGAGGAGTGGGTGGAGTTTGTAGAGCATCATATTTTGTAGATTTTTTATCTTTTGGTATATCTCTTGTATACAACCGTTTTTTTGCCATGATTATGAATACAACAACATACCCAGTGAAATCCCACAACGACCATGATTATGAATGAAAATACATTTACTTGAACAAAAAAAAATATCATATAACAATCTGACATTAACTTCCACTTTTGTATTTTAGGTTGTCTCGAAATTGTCCACTTTCTAACTTTTGAAGCCTTTTCTCTGCGCTTATCAATACCTCCCTAATATTTTATTTCAAAAAAGTTGTATGGGATCGATATATAAAAGTACTTCAGGATTGATTTTTTCTAAAAAATGTATTTAGATTCTTCGAGAAGCCAACTTTATCTTTACATTTCCCATTTCAATTTAGCAACAATAAGAAGTCCAACTTTCAGCATTCTAGTTGTATTCGAACCAAATCAGACAACAACCACAACAGCATACCCATCGAAATCCTACAAGTGGTGTTTTGGAAGGGTAGAGTGTACACAGACCTTATCCCTACCTTGAGGGGTATTGGGAGGTAGAGAGACTGATTTCGATAGATTCTCGTCTCATAATAAAGCAACAACAAAGGAGCGAAGAACAAAAGACAATAAATAATAACATGAATCAAAGAACAAGAAACTACATGAGAAATACTATGACTACTAGTTACGACTACTAGTAAGGAAGGAGTATGTTAAATAACATGTGATATGTCTAATGCCTAATATAGATGGTTTTGGGAGATCTTTTAGTCATTGTTTTTTGGTGTAGATTCTCTTCTTTTGGTATACGACGTGTAACGGGGGTTTCCCCATTTATTAATAAAGTTATTTACCATCTCAAAAAAAATGATTTATTAGAGGAAAAATATTCTGTACCGTTTCTTAATGCTAAATATGTTTGAAGCACAGTTATGTAAAGTTCATTAGATTTTATCCTTGTTTGAGTGTCAACGATGTAAGCTATATTGTTACTCTATCCTAGTTTATCTTACATTAACTGTGTAGAAGTATTAAGCTGGGTTGAGATTGCTGTGTTTTTAAGTAGAACTAAGAAAGCGAAGATGACATTAAAATTTTGAAGAATGAAGTCTTGTTACTTCATTAGCATTTATGTGGATAGTATGGAGATTGGAGGGAGAGAAATATGAGAGCCTTTGAAAGGAAAGGGCTAGGATTCTCGGAGATGGGTGTTTGGGAGTAGTGGACAATTCTTAGTAAAGAGTTACTACTGTATGTTGCTATGTAGAGAGAATTCTGGTTTCAGATTTAATGGTTTGGATCCCTTAGACTCCAAGAATGGTATTTTTTCTAAGCATGGTTGGCGTGCGATTCCGATGGACGAAAACTTAAGGAAGAGGAGGATCACTCATGTTAGTTTGTGCTTCATGTGTAGATACTCGGGAGAGGATGTGGATCGATCTCTTACGACATTTGCAGGTGGCATTACGTTTGTGGTGGGAGCTTTTGTGATTGTTCGGAATACAATCGACCATTCTGGTTACTATGGAAGATGCGCTATTTAGTTGGGCCTTTAGAGAACGGAGAAGTAGACGCCAGACTTGGGATGTTACTTCATTAGCATTTATGTGGATAGTATGGAAATTAGGAGAGAAATATGAGAGCCTTTTGAAAGGAAAGAGCTTGATCTTGTGCATATGATGAATAACGATCCCAAGTTGCTCGGACTCTTCAAAAATGTTGCCGCACCCATGACCCGTGTCGGATCCTTAAAAATACGCGAGCTTTGGATGATCCGACACGTACCGTTGACATTTTTGAAGAGTCCGAGCAACATATCAATAAGCCTCACACTTTTAGTGTTTTCTTGTTACATCCATGAGATTTTTATTTGTATAGAAGATCAGATTTCTTTAATAGAGAAACATATCTTTCTGTAAATTCTTAATTCCATTTAGAATACCTTTTGTATACGAGAGCTACGATATAAGAGTTCGTTCTGCCGCCCTTAAAATCCTCGAATCAACCACAACTACCTACTGCGATCCATTTTTGGTCTCTTGCCTGCCTGGGAAGGGGGATCAGATAAGGTAGCTTGCTTCTCATCTGGACAGATGGACCACTTATTTAGTGGTCAACCTTCCTTCCAGAATGCCTTCTTGGTCGAATAGCCTCTTTTTGACTAATACACAGAAAGCAAAAAGACTTGCGCGAAGAATGTTTTCTTCTCTGCCCTCTCCTCTCCAAAGGCCAAGGGAGATTCTGAATTCCTTTCGGCTCAATTGACTATGAAGATTGACAGTTAATCGTCGACGATGGCATAGAGCGCCATACCTGTAGTAGGAGATACCCTCTTTTAGCGAGGAAGAGAAAGAAGAAGCAGATGCTAACTCAACCGAATAAGGAGAGGTTTTAGGCGGAAGAAAAATATGAATCGCATTTTGGGGAATCTTTCTTCCGGTGAAGCGCCTTGGAATCTCGTTGCCTTTCCGTAGCTCTTTTGGTTTTCCATTGGATGCGGGGAATATAAAGTTTTCATGAGGCTGATTTTGAGTCGCAATCTAACCTATTATCATTAAATTTACACTTAGGTAGATTTAAAACACATGATATATTTAGTTCTAGGAGAACTAATAAGGAACGACTATGATAATATTGTGGAGAAGCAAGGCTCAAACAAAAGACGGTTATTTTGAGTGGATAGTCTTTTATGAAGCATGCCTAAACTGGAAAAAATGGGGTTTGCCTGTGTAATATGTGTGAGGAAAGGACGGTAAAGATTTTAATCTTCTTTTTCATTGCGACGGAGGGATTTATAATGCCTGTCATAAATCCTTTTGGGATACCCTGGGTGATGCCAAGATCTTTAACACAAGTTCTTGATAGTTAGTTGGAGAGTAACTCGCTGAAAAATAAATTATTAGAGCATTATTTTGGCATTTCTCCTTTTTAATTCTTAGATTATCTTCTTTTGCATTCTAAGGTGGCTAGTCGGTTATGGAGGGCGGCCCTCAATTTGTTTAGGGTGCAGTGGGTCATGCCTGGTACAGTGAAGGAGGCCTTGCAGAGTTGGACTCATACAAGGGGGAAGAAAAGCCCGAGGGCATGGAGCGTTGCCCCCTTAGTGATCATGTGGGTCATTTGGAAAGAAAGGAATATGAGGGCATTTGAAGGGGTGGAACTTGATTTTGTAAAATGGCGGAGTAGTGTTTTGTTTCTAGTTTTGGTCTACTTACGAAGTCCCAATTTGTATAGAGGATTGGACCTCTTTTGTTGAGAACCATATCTTGGTGTAGGTTCTCTTTCCCTCTGTCCCAATTTATATGTAGTTTGACTGGAAAGATTTTTGAATCTTGTGGTCTAAAACAAGTCAAGAATATTTGTGTGATTATAGATCATCTCACATCTCGTTAAGCGTAAAAGGTAAAGTTTAAAGTTAAATTGTTGCCAAATAAAGAAATGTGTCATTCTTTTTGACACTTTTGACACTGACTAAAAAGTAAAGTGTGTCATATAAATTGGGACAATGGGAGTAATAAAATTATTTACCTTATCAAAAAAAAAGTTGTCTTTCAAAATTTTGTTCAACATACTTTTTTACATACTTTATCAGAGGAGAAGCTTGTGAAAACTGAAATACGGTTCGACTAACTACTACTGTCCTTCAATCTAAATAAGTACCGACTTTTTATTGCAGTGCAACACTAAACTTAGCCTTGTTGCTAAATTTAATCTCATCATAAGTTGGTATGTTAGGATGCGATCATACCAGCACTAGCGCACCAGATCCTATCATTACTCCGAAGTTAAGTGTGCTTGGGTGAGAGTAGTACTAGGATAAGTTACCCCTGGGAAGTACTCGTGTTGCATCCCTCCTTTTCCCCGGACCCTGCACATAGCGGGAGCTTAGTGCACCGGGCTGCCTTGATAAGTTGGTATGTTACTAGTTCAGATGTTTCAGTTGATCTCTTGAAAACATCTGGATCCTAGTTTTCATTGCTTTGCTAAATATCATAAATCATATTTGTACTTGTTTAAGAAAAGCTAAAACGGACTGAGGGAACTAAATGTGGAGTCTGATTTTAATGTATGTTTTTCTTATTTAAAGTTATTTATCTGCTCATTGACAATATTGCCACTTAAATTGAGTTCCTTATAGATTTTCTTCATGGTCTCTTTAGAGATAAAGTAAATAGGATATAGTTACATCTTATGGTTATCTATCTCATCGTTTCAGTGAAAAGTTTGTCTTCTGTATTTGTAGGACCTCATTGCTGGATTTGATCAAGAAGCAGCTGCCGTGGTAATGGCCCGACAAGTTTCTTTCAAAATGGAAACCGAGGTATCATCCTCTTGGTCTTACTACAGATGATTTAACCTTATATCTGGTTGTATTTTTCGTTTTCTGTCCAAGAAGTTTTGCTTTCTTTACTATGACTTGCTATCTTGCACTATTGTTTCTTTACCTTTTGGAAACCCACTTCCACTTTCTTCTGCAGGCTGATTTTGATCCCATCAGATGGCTGGATAAGTCATTAATACACATATGTTCTCGGTTCGGCGATTACCAAAAAGACACTCCATCTTCTTTCACTCTATCTCCTCGTTTTTCAATATTTCCCCAGTTTATGTTTCACTTGCGGCGGTCTCAGTTTGTCCAGGTATATTTTCATCTTGATTGTAAACAAGCATATTACGTTCTTACATTTCTTCTTCTACCATCATGCTCAATTTGTAAGCATCAACTCTGGCTCAGGTCTTTGGCAACAGTCCAGATGAGACGGCATATTTTAGAATGATTCTGAACCGGGAAAATGTTGCTAACTCAGTCGTGATGATTCAGCCCTCTTTGATATCTTATTCTTTTCATTCTGGTCCGGAACCAGTCCTCCTTGATGTGGTGGCAATTGCTGCTGATAGAATCCTGCTTTTAGATTCTTATTTTACCATTGTCGTGTTTCATGGATCAACTATTGCTCAATGGAGAAAAGCTGGATATCACGAACAGCCTGAACATCAGGTAGCCTTCTTTTCAGTCTGAACTAAACAATAAAGATTTGAGAACTTTTATTGGTTGCTGATTCAAGGATTTTATGTCAAGTAATTTAATCTCAGACCAGCTTTCTTTTCGTTGCTGGTTTGACGCTATGAGCATGATATATAGGATAACCCCCCCCCCCTCCCCCCCAAACACGTGTGTTTGGGTGGGAGAGAGAGAGAGAGTAAATGGTGACTCAAATTTCAACTGATTCATGGATCTAGATCTTTCAAGGGAACGATCTCTGCTCTTTTCCATCAAATGCAGACACTTCAAAGAGTCACCGTGACTGGACAGTTCAATCTAGTCTTATTTTCACCATATGACACATGAGAATAGTCATGCTAAGGACTCGAATAACGGAAAACCGATAAACTAGCTTTTACTTTTTGTTTCTATTGTTTGATACACATATCAAAGTGTAGCATCAGCAATGATGTGGAAAAGGTATCCTCAGCATCCTTGTGTCTCTTGACCTACACTTTGCTTTGTAGCCTGCTTTTAACAGTTAATCTTATTTCTGTCCCTTTTGATTCTGGTCCTCTTGTCTATGTATGGTGCGTAAAATTCCTGTTGATTTGGATTTGAGTTGCTCGTAGTTTCTGTGGCCTTAAATTTACTTTCTTGTCAGGCATTTGCTCAACTATTAAAATCTCCTAGAGAAGATGCAGATGCTATTATTCATGAAAGATTTCCAGTACCTCGTTTGGTCATTTGCGATCAATATGGATCTCAGGTAATTAGCTATGCTTTCTATCTAGTCCTCCTTAATGTATATAGTCTTTGTTTTTTGAACATGTGCTTGTATTTCAGAATTTACAGCTGATGGCCGTCTGTAATTTTTTTTTTTAGTTTTGTAGTTCTTTTTACATATTTGAATTTTTCTCAAACGGCAAGGGGTTTGTGATATAACATTTTCTTCTGCAAGTCATGTTCTGAACATAAGGTTTGGATTGGCTCTTTGAGTTGATATCTTGCGCTAAAATGCCATGTTTAAGAAGTTATCTTTCCTCTAACTAAACTTGTTTCCTTCCTTAGAGACCTGCCCCAAAAGCTAATCGTGTTTCACTTATATGGAAAGAATCTGTTTGTGTTGCTTATACAAGCAGCTCTAGAAGAAAAGCTCTGTAAACAAACACCTTTTGGAAGTATTATGAAGCACTTTGATGTTTGTAGTCTTCATGAATATTGTTTTTTGAACAGTTAACATCATGAATAATTTTCTAGAAAAAGCTGAGTTTCATCCTTGTCTTTCAGTTTACCTGAATTTTTACCTGTTTGATATTCTTTTCTTCAAGTTACCTATTGCATTCTCCTCCTTTCTTTCTCGAAAGATCTGGTGACCATTGTGGAAACTAGATCTGGACATCAAATTTTTTGCCATCAAGTTGCTCACGCCTGGAAAAAATTCATTTCCTTCTCCAAAATCGATTATGAACATGAAGTTATCTTCTGTTTGTATGTATAGAATAACATGGGAAAAAATAATTTTATAATATGAGAAATCTTTTGTAGTGCTGATAATTCTAGAAATATTGTACAGGCCCGTTTTATGCTAGCAAAGTTGAATCCCTCTGCCACATACAACTCTGATGCTCCTCCTATTCCTGGTGGAGATATCATATTCACAGATGATGTTAGTTTTGAGGTTTTCTTGGATCATCTGCAGCGGTTGGCTGTTCATTAGAGTCCTTGGTTATAAGCGGAGAATTTTGTAAACTTTTTCATTTGGATTGATTGTACAAGACATTTTGACATTTAATTTAGAATCATTTTTACATGACTTAATTATTTGCAACATCGTGTAATGCTTCTGTATTATGAACTCGGTGAGGTTTTGTTAGACGTCAAAGAAGGAAAAAAACTTGCAACACTGGTGAGAACAGACATCTCTACTGCAAGTGGATTCAATTTATAAGGGTCCGAGTTATACTATTAATTCAAAATTAACTACTTGTACTCGACCATTAGTCGGATTAAATGTATTCTCCTTTATCGTTGCTTGAAGTGCATTTGGTGCTATCGTACATTTCTGCTAAGAGGGTTTTCTCTGACTAAAATATTGCTTACTGTTTCTTGCTTTTCTTTTTCAAGATTGTTGTTTAAAGTTTCTTTAGTACTCCCAATGTTTCTGCCTTCAATGATAAAAAAGATGTTGCAACTGTAAAATTATATCATTAATTTTGTTTTCACTCTTCTAACCAAGGATTTGGAATATCAAAAGTTCATCAGGTTGGTTTTACCAAATTGTTTTCTCTTTATCTTCTCTCGGCCAGGGGACAAACTGAGGTTATCTGACCAGTAATGAGGTGTTTCCTTTGGTCCCTTATGTTGAGGGCATTCCAAGATGAATATATTCAACTAATCAAATTTGGGTTTTGATACGATGCTGCCTTATAAAATAACTGTCAACTATGACTTACCATTTCTCCAACTACTACTTGTATAATTCGTAAATTAAACTAATCTCGTAAATTCTTGTCTAGACTAGATAAATGGAGCCAAATAAAATTGGTGAGCATAAACGTTATATTAAAATCTCCCAAACTTCTTTTCTTTCTTGTACTATATGCTCTTTCTCTCTAACTTTTCGGCCTTACACTGGGAAATAGTGTGGATATAATGATGAGTTCACGGATTCATCAGCATAACCCAGTGTTTCAAAGTTGAACCCAATATATGTACACGAAAACCAGTATTACAAAGTTGAACTCTATGTACACGACAACAGCTATTAGTAGAGTTAGATGTATAATTCAGAGTTTACTCTTTCAATTTTAGAGCATAGAATCTAGAGCGCCTAAATTCTAAATGGGCTACTATCAATAACGATGGTCAATTTTAAGTTAAGAATGGCGTGTATGAGGAGATGGCATCTAAATTCGAATGAACAGAGTTTTAACACCGGACATTGTAAATAAATAAAAAACTATCAGGTCACCTAAACAACAATTACATGCAACTTTGTATAAAAGTTGAATTAGCTAGTAAGAGTGTAGAATGAGACATATTACCTTTCTCTAACATGTTCAAGTTAATTCAACGGCGATCGATATGATATTGTATGTGTATCTGTATTTTTCTGGTACAGTTTGCACTAAGTCACTAACTACAGATAATAATTAATATGTTGCCGAAGCATATATATTCCTTATTGGAAATGAGAAATGTCAAACTTAAGTAAATTAGCCAATAGTCAGTTCATTCCATGGATTCAACAAAGTTATTACTCCTAAATAACACTATCACTAAACTTAAAACTATCATCCACTGGCCCAGAAATCTGCTTAAACCTTCTAAAATCTGCAATAGACATACCAAAGAAATATGAGGCCAAAGTCAGAAAATCAAAGGTGAAAAAAATCAAGATAAATAAAACACGCATCAAACAAGAAAGTATGATGAAATGAAATTAGTACAGTAAGAGATAATGAAAGAAATAATCCCTTGATTATTCTTATTAATGAAAGACATATATATACAAGTTACAAGGAAGATCCTCTTCCTATTCTACCTAGGAATCCCTATTCTATAAGAATACTAACTTTGCAATTATGATAATATTACACTACTAATTAAGGTACAAACCTAAGTCTAA
This sequence comes from Przewalskia tangutica, assembly GCA_029844215.1. Classification (NCBI taxonomy): domain Eukaryota; kingdom Viridiplantae; phylum Streptophyta; class Magnoliopsida; order Solanales; family Solanaceae; genus Przewalskia; species Przewalskia tangutica. The sequence continues at coordinate 130,455,791 of CM056721.1, forward strand.
TATTCACCAAATATACAAAGGAAACCCAAAGGGTCCCATATATACTTTAACACCCCCCCGCAGTCATAGCAGACGGTCTTCGTACGCTGAGACTGTCTCTAAAATCTTCAAAAAGAACCGAGGGAAGACCCTTTGTAAAGATGTCTGCAATCTGATATCTGGAAGGGACATGTCAGACGCGTACTTGTCCTTTAGCTACATTCTCTCGAACAAATTGAATATCCATCTCTATGTGTTTAGTGCTTGGTCTTTGAATGGATTACGTAAAGGTAGATGACACTTATATTATCACAATACACCAATGTAGCTTTCTCAATAGGACAATAAAGCTCTAAAAGTAGATTTCGTAACCAACATGACTCGAAAACCACATTGGCTACCCATCGATACTCGGCCTCTGCACTTGAACGTGAAAGCGTAGATTGACGCTTGGCAGACCATGAGACCAAGTTATTACCAAAAACATACAATAGCCAGACGTAGACCGTCTGGTGTCAGGACAACTACCCCAATCAACATCTGTATATGAGACAAGTGTAGACGTCGATGAAGGGTACAAATGCAAACCATAATCAAGTGTTCCCTGAATGTACCTAAGGATGCGTTTGAGCGTATTCATATGTTCAACTCTGAGATCATGCATAAACAAACACACCTGCTGGACTGCATATGTAATGTCTGGCCTTGTGAACGTAAGATACTGAAGGGCATCTGCAAGACTACGATAAAGGGTCGGATCCTCATACGGAGAGCCAGCTGCAGCACCCAAATTGGGTTTAGTATCATCTGGAGTAGAAATGGACTTACAGGATGACATCCCAGCCCTCTCAATAATCTCTGTTGCATACTTCCTCTGTGTTAAGAACAATCCGCCTGCATGACGAGTGACTGCAATTCCCAAAAAATAGCTCAAGGGTCCCAAGTCTTTCATGACAAACTCAGAACTGAGCATTGTCATAATAGACTTTCTCAAAGCATCAGAATAGGCAGTCAAGATAATATCATCAACATATAACAATATATAAGCCATGGAAGAACCCCGACGATATATGAACAATGAATTATCAGACCTGTTGTGAGAAAAACCCATAGTCGAAACAAAATCAGCAAACCTCTTATACCAAGCCTGTGGAACTGCTTAAGTCCATACAAAGACTTCTTCAATAGACAGACATGATTAGAATATCTAGTATCCCTGAACCCAACGGCTGATGCATATACACTGTCTCCTGAAGATCACCATGCAGAAAAGCATTTTTCACATCTAGCTAATGAATGGGCCATGATTATGAAAGAGCCAAGTTGAGAACAGTGCGAATAGTAGCCGGCTTGACCACCGGGCTAAATGTCTCACCACAATCCACACTAACCTGCCGAGTCTTACCATCACTTACAAGTCTAGCCTTATGCCTTGCAAATGAACCATCTGAATTTTTCTTATGAACAAAAATTCACATAGACCGAATAATATTAACACCAGATGGACGGGGTACCAACTCCCACGTCTTATTATCAATAAGAGCATTATATTCCTCGGTCATGACAATTTTCCAATTAGGGTCATTTAAGGCGCATACGTGATTACGGTAAGTGGATTTGAAACATTAGAATTCAAATTGAAATGTCTTTTTGGTTTAAAAATACCCCGTTGACTGTGAGTGACTAGACCAAGACTCTGGGCTGGATTGGGTGAATTTTGGGTATTTCTGGAATTACTGTTGAAGGCGCTTTTTCGGACAAATATGAAAAATGACGTAGAACATAGGGGAAGATATCCTCATCTAAAAAATCATAAGAACTAGGCACGAGTTTTTCTACTTTAGAAAAGGGAAATTGGGATTCATCAAAGAGAACATGACGACTAATGATGATTCGTTTAGAGGACAAATCAAAGCATTTATAACCACGGTGATTTGACGAAAAAAACAAAAACCACAAGGAGTAGAACGTGCCTGAAGTTTGTTGATTGGAGTGGATGGAAACAGTGGATAACATAAGCATCCGAAGACCCTAAGATGAGAATATGACGGAGACTTATTATATAAGACTTTGAGAGGGGATGAATATGTCAAACCTTTAGAAGGAAGAATATTGAGTAGATCGGTAGCCATTTGTAGCGCATGATGCCAAAATAATGGAGGAACGAAAGAGTGAACCAATAAAGTGCGGACAATATTATTAATGGTATGAATTTTTCACTCAGCTTTCCCATTTTGTGAAGATGTATGAGGACAAGAAAAACGAAAATTAATCCCATTTTGAGCACAAAACTCCATAAATTCCCCATTGTCATATTCTTTGTCATTATCACATTGAATGTTTTTTATTTGCCGTTCAAATTGTGTTCTTATGAAAACTCTAAATTTTATGAAAATGAAAAAAACTTGAGATATTTTCGCAATTGGAAACGTCCATAAATATTTAGAATAGTCATCTAAGAATAAAACATAATAACGATGACCCATAGAACTGAGAACCGGAGATGTCCACAAATCACTATGAATAATATCAAATGACATTGAAGTAGTAGAATTCGACGCTACAAATGGCAACTTAATAATTTTCCCCAAAGCACAGGATTGACAAAGTGGAGTACTACGCGTACCCTTACCAGAAATAAACTTATGTCTATCTAAAGAAGATAAAATAGACGATCCTGGATGACCTAGACTAGCATGCCACAAGGAAGGAGCAAGAGCTGCAAAAGTGGATGGCATAGCTTGACGCGAGATGATGAGACTTGGAGTGATTGGATAAAGATCACCCATACTGTTACATCTCATGAGATGACTCACTGTTTTGAAATCCTTTACAGAAAACCCAAAAAAATCAAAATTAATAGAAACCCAATTATCAGTGGTGAATTTACAGACATACACCAAATTCTTAATCAATTTTGGGGCATGAAAGGTATGTTTCAGGACAAGGGGTGGATGAGGAGGGGACAAAGTTTTATGATCATAACCCTTAATTGGAATAGAATTGCCATTACCAACAGTTATACCACGATTAGTGCTCAAATTGGAATAAGACGAGAGAGTACCTTGATCGGATGTCATGTGGGTAGTGGTGCCGGTGTCCATGTACCAATTTGGGTCCGGTTGAGTCAAGCCAAGCGTATGCATCGCTGTTTCAATGTTGGTGCAGGTGGGCCCACCGCGCGTGGGCACGATGAAGCGAGACCCAAATATCTTTGGATCACGGGCTGCCCGTAGGTTCGAACCCCGAGTCGAATCGTGAAGAAGTTGGGCCGCGATTGAGGCGCTGGGACCCATCGCCATCGCCTGCGGGTCCTCGTGGCTCGCCGCCGCTCTTGCCGACGGTTGCCTCCGTTGTTGCTGTCACGATTCTTGCCATTATTCTTCCGATTCTGACTCTTCTTACCACCCCCGTTGTTGTGATTTTGAGTCATGTTGGCTGAATTGGAAGGAGTAAAATTGGAAGCAGTCATCATGGCGACAGGGCTGGCCCCAATCGCCACTTTCTTAGCCAATCCGGCTTCCTTCAAAGTAAGCATAGAACGGGCTTGATAAAACCCTGACAGTTACTCTGACGAATCACCTAAGTAACACCGCTATAGGACTCTGACAGGCCTGCAACCATCTGAAGAACTAGACGACTTTGAGAAACCGGAGAACCCAGTTGGTCTGCCAAGTCCTTGAGGCATTTGCAATAAGAAGAAACGTTGGGAAAACTCGCCATAGCCACCTGGGAGAATTCCTGCTCAAGGATAACAATTTGAGAATGACTGTTATCTTGGAATATGTCGCGCAATCAATCCCACGCCGCCATAGCTGTGGAATTTGGTTCCATAATCTAGATTTCTTAATTTCTGTAAACTCAGAAAGTGTTTTGAGAGAGAAAGTATCTTAAATCCACTGAAGAACCTTGGCATCAAGCATGACCCATAATTCTGGATCTGCCTCTTTAGTGGGCACAATCGTCGTAGAAGTAGACGCCGTATCACCCCACTTTGGAGGAGTTGGAGGAATGATATGGTGGAGGACTTTATGTGCCAAAGTATGAATCTTAAATAATTCCGCCCACGTCCCATATTGAACGTTTTCTAGGTCAAGAACGATAGGATTCTCTCTTGATATTAGAAACTGTGAGGGCAGGGTGAAAAGTGTTCTTATCAGCCATAGGGAATAGAACAACAAGATTCAGAGAAGGGAAGAAGATACTCGGTTTTTGTGAAAGAGGAAGAACACAAAAAAATCGAAAATATAGAGCAAAATTTCGAGAAAAGAAGAAGAAATTTTGAGGAGCGGAAGCAGGGTAAAGAGAACCTAGAATCTTGATACCATGAAAGAAATAATTCCTTGATTATTCTTATTAATGAAAGGCATATATATACAAGTTACAAGGAAGGTCCTCTTCCTATTCTACCTAGGAATCCCTATTCTATAAGAATACTAACTTTGCAATTATGATAATATTACACTACTAATTAAGGTACAAACCTAAATCTAATATTCACCAAATATACAAAAAAAAAACCAAAGGGTCTCATATGTACTTTAACAGTATACTATTTCTTTGTACAACTTTAGTATCACCAAGTAACTGATTTTGTAAAAGTAGACAGAAAGAAGCATCCTTACACCTTTTAACTACTTAGCAAAATTCATATTTAAAAACAAAAAAAAAATCAAAGTGCATTGCTTGTCTGCATGTACTTCAGAAAATATGCCCAAATTTAGAAACTCAAAGCTCTTAAATCTTCAGTCGACTCATTCTTCATTTTCCCATGGCCCTCACTAATGTAAATTCTTGAAACTGGAAGAAGACAATGTGACATCCATAATTTCCCTTTTGATGATGCTCAAATGTAGTTCATCTATACCAATATAATAATAGCAACTTCATATTTATGAATATGGTGAACAGTTTTTAAATCTTTATCATAAGAAGATGATTCCAGTGATGTGCTAGACAGGACAGAGAGATAAAAAAAAAAGTGTGCCAAGATTTAAAAAAATCAACCACTAGTGGTTGTCTAATCCCTTAACAACAACAACAACATACCGAATGTAATCCCACGAGTGGGGCTCTGGGATGATAGAGTGTACGCAAACCTTAACCTTGACAGGTAGAGAGGCTGTCTAATCCCCTTAAGTTTAAGGTATTTTGTTTTTCACTTTAATATATATCAGCCACTGGTGGTGTTTCTAAGTAAGATAAAAAAGAAATAATCTACTTCAGATCAGATAGGGAAGAAAAGGTTACCATAAATGAAAGAGCTGAACTTAATTAATTAATAGCTGTTAGTTGGTGCAATTGCTGCATACTGTATGTCCACAACCTCAATGAGCTTCTTGGCTATTGCACTTGCATACACTGTAGATCCTTCAGAAATCTGCATGATTTGATTAGACAAAACATTGAATACAATATCAGAAATTCAAAGTGTATACAACTTGAAATCAAATCAAATCAAACCAACCTTGGAGTTGAACAAGAAGCTGTAGTAATCACCGATAAGTCCACCAGCAACATGGTGAAGATCCAGTTGAAGGTCATCAAGAACCTTAGATGCAAAGAGAAGACAATTGATTCTCTTCTGCTGAACAAGTTTGACAGTAACTTCATCGTCTACAATCCGAACATCAACTTCAGTATTCTTGGACCTCCTCTGAAGCCATGAACTCCTTAATGAATTTCCATTGTAAGATTGGTCCACTTCATCCATTATTTGCTTTGCATCAGTACCATCCATTGAATTACCTGCACCTTCTGTCTTTTGCCTCTTCATCCTATCTCTGCTGCATCTCTTCTTCTCCACCACAAGTTTTAACTCATTCACTCCCCTTTTAAGCTCATTGATGTAATCAATTGCATCTTTCACTATTGATGCTCTATCATTCTTTTATTGACAAAATTCAAACAAGATATGAGGGGTATCATCAATAGGCCATCATATCAAATAAAGAGATAATTACAATCCAATCCCTTTCGATGATCCAATTTACAAAATAGCCAGCAAATGTATAGGTTTTGTATATTAAGTAAATATACATAATCAGTGTCTAGGTTTTGTATATTTCGACCATCTCTCGTAATTAATTATGGCCGACGGGACAAATGTGAAAAAAAAATGAAATATAAAGATGTGCAATATTGAAGGATCACAAATTCTATTCAAAATAATTATATGGTTTGCTCATAACCAAACAAGAATCTTTTCAAAGCAGAAAATGAATAGAAAACCAAGTTATGATTGTGAAAGAGTGAATAGTACCTTGCCAGGATTGGGAACCATACTCCTCAAAGCTTTGTACTTGTCATTGAAATGAACCCTCCTCTGCCTCTCAGTAGCAAGATGTTTTGTCTCTTTACCATCTCTATTTTTGGCAATACCATTCATATCAGCCGAGAATTCAAAAATCCCATTGTCAAAAGGCCTTATTCCTTCTCCATCTTGGTATAAAGCACCACTCACCTGATCTCTCTCCTCCATCCCATTAAAGAAAGAAGTATTATTGTTACTTAAGTTATAGCCATGTGGCAAAGAGTGGAATAATTCTCTCAATAAAGAAGGTTGTGGGGGTAGATTCAATGGGAGTACTAAAGAAGGGTCATAGACAGCACTTGAAGTTGATGCACCATCAATGTGATCACCTATAAGGCCTAGTGAAGTTAACAAATTTGGAGATTTTTGAGGTAGCAAAGAAGATTGTGTGCATCTTGGTAATGGAAACATGTTGAGAAGATCAGGCATTTGGAAATTTTGATGCTGAAAGTTATTATTATTAATATCTTCTTGATTTTGGTATGGAGGAAAACTCATCATTTCTCCCCAGTTAGTATTATCAATATTAGGTTGATCATGTACCAATTGATGTTGCATGTTGTTGTTATGCGTATTATTGTAACACTCTTCCATTTCAAGATTGAGTTGCTGCTGAAATTCTATTTCCGAGGCTGCTGCAGCAGCATCTTGTTGGGAGGAATTATTATTATGATATGTGTGTTCTTGTATGGCAAAAACATCATCTGCTAGTCCTTCATGCTTTACTTGAGTGGCCTATCAAAACAAGCACTTCCTTCTACATACATTTTCTTGGTTTTCTGTTGTACTTTCTGCAGACCTGACAGAAAAAAAAGGACATGAAGCATTAAATAAAGATACCATTTTCAAGAAAACATCATAGCTCTGCAAAAAAGAAAGTAACTTACTATTGACTAGGACCAGCTTGTACTAAAAGTGAGAGTCTTTTGAATCAGAAAATTCAAGAAAGTAGCACAACTTCATCAGATAAAACAAGGAAGCTGTTGAACAGTTCCATAATATCAACCAGAAGAGATGAAACAGAAAACAAAGAAGAAGTTTGAGACTACTTGAAAAGGTAGCAGAGAGGGAGAGAGAGAGATATGCTGTTGTGGGATTGGCAAATAAAGGTTGGTTGGTTGGTTTTGGATTAGGAGACTAAAAACTGAATTTATATAAAGTTGTACACTTCAGTTTTTCATGAGAAAATGGTCTCTTATTTTTTGTAGTAAGTTCAAGAGAATCTCTTAAAGTATCATCACTTTGTCAATTTTCATCCTTTTAAGTTTGTCGAATCCCTGATATACTATCAAATTTTGATTATTAAATTTAACCGGAACGGTGAAAGAAGAGAATATTTAACGGAAATCATATTTGAAGTACATTTTTTGTAGTTTATATTATTTTCCATCTATTTCAAGAGTTCGGTATAACTTTTTAAGGTATAATTTGTGTTATTTATTATGTTTGGTGTAATCTTTAAAAAAAAGGTAGTCCGGTGCACTAAGCTCCCGCTATACGTGAGATTCAGGAAAGGGCCGGACCATAAGGGTTTGTTGTACGATTTCTAGGATTTTGATGGAATCTTTTGTATTTTTGATTAATTTTTTTTTCTAAGTTTTAGTTAAAAACAAACACTTAAAAAACTAAAATGGCTCAGATAATACTTAATGACCTATTTTAAATCTATTACCAAAAATAAAGAGACTAAATTTCCGAGTGGGGACCACTCATAATGTCCAAAAGTGTGTGTGTACTTGCCTTTGTTGCAGATGCAGCTTTGATTTTCCGTGACCAACAATATTTCTTTTTCTGTTTTATCTCCAACAATTGTTACTCTCAACTAACAATGTCTGTAACAATATCACCATTTGCGTGAAAATTCGAGCAGTCTTTCTATTGTAATAAGTGAAGAAATGGTGATGATGTTTCATAATTTTGTACTTTATTTTATCAGATGTTTCCATTTATAAGCAAAAGAAAGGAAGCCGCAAGAAAAAAAGAGAAACTTTTCAGAATGCCACAGTGGTTTGATTTGTTATGTCCAACAAACTGGTTTATTAGTTATTACAACCTAATAAGGTACTCCCTAGGGATGTCAATGGGGCGGGGCGGGGCGGGGAGGGTATCCCATACCCGTACCCACCACCTAAAACACATCCCCACCCCCGCCCCACCACCCATCACGGGTAGTAATTCCTCCACCCGCCTCCGCCCCACTTACTTCATGCGGATACCCACTTACCCGGCGGGTATCCATTAATAAAATGCTTAAATAATGTCTAGCAATTGTTTTAGTCACCAAAATGAAAGTTATATAAGAAAAAGGAAAAAAAGGAACCTTTCCAATATGGTGTATCGAATATCAAGTCTAAAACCTTGCCAAAATATTATGAATATTAAAAAACAGTAAAGATGAAAATATTTAACAAAAAAAAGGAGAACAAAGAGAATGAGAAAAAGAAACGTGGTGCATTTGTGTTTAACAAGCAGGACACGGTGCGGGTTAGCTCAAGCCACATTTTAAATCAAGAAAGGGCCAAATAAATTCGTAAATAGACTAATTAAACTAATAGATGATACGGATATGGGCGATGCTGGCAGTCGATGTGGTGCAGTGCGATGGCGGGAGTGCGGGCGGATCTTATATGAAATCCACCCCCGCCCCACTACCCATGGCGGGTAGCACTTTTGATACCCATACCCGCCCCACCACCCACCAAACCATCCCCCATACCCGCCCCAATTGGAGCGGGTGCGGGGCGGTACCCGCATTTACCCGCCCCACTGACATCCCTAGTACTCCCTGTTCCAAACAAAAATGATTCTTTTTTTTTTGAATTCGTTCACAAAAGATAATATATTTTTTTATTTGATAATAATTTAATTTTAACTTTTTTTTAATGTAAAATGAGATAATTTTACAGGGTTGTACATATCTCGTTCACGGTCAGATAGAGTCCAAACGGGGCCAAAAACGACATACAATTTAGATTTATCGCTATTTAAAGTTTATGCCTCGGATCGATTGAAATACGGAAGGGGCAGAATGTATAACTTAAAAACTGTATAAATAGGTACTAAATCTAAAAAGTGCTAAATAAAAGTTCTATTTGTCTCTTTCTCGACATTTTGAGACCTTACGGAGATCTATCCGACTTACCAATTGGGAGTTATTACTGTTTAAAGTTTCTGCCTCGGATCGATTGAAATACGAAAGGGACAGAACGTATAACGTATAAAATGTACAAATTGGTTCTGAATCTGAAAGTTTGTGCTACATAAAAGTTCTAGTTTTATATGTTCTTGACAGTTTTAGACCTTACGGAGATCTATCCGACTTACAAGTTGAGAGTTATCGCTATTTAAATTTTCTGCCTTGGATCGATTGAAATCAGAAAGGGGCAGAACGTATAACGTAAAAATTGTAAAAATTTGTTCTGAATATGAAATTTTGTGCTAAATAAAAGTTATATTTTTCTCTGTTCTTGACAGTTTGAGACCTTACGAAGATCTATCTGACTTACGGGTTGAGAGTTATCGCGGTTTAAAGTTTCTGCCTCAGATCGATTGAAATCTGGAAGGGGCAAAACGTATAACGTAAAAATTGTACACATTGGTTCTGTATCTAAAAGTTTCTGCTGAATAAAAGTTTTAGAATTCTATGTTCTCGAAAGTTTGAGACTTGACGGGGATTAATCCGACTTAAGGATAAAAAGTTATGACTATCTTAAGATTGTGTCCTGGCGAAACAGTTTTCATAGGGTTGTTTCTTTCGTGAATTTGTACTAGTTACACTAATTATTTTCATAAGAAGCTTGGGATAGTGATAGGTCACCGTGTTACCTTCGGCTTGACATAAGAAATACCTTATTTGAGGTTACATTTTGAGAGTTATAACCCTTACAAGTGGGAAGAGCGAAAAGTTGAAAGAAAGAAGTATTATTTGAATCTTCTGAAAATGTGACAATTTATATATATATATATATATATATATATATATATATATATATATATATATATATATATATACACAATCGAGATAATAGAAATATTGGTAATGTAAATAGCTTTGCTATCACCTACGGGGCTATAACGTTACACAATTCTTGCCTTCGGGGTTATTCAAATATACTTGCCTTCGGGGCTATTCAAATACACTTACCTTCGGGCCTATTCACATACGTTTGCCTTCGGGGCTATAATTAAAATGCATTGGATCGGGTTGCACGCACCGCAACAAATATATATAATATGTGATATGGGATGAAGTAGGTGTACTGGTTAACTAAGTATTCCCTAGGACGAGTTGGAAAAAGATGTTGTTGTGTGTGAATATTTATGGGCTTGTACACTGAAAGTGCTGAAATATGTTTTCATGACATGCTTATTATGTTCATAATATGATTGTACTTAGAATATTATGAGGTTACTTTGAATTGTAGGGCGAGGTTCTCATTCGACCCCGGATGGTAGGACTGACTCTTTTATTTAACATGTTTCAGGAAAGCGCGATAGAGAAAAAGCTCCGCAACACGACTATCGATCCTCCCACAGCCTTATTGTCCCACCAATTCATTACTTCAGATTTGGTGAAAGTTATTCTAGATTAAGTAGGTTTGAAGAACCAAATTTCGTTATCTCGGGGAATGCCCCACATGAGACTGTTTTCTTTTTAAGATTCAGATGTTTTTATTTTGTATTTGAACTTCTATCGAGTCTAGAAAAATGTGTGGATGCTCGAGTATGGGCTCGTGCTTTCATTAAATAATTACATGATTATATTATTTTCGCACCTAGATATATGTATAATTTAGGAAGAAAATAAATTAAACGGTTCGCCTGGAAATGGATAGTTGTCCAGGTGTCAACACGCCTTAAGGGAAGACTTGAGAAAAGTCGGGGCGTAACATGTACCAAATCTGGAACAGCATGCATCAAACTTCTTCGGTCGCTTACCCGATGTTACTTGGTTTGGTCTACGCCCGACCTTGCTCTTTCACTCGGACTCACCACGAGTATCCTCGCACCCGGTGCACATCGTTGCTACTCCCTTCGACCTCATACTTAAATCATGCCATGTGTCGTGCCAATTTTCACTGTATACAAGTACGTCTTTTAAACTCCAGATATGTGAGTAGGGGTGACAAAATTAGCCCAAATCCAAATGAGCCACCCAACCCGTCCAAAGTTTCATAGGTTTGGGCAAGAGTGATTTTGATGATGGGTTGGTTTGGGTTAGCCCAAGTTGACCCATCATAAATCAACAGCCCAAATGAACCCAAACTTAACCAACGAAAATGCTCAATTTTAACGATTAGAGCTCGGCTCTTTATTAAGATTTTTAATTATAAATAATTATTTAAAAAATTTATTTATTATTTCGGAACAATAAAAATACGCCAACGCACCCAAACCACACTATCCATCCACCTTACCCCTCACATACACCAACCTCACCCAAGCACTGAACCACTCTCACATCTCTGCTCCCTACCTTGCCTACTCCACCCCACACCATACCACTCTACCACTTCTACCCCACCTACCCCCACATCCCGCCCTACCCCCCTCCGCTCGCCCTACCCACTGGTCAAGTGGCTTCGCTTATCTCTTTCCTTATAGTTTTAAGAGTTGCTTCGCTCCTAACCTACCCCCACCTCATTACCCTACCCCCATCCTCAAAATTCTATTTTATATTTTTTTACTTTTATAAAAAATATGATTTTTTTCTTACCTCCCCCTTATCGCCCTAACCCCACCTACCCCCTCCGCACCACCCCTCCTCAAATTTCTATTTCATATTTTTTGTTACTTTTAGAAAAAATTATTAAAAATATAAAAAAATTCTTACCTACAACCTATCTACCCCCCTCCCTATCCTACCCCATTCAAATTTCTAATTTTATATTTTTTTACTTTTATAAATAATTTATAAAAAAATATGAATTTTTTCTTACCCCCCCTTATCCACACCTACCTCCTCCACGCCCACCCCATTGCCCTACCACATCCTTAAATTTTTATTTCATATTTTTTTTATTTTTATAAAAAAATGTTTTTTTTCTTACTTCCCCACCTATCCTCCACCCCCACCCCCTCCTCAAGTTTCTATTTCATATTTTTTTTGTTATTTTTATAAAAAAATATTAAAAATATGATATTTCTTCTTACCTCCCCCCTACCCCATTCTCAAATTTTTATTTTATATTTTTTTACTTTTATAAACAATTTATAAGAAATATGATTTTTTTCTTACCCTCCTCCACCCCACCCCTACCCAAACCTACCCCCACCCCATTGCCCTACCCCATCCTCAAATTTCTATTCTTAAAAATATTATTCTTATTTTAAAAATAAAGATATGAAAAATCAAATATCATACAAAATAAAATAATATCATAGAGAATAAGTTTGAAATTTGTAAAAGTAATGAATCAAGTTGGGTGATGATCCATCATTTAGCCTATCTTGACCCGCCTATCTTGACCCGCCCATGTAAATTTTGGGCGAGTTGGGCATTGACTCATCTATTGATTCAGCTCATCTTGACTGATAAATACTGTGATAACATTAATTGTATATCACAGTTTGGTAAGGTTTTGTTACGATTTTGTTGTATCAAATTAGGTAGGATTTTTATTAAATTAGAATTGTCACTTACCATAATTGTATAATTATTGTACAAGTAGAATAAGATTTTGGAAGTAGAATAGGAATAGGATTTTCCTATTATGGAAATTGAAAATTGTAAATATACTCTTTCATTAATGAAAATAATCAGAAAATTATTTATTTCATGGTATCAGAAGTCTAGTTTTTTTTTCTCTTTTTCCGTCAACCTCTTCCCTCGATTTCCAAGAGCATATCCTCGATTTTCGTACCTTTTTCCGATCCCAAATTATCTCTTCAAAATCACTCAATCACCTAATGTTCTTTTGTTATGTTTACATCAAAGAACATGTTTCATTGTTCCCTTGTTGTTTCTAACATCAAGAATCACATCTGTCTTATTCTTGAAATAGAAAATGTCCAATATGCAACGTGGTCAGAACTGTTCAAAATTCACGCACGCTCGCATCAAGTCGTCCATCACATAATCTCCGCGACTCATGAGGATACGGAGGTACCTAAACGCGAGGATGATCCTAAGTTGTGGACGACTCTTGATGCGGCCGTCCTTCGGTGGATTTACTCCACTATCTCTACCGACTTGTTGTAGACGATTATTGAGCCAGACGCTACGACGATGTCTGCTTGTGATAAGCTGCGTGACATATTCCAAGATAATTGAAATTCTAGAGTTGTTACCCTTGAGCAGGAATTTTACCACGTCAACATGGAATATTTCCCAAATGTTTCAGTGTATTACAAAAGGTTAAAAAATTGGCGGACCAACTCCGCAACGTTGGTGCGCCCGTTAGTGAAGATCGTCTTGTCCTACAGATGGTTGCTGGCCTATCCGAGGCCTATAGTGGAGTTGGAACTCTCATTCGTCAAAGTAATCCTCTCCCAAAATTCTATCAAGCCCGCTCCATGCTTACTTTGGAAGAAGTCGGCTTGGCTAAGAAGGCTGCTACTAGTGCTAGTCTCGTGGTCATGATGACGTCCTCCACTAATTCTCAAGGTTTCATTGATAATTCAAGCCAAAACCGTTCTTACGGTGGTGGTAATAATAGTCGCAAAAATCGCGGGGCAAACGCGACGGTTCTAGTGATAGTAACGGTGGCCAAAACTGTGGTAGTGGGTCCCGTCCCAAAGTAGTGGGTCATAGCTCAACTGGTCCCAGCCTTGGGCCCCCTGGCCGTGGGCCTGGGCAAGTGGGCAATGGCCCAACAACCCTTATTTTAGCCGTCTGTCCAACCTCTTTATTGGGCCCAGTTTCCGTATACAACTTCTAGGCCCAATTCTGCTCAGAATCAATGGTTACCGAGAGCAGGTTCTGGGTCGGGGCAATAGGCTAGTGTGTTTGGGCCTCAGACTCCGCAAGTCCATCATACAGTGGGTCTACACCTACTGATATTGAAACCGTGATGCACACACTTGGATTAAATCCCTCGAACCTAAATTGGTACATGGACACCGGAGCCACTACTCACATGACGTCCGACCAAGGTACTCTATCGTCTTATTCCAATTTAAGCAACAATCGTGACATAATTGTTGGTAATGGAAATTCAATTCCAATTCGTGGTTATGGTTGTAAAACTTTGTCTCCTCCCCATTCACCCCTTGTATTGAAAAACGCCCTTCATGCCCCTAATTTAATTAAAAATTTGGCGTATGTTCGTAAATTCACCACTGATAATTGAGTTTATGTTGATTTTGATCCTTTTGGATTTTCTGTGAAGGATTTCAAGATGGAGATTCCTCTCATGAGATGTGGTAGTAGGGGAGATCTTTATCATATCACGTCAACGTCCAGTCTTTCCATCTACTTTTGCTGCTCTTGCTCCTTCCTTATGGCATGCACGTCTAGGTCATCTGGGGTCGTCCATTTTGTCTTCCTTAGATAAAAATAATTTTATTTCTTGTAAGGGTACGAGTAGTACTCCAGTTTATCAATCTCGTTCCTTAGGAAAACATGTTAGATTGCCTTTTGTAACCTCTACTTCTCATACTTTAATGTAATTTGATATTATTCATTGTGATTTGTGGACATCTCCCGTTTTAAGTTTTATGGTCCATCGTTATTATTTGTTATGTTTGGATGATTACTCTAATTTTTATGGACCTTTTCCGTTAGCGAAAAAATCACATATTTTTTCCACATTCTTAAAATTTAGAGCATTCATCTGTACCCAATTTGATCGAAAAATAAAAAATATGCAATGTGATAATGACAAAGAATTTGATAATGGGTTATTTCGAGATTTTTGCGACACTAATGACATATTTTTTCATTTCTCTCGTCCTCATACTTCATCACAAAATGGGAAAGCCGAACGAAAAATTTGCACCATTAATAATATTGTCCGAACTTTATTGGTCCATGCTTTCGTACCCCCATTCCTTTTGGCTCATGATCTACAAATGACTACTTATCTTCTTAACATACTTCCTATCAAAGGTTTGACATATTCATCCACTCTTCATATCTTATATAATAAGACTCGTTCATATTCTCATCTTAGAGTCTTTGGGTGCTTGTGTTATCCACTCTTTCCGTCAACCACAATTAACAAACTTCAGACATGTTCTACCCCTTGTGTGTTTTTGGGTTTTCCGTCTAATCATCATGGTTACAAAAGTTTTGATTTATCATCAAATAAAATCATCATTAGTCGCCATGTTATTTTTTATGAAACCCAATTTTTGTTTGCTAAAGTGAGTAGTCTCGTGCCTAGTTCATATATTTTTTTGGATGTCGATGTCTCCCCATATATTTTCACCATTTATTGGACTTGTCCTGCACCCAAAATTAGCTAGCGACTCCACCGGTCGCTGCCCCATCGTTTCTCCCGCTCGGTCCGGCGCTGCACTCACGGCCGGTCAATCTTCGGAATCGGGCTGATCCACCCATCGCCTACCATTGCCATCGCTCAGCTTTTTGGGCCAAGAGCCCATCTTATCGCCACCGGCCCCGTCATTTCCCAAAATCCACACGTCTCCTCTTTGAGTCAAGCGTCGGTTACTCGTGGTCAAAGAGGTACTTTTAAACCAAAATAACATTTAAATCTCAATTCTAATATTCTAAAATCACCCCTACCTCGTAACCCAGTTTTCGCTTTAAATGATCCGAATTGATAAATTGTTATGACTGATGAATATAATGCTCTTATTGATAATAAGACGTTGGAATTGGTACCCCGTCCTTGTCCTTCAGGTGTTAATGTTATTCCGTCTATGTAGATTTTTCGTCATAAGGATAATTCTGATGGTTCTTTTGCGAGGCATAAAGTTCGTCTTGTAGGTGATGGTAAGACTCAGCAGGTTGGCGTGGATTGTGGTGAGACGTTTAGTCCGGTAGTCAAACCGGCTACCATTCGCACTGTTCTCAGCCTGGCTCTTTCGAAAGCTTGGCCCATTCATCAGTTAGATGTGAGTCATGTTTTCTTACATGGTGATCTTAATGAGACCGTTTACATGCATCAGCCCTTGAGTTTTTGAGACCCCAAATTTCCTCAGCATGTATGTTTATTAAAGAAGTCCTTGTATGAGCTTAAGCACGCCCCACAGACTTGGTATAAGAGATTTACAGACTATGTTTTGTCTATTGGGTTTTCACACAGCAGGTTGATAATTCGTTATTCATATATCATCGCGGTACTTCCCTGGCTTATATACTCTTATATATTGATGATATTATCTTGACTGCTTCTTTCGATGCTTTATGTAAGTTTATCATGACGATGCTCAATTCTGAGTTTGCTATGAAAGATTTGGGGCCCTTGAGTTACTTTTTGGGGATTGCTGTCACTTGTCATGCATGTGGTTATTCTTGTCACAAAGAAAGTATGCAGTTGAGATCATTGAGCGAGCTGATATGTCCTTATGTAAGTCTACTTCTACTCCAGTTGATACTAAAGCCAAGTTGGGTATTGTAGCTGGCTCCCCTTACGAGGATCCGACCAACTATCGCAGTCTCGTAGGGGCTTTTTAGTATCTTACTTTCACGAGATCAGATATTACGTATGTCGTACAACATGTTTTCTTGTTTATGTGTGTCACAGGATTGAGCACATGAATGCGCTAAAACGCATTATTCGATACATTAAGGGGACACTTGACTATGACTTACATTTATATCCTTCATCGACATCTACACTTATCTCGTATATAGATGATGATTGGGGTGGTTGTCCAGACACCAGACGTTCCACGTTTGGCTATTGTATATTTCTTGGTAATAACTTGGTCTCCTGGTCTGCGAAATGTTAGTCTACATTATCACGCTCTAGTGCAGATGCCGAGTATCGAGTGGTAGCCAATGTGGTCTCTGAACCCCGTTTGAACTCATTGGCTCCGCGTCCACCGAAAGTCGGTAACCTTCGTCACCATCAGCATTTGGTACTCTCTCGATAGCTTCAATAGTTCACTGAAAGCCTTTGGTGTAATAAACCGCAAGCCCTTCAGAAAGAAAGACATAATAGAATAATTTTACGGCTTTTTCCAAAAGTCTCTTTTGTCAAGAGGCACCCATCCTCGTAATGTAAAGGCTGTGGTATCTATCGAACTATCTTTCTTACTGCGGCCCCCTTTCTATTACTATTAGTAAGGTTGTCAAATTTCCTTTAGTGGTTGGAGCGTAGCAGTTCTCAGTCTTCAATTTCCCCTTTCTCTGGAACCCTCGATTGGTCCAACCTTCTCTATCAGCTTGGTCCGGTAGAGGATCATGCTAGGGTTAGATAGGTCGAGCACAACTCCCGAGCGCTAGGTTCAAGCAACTTCATACCACTTCGTCCCTTTCACTCTTCAACCTGATCTCTATATTCATAGCTTGAAAAAGCAAAAGAGACCTTTCTTTTTTTTCATTCGAACTGTGGTACACGACCTCCTTTTACTGAAAAGACCTCTATTGGACTGGGAAGTAGCGCGGGAAAGTATGAAATGCTCATTTGTAAGCAGAGAGAGCTCCTCTTTTGTTCTGTCCATATTCTTCTTCCCTTCCATCCATATTGAAAATAGAATCTTTGTTTTCAGGCGGGTTTTCTTCTCCACCAACGCAGGGGGTCTCAATCAACCTCCTGCGCCTTCTGGCGATTCTGCGTTCTTTCCTATTTCTCAATCAGACGAGGGCGAGGAGCAGCCTGCAGGTACTTCATTGGTTACATAATCTTCTTTTAGAGCTTCATTGTCCTATTCAGAAAGCTACCTTGGTTTATTGTGATAATATTAGTGTAATCTACCTTTCTAATAATCCGGTTCAACACCAGCGCACTACACATATAGAGATGGATATCCACTTTATTCACGAAAAGGTAGCTCGTGGACAAGTACGCGCCTGTCATGTCCCTTCCAGGTATCAAATTTCACACATCTTCACAAAAGATCTTTTCTCGGTCCTTTTTGAAGATTCTAGGGACAAAATCATCATAAGACCACCTGCTATGACTGTGGGGGTGTGATAAATACCGTGATATACATTAATTGTATATCACAGTTTGGTAAGGTTTTGTTACGATTCTGTTGTATCAAATTATGTAGGATTTGCATTAAATTAGAATTGTACACTTACCATAATTGTATAATTATTGTACAAGTAGAATAAGGTTTTGGGAGTAGAATATGTTAGGATTTGAGTCCCAAATCCGACCTCTTCTGTGAGTAGGTTCCTAGGAAAGATTGGAGGGTCATAGATGGACCACTTAAATACCAACCTCCTTAGACAGAACCTACTTACGCCGTGATGTAAGCGAAGAACAAATAACACACACATATTTATAGTGGTTCACTCTCAATATGAGAGCTACGTCCACATTGCTGATGGAGATCTTATTAAAGGAGAAATATTACAAGTGTTTACAACACTCAACTTCACAACCCCAATCCCAACTACACCCAAGAATTTTCTCACCAAAATTCTCTCAAAAGCTTCTCTCACTTAAGCCTTTCACTAAGAGTATTTCTCTTAGATTTTCTCTCTTTTGGGATGTATTGAATGTTTTTATTTTTTTGGTGTGTTAAACTACAAGGGAGAGAGCTTCTATTTATAGGAAAAAAATATGATTTTTTTCAAGATGAATAGTGAACTTACTGTTCATTTTTCGGCTGATGAACAGTGAATTTACTGTTCATTTTGCGGCGATACTGTTCATTTTGCGGCTTTTATCCCAACAAATCTTCCACTTGAAGACTAATTTCAATTTGTCTTCACACTTTGATCGATGCATCAGCTCTTCTTAGTTCATCATTTGTGTCGGCCAACTGAAGCTGAACATAGCTTCAGTTTGTCTGTCGTCACCACCTTTGTTAGGATGTCTGCTGGATTCTGACTCCCTGCAATCTTCTCAAGCACTAATGCTCCATCTTCCAAAGCTGATCTGATGAAATGGTACCGGAGTTGTATGTGCTTCGTTCGTGCATGGTAGACCGGATTTTTTGCCAAATGAATGGAACTTTGGCTATCACAATATATCACACTTCCCTCATGGTCCTGATTCAATTCTCGCAAAAATGATTGTAGCCACATCATCTCCTTTGTGGCCTCTGTCATAGCAACATACTCAGCCTCACAGCTAGAGAAAGCTACTATCTTCTGCAACTTGGAAACCTAGCAGATTGCAGTACCTCCGAAGGTGTAAACATACCCAGACGTGCTCTTTCGACTATCAACATCACCACCATTATCAACATCAACATATCATTGCAATCCTGTTTCTGAATTTCAAAAACACAAAGCTGAACTCGAGATGCCCTTCAGATATCTGAATATCCACTTCACAGCCTCCCAGTGTTACTTTCCCGGATTTCTCATAAATCGGCTGACAACTCCCACTGCATGTGCAATGTCTGACCTTGTACATACCATTGCATACATAATACTACATATAGCAGATACATAAGGTACCTTGTCCATCTGCTTCTTCTCATCCTCGGTTGTCGACGACAGATCCTTTGACAACCAAAAGTGTCCAGCCAAGGGAGTGCTGACTAGCTTGGCATCATACATGTTGTACCTCTTGAGAACTTTCTTTACATACTCTTTTTGTGAGAGTTTGATGCCCTCCTTGCTTCGGCCGATTCTCATCCCAAGGATTTGCTTTGCAGCCCCCAAATCCTTCATTGCAAACTCTTCCGACAACTTTTTTTTCAGCCGATCAAGCTCCTGTAGGTTTGCTCCTACGATCAGCATGTTGTCGACATAGAGAAGCAGTATCATGTAGGAGTATTCAAATCTCTTGAAGTAGCAACAGTAATCTGCTTCACACCTTATGAAATCGACTTTCTTCATGAAGCTGTCAAACTTCTTATACCACTGTCTTGGAGCCTGTTTTAGTCCGTACAGACTCTTTTGAAGTTTGCACACCATATTCTCCTTTCCTTTTACCTCGAATCCCTCCGATTGTCGCATGTAGATTTTCTCATCTAAATCACCATGAAGAAAGACAGTTTTCACATCCATCTGTTGGAGATGTAGATTTTTCTTTGCTACCAGTCCAAGAACAGTTCTGATAGTCACCATCTTGACTACAGAAGAGAAGATCTCCGTGTAGTCGATGCCTTCTTTTGTTGAAATCCTTTCACAACCAGCCTTGCTTTATAGCGCTTGCTTCCATCAGGTTCTTCCTTTATTCGATAAACCTATTTATTCTGCAATGCCCTCTTCTCCTTTGGCAAATCGGCTAACTCCCGTGTGTGGTTTGCCGATAGTGAGTCCATCTCATTTTTCATCGCCAACTCCCACTTAGTCGATTCATCGACTTGCATTGCTTCTTTGTAATATTCCGACTCCCCTCTGTCAATGAGTAGAATATAGTTGAGGGAATGAGAGAACCTCTAAACCGGCCTACTGATCCTGGATGATCTTCGTAATTCTGTGATCGGCGTCTGCTGATTTGTTTTAGTATCAGCATTTGTTTCAGGATCAGCACCTTCTTGGGTTGTTTGTTCATCTGCCTCGGCTGCACCTGGTTGCGGTTCGGGTGTTAGGAAGTCTCTCAAATTGACTGTCTCTGATTCCTTGTCCTGACATTCTGAATTCTCCCGCAATTTGTCCTTGTACATCACCTGTTCGTTGAAGACAACATCTCTGCTTCGGATGACCTTCCGATTCTTCTCATCCCAAAATCGGTAGTCGAACTCAGTGTCACCATAGCCGATAAAGTAACACTTTTTGGATTTTGGATCAAGATTACTTGTTACGTAGCATCAACATGAATATATGATAAGCAATCGAACACTTTCAGAAATAAAAGATTTACCTTCTTACCATTCCAGGCTTCTTCTGGAATTCGGAAACCTAAAGGAACATACGGTCCTCTGTTAATCAAGAAGGCTGCGGTATTGATTGCATCTACCCAGAATGTCTTGGGCAGTCCAGCGTATATTCTCATGCTCCGAGCACGCTCGTTCAATGTTTGATTCATTCTTTTCGCTATTCCATTTTCTTGGGGCGTTCCCGGAATAGTCTTCATCATCTTGATCCCATTATAGGAACAATACCTTTTAAAGTCACCATCAATGTATTCTCCACCATTGTCGGACCTCAGAATTTTCACTTTAAGGTTTGTCTCATTCTCGACCATGGCTTTCTACCTCTTGAATACACTGAACACATCAGATTTATTTTTCATAAAATAAACCCATACCTTTCTGGTTGAGTCATCAATGAAGGTCACGTAATAGTGTGATCCTCCGAGTGAGGGGACAGTGTCGGGTCCCCACATATTCGTGTGCACCAATTCCAGCTTCTCGGCCTTTAATTCCCTGCCTGCTTTTGAGAAGTTTACTCGCTTATATTTTTCGAGAATGCAACACTCACACATATGAAGGTCTACCGACTTCAGCTCCGGAATCATGCCATTTGTAACCAACAACTTTATTCCCTTCTGGCTCATGTACCCTAGCCGGCAATGCCACAACTCGTTTTCGTGTTGTCGATAACAAAGAATCAGTATCACGATACCATCGCCATAAAGAGTACCAGTTTTCTTGCCTTGACCAACCACTATGGCACCCTTCGTCACTTTTCAGGACGCATTACCAAAGTTGAGATTATGTCCCTCGTCATCAAGCTGACTCACTGAGATCAGATTGCACTTTGAATCAGGCACATGTCTGACTTTTGTGATTTTCCACACGTTTCCATTTGACATCTTCAAATTGATGTCTCCAATGCCGATAATATCTAAAGGCTTACCATCTGCCAAATAGACTTTTCCGAGATATCCAGCAACGTAATTCATCATTATATCACGATGTGGGGTGGGGTGGAAAGATGCTCCTGAGTCAAGCACCCAAGAATCGATAGCGCTATCAATCGACAATAACAATGCATCGCTAATGTCTTCAGTGGCAACATTGACTTCATTCCCCTTGTTGACATCCTTCTTTTGTTCCCTGCAATCCTTCTTGAGGTGACCTGGTTTTCCACAGTTCCAACACTCAAGTGTTCTCCTGGGTCTGGATTGACTCTTGTCATTCCTTGAATTTGACTTGCCCTTATTTCGGTTGTAATTTCTGTCATAATTTCTGCTTCTGTTGTCAACATTAAAAGTCAAAATTATCGATGCTTCTCCAGAATCTATCATGCGAACCTCCTCAGCAAGGATACGATCTCTAATATCATTAAATTTCAATTTATCACTGCCAACCGAATTACTAACTGCTGCTCTCATTGGCTCCCAACTATTCGGTAGAGATGCCAACAAAATAAGGGCCTGAACTTCATCGTCAAACTCAATTTTCACCGATGACAGTTGATTTACAATGGTGTTGAATTCATTTATGTGTGTTGCAACAGGAGCACCTTCCCCCATCTTTAGATGAAAGAGTTTCTTCATGAGAAATACCTTATTATTTGTCTAAGTTTTCTCATACATGTCGGAAAACACATTCATCGTGTCTGCGGTGGTCTTCTCTTTCGCCACATTTGAGCAACGTTCTTCGACAACGTCAGTCGAATGACTCCCAGAACTTGTCTGTCGAGGAGATTCCAATCTGTTTCCTTCATCTCCTCTGGTTTCGGACTCAGACGTTCATGAAGCGTTCTGCCATACAAATAATCTTCAATTTGCATTCTCCAGAAGACAAAATTTGTACCATCGAATTTACCGATGTCGTGTGTTGAACTATCTTCGCCTCCTATCGTTTCTGAATCGCAATGCAACCTGTTGCTCTGATATCAGTTGTTAGGATTTGAGTCTCAAATCTGATCTCCTCCGTGAGTAGGTTCCCAAGAAAGATTAGAGGGTCATAGATGGACCACTTAAATACCAACCTCCTTAGACAGAACCTACTTACGTCGTGATGTAAGCGAAGAACAAATAACACACACAGATTTATAGTGGTTCACTCTCAATATGAGAGCTACGTCCACGTTGATGCTGCAGATCTTATTAAAGGAGAAATATTACAAGTGTTTACAACACTCAACCTCACAACCCCAATCCCAACTACACCCAAGAAGTTTATCACCAAAATTCTCTCAAAAGCTTCTCTCACTTAAGCCTTTCACTAAGAGTATTTCTCTTAGATTTTTTCTCTTTTGGGATGTATTGAATGTTTTTCTTTTTTGGTGTGTTAAACTACAAGGGAGAGGGCTTCTATTTATATTTTATAGGCAAAAAATTCTGATTTTTTTCAAGATGAACAGTGAATTTACTGTTCATTTTGCGGCGGTACTGTTCATTTTGCGGCTTTTATCCCAATAGAATAGGAATAAGATTTTTCTATTATGAAAATTGTAAATTGTATATATACTCTTTCATTAATAAAATAATTAGGAGATTATTTCTTTATTGACCCGCCCAACTTCAGCTCAAACGACATATTTGACACTCATCTGCCACCCCTATATGTGTGTATATAGATGCAGATAGTTTAATTTCGGACAGAGGAGAAGAGTTGTGATCAGTTGATGGTTACCTAAAACCTGGTTAATTAAAATGGACGGAGACGATTTTTATAGTTAGTGACTTAGTTCCAATTAGTTGGCATAGGATTGAAATTTATTAATTTACTCCATTGTTGTTAGTATACACCTTTTCATCTAGCTTTTTGTTGAGAAGCATCATATGGAAATATGGAAATTTTGTTAGATGTATCATTTATTAGGTTGTATTAGGTGGTACTTTTGCATCTTTAATTAGAGGTTTTCGGATTGAGCGTTGGAAATAAAATTATCTTTGGTACAGAACACTTTGTTCTCAAAGTGAGACTACTTCTCGATTCAAATTCAGATTAGTCGAACCAGATGAGAAATTAAAGAAAAGAAATATAGTGAAGGCTCAATTGAAATAAAAAACTAGAATTATGAGCTGTTTAATTTTGTTACCCATAATGTAACAGCAATAGTTCCCCAATAGGGAACAACTTGGGGAGCCAAAAACCAACTGTTTCCAATAATCTTGCTAGCTGTAGCTGATCAATCATTGGATATATGCTGAAGGTCGATCACACATTTCTTGTGACTGTCAACATGAATGATGCAGTTACAAATATTATTATAAACATTTAAAGAAATTATAAAATTGTGACGCAATTATCAGTAATTCTTTTCCTAGTCACCAAAATATACCTCAGTATTTTCACCAATTTATAGTTCCAACTTCCAATTTATCAGTAATTCTTTTCTAACCCAATTTTTTTGTAGTGGATGTTCAATGAGTGCATCACAAAAACTCATCATTTCTTTGTAATAATGACACACTTTTCCAGTTTCATCGTTTCAAACATTTTGGGGTCTTGTTCTAATTCGTAAAAGTAGGCCATTAAAATGAGTAAATATACAATTTCAATAATTAGAAATTGTTGGGTCCCGTGGGCTACGAATTCATAAAATGTAAGATTAAAATCACAAAAACTAAGAATAACAAAAACAGTCCCTGGATGTTGTCTTCAATGTTGGGCCAACATCTGAGGCAACATTGTAATAAAACAGAATAAATCTTGTAGAGTATATGCGGCAAAAAAAGTAAAGAGACACAAAGTTTATATTTTCAAGGGTATATATTAATATATCTCTTGATGGTCAGTGACCAAAAAAATTGTATAAATTATATAAAATTACAAAGAATTTCTTTTTACAGATTGAGCGTTACAAACGAAAAAGAAATTACAAACAAAATGAAGTCGCAGATGACTTCGCCTAAAGTTACAAATCTAAAAGATAAAAGACAACATCTTCATTACAATCACTTGAACAATAAGCTTAATCTAGAATAGAGATAGTGATTGCAATGTGGGACAAGATGTTGTTAAAACAACTTTAGGCTAAAATATTAATCCAATTTTCTAAGGTAAAATCTGAGAGCTCTCTTGGAAGTTCTTCTTCTCTAAATCTGGATATCGATACTTGTGAAGCTCTCCTCTATTTATAGTGTTGAGCTTCCCTTGAAATCCTCACTGATGGTTGCGAAGGTTGAGCAAAAGATGGCAGCAGCTTGAACCGAGTCTTCCTCCTAAAAATCCTCAACGATCTGGACTTGGTCTTCGCTGCTTTCTCTCCACGTTTTGACTTGGTCTTTCACCACATTTTAAACACAACAATTTGGTAAGCTTGCCTAGGTCATTTTTTACTCGCAGTAACTTCATCTACTTAAGCCGGAAGAATAGGCAAAACAGTTACAGAGATGTTGACAGAAATATTGTCGCAACATCGCATGCAACATCCTGAAGATGTTGTCCCGTGCTTTCGCAGATGTTGTCACAACATCCTATCCAACATCAACAATCTCCCCCTTTTTGTCTTTATTCACAAAACTCCATACGATGCTAAAATGACTAGGATACTGAATCTTGATGTAGTCCTCGATAATCTAAGAAACATTAAGATCAGTGTCGTGCTCCCCCTTAACCTGCAGTTACAAAATTTCAAGCAATGTGATATCGATGTTATGGTTAGTTAAGAGTTATGTTATGTCCGTCATGACTTACTTTCAGCAGATGTGTAATAGTTAGTCTACATCCATAACAATAATCCACATCAGGCAAACATATATATATATAGTTTAGAAGACATTTACAAACATATATCTGCCAAAAACAGACCTGAATATCCCATAATTAAGTATTACAAACCAAAAAGAAATAGTATCCAAATGTCAGTTAAAAACACCAAACCATTAACCAAATGATTATTTACATAGTAGAGATCGAGCAGCATCAATATACTATCACCACCATCTTCATCTTCATCTTCATCTCTTCTCCCCCTGCTTGCTTGACTCTGCACAATCTTCTCCTTTCTGTTTGCTCCTTCTCTCAGCAGCAACTGCATCAGTACTCTCTCCCCCTTTTTGTGAAGAAAACATATCCTCATAGTAGCTTTTTGCACGCACCAGCTCCAGAATTTGTCGATCGAGTTCAGCGATTTGCTTCCTTAGCCAATCCTTGGACACATGAACAGTACACTCGATGTTGTCAGGACTATTGGTAACATCCTGTGTTGGTTCAGTGGAAACATGCTGCGATGATTTGGTGTCCCAGTTTTCTTTCTTCCAGAGCAAGTATATGACTTTGTCCCTACTATTCACTACTGCTCTTTGTACTGGATAACCATCTACGGGTTTACTCAGTTTTTCTTCTTTCGGAGTCTTGAAGTTTTGGTTCAGCAGTATTTGAAAAATGAGAGAGGGGTATGGAAGAGCAGAGTTAGATTTTCTTCAGCCAAATGCGTGACATGGTTGAAAATCAGCGTTCCAAGATCAACTATGTAGTTTCTTCCTAACTTATACAGTAGGGTTGTTTGGTCTAGGGTAACAACAGTTTCATTCACAGAGGGCAATCAATTATATATGGCAATTCTATGCAGGGTTCCAAACACTGTTGTGAGCCTCGACACTGGACTGCGAGGAGCCCAAGTGGTGATCAAATTTCCAGTGAGGTATTTGATCATTTCATTCAATTCTTCAGCAGTGAGAGTAGCTTCTGTGGTTCTAACAACATGAGGGGTCCCTAGTGTGGTATTTATGATGTCAGGGTTAGAATTATACACCTTGTTGTAAAGATACACTCTCCCAAATTTCTTTGAGGTTGTGTCTCTTACAAGGTGTGTCAGATTGGCATAGAACACCCTAACAACCTTCTCACAGTATGGATTCTTTCCAGTTACAGAGCTCAGAACCCTATGACTACTTAGAAAATCAATCAAATCATATTCTGAAAATGAAGATTCATCTATCACCTTTTCACTTCTGATGCCTCTATTCTTAAATCAGTTCCAATTATTTGAGCATGTTTTACTGTGGAACAAAAGAGAGTAAGGCATTACCTCAGATTCTGATTCAGATTTTGGTTTTTATTGTTCTAGTGGTGTGGCTTCCGGTGTTGAGGAAACATTTGAACCTAGGTTCCAGTATGTTCTTCGCACTCTCTTGGGCATGAAGTTCCTTAGAGGAGTGTCGTTAGACATTTCCTCTTCTCCTTCCTTTTCGGCTTCGGTTGGAGTGGTTGCTGAAGCTGTCAGGCTTTTGGGTGGATTGAAGCCGGAATCAGTGTTGGTGGAGGTCATGGGATCAACAGGGAAATTCGACTCTTTAACAGAGAAAGTCGACTCTGCCCTGGTCCTTTTGGAAGTTTGCTCTTCACCGAATCTGCTTTCAAACACCCTTTTTGACCTTCGAGATGGCATTGTTGAATGTGATCCTCTTGACGCAAGGTTTGTAAAGTCAGATGTTGTATCAACATCAATTGGGTTCTCCGAATCTCCAGGGTAACACACATTTAAAGACTCATCGGAACCCAGGAAAATCAGGGCTACACTTGCGTCTTCCTCAGAAGGTTTTTCTTCATTGATGGCTTTGTAATGTTTATACATTTTATGGCTGTTTGGTGGACTTGTTGACATGGGAGAATACTCTTTTGATTTGGAAGATTGGAAAGATTTGGGGGATATGGACATGGGAGAGGGTTTTGAAGAGTTGGGCGTATTTGAAAAGTTTTGAAAAACTGGCGGTGATGTTTCGGCTGCCATTTGATGGTT
Organism: Przewalskia tangutica; assembly: GCA_029844215.1. Lineage (NCBI taxonomy): Eukaryota > Viridiplantae > Streptophyta > Magnoliopsida > Solanales > Solanaceae > Przewalskia > Przewalskia tangutica. Next base: position 130,483,648 of record CM056721.1, read on the forward strand.
CGATTTGGTGGATGACTGATGTGACAAGACAAACGCAATAATGGAGATTTTTAATCAAGACAATCTTTAATTTACACACAAACTATTTTCCTTAATTTAGGTAGTGGAAAATATATGAACTCTTCACATACCCAAAACAAAGGTTTTCATATGGCACAAGACATCTTAAAAAAAAAACGGTCGTCCATTATTTTTGGATTTTCGTTATTCACAGAGACGTTTTTCACAACACAACCCAGAAAAGAAAAAATAAGAAAAACAAAATTGAGCAATGTACTAGAATACGATGTTGTGAGCGATGTTGGCAACATTTCCAAGTTTTCACAAGCATTTTGAGACTTCAAGGATTTTCTGATTTGACAAATGGTTTTCCGTATATGTTCCCTATGAGACTGATCACTGGACATATGTGACATTTTACCATTGTCCTTAATCAACTTAGTTGAACACATATGAGTAAAAACAATATTAAGGAATTTTCAACCTTCTTGAAGCACATGGTACTCCTATATAATAGAAATGGTACCAAACTTAGAGCTTTGCTCTTTTTGTATAAAACCAAATCTTTAGTTGAGGCTTCGCCTTTTTATGATACTCCCTTTTTATGATATGCATCATCGCAGAACGGTATCACCTTCAAACCTTGTCCTTGTGAAGTCAATCTTGATTCTTTTGAATTGTGAAACATTACTTACAACCTATATCCTGTACACTGACCCAAATGGTAAATGTTACCCAGAATGTTAGGTCAACATGTAGGACAACATCTACCTTGCCTGTCTTATTTTCAGAGAAAACAGAGACCAAGAGATTTTTTCAAGCTAGAAAATCTCTCATGATCTAAGGATTTGGTAAAAATATCAGCTAGTTGAGAAAGAGTATCAACATGTTCGATTTGAACTAGCTATTTTTCCACTAAGTCCCTTAAAAAATGATGTCTTCTGTCAATGTGTTTTGTACGTGAATGTTGAACAGGATTTTGGAAATATTAATAGCACTCAGATTATCTGTTACACCCCGTAGTTCAAGGACATGTTTAAGAGAATGTATGTAAGGAACACAAGACTTGAAAAGGGTACGAAAGGAAGAATTGTTTTTCCGACGGAAAATCTTCCGAACGTCGGAAAGGGAAAAATGTTCGTTGAAGAGAATTGGATTCTCAAAATGCATTAATTGAGGATTATGGAATGTATTATCATTATGGAAATTTATTTGTATGGATTTGGTCATGTGGGGCCCACCCGAGGAATTTTACGTTTTGTGGGGTCCACGAGGGTTACGGAATTTTTATGGACGAATGAGAGGGCGACACATGGCACCCCCACATGGCTTGGTCGAATTAATGCAAGGGCAAAAGGGTCATTTGACCATTGTAAAGATGAGAAAGTCTTGCTAGGCTTGAGCTTGAGATTGTTGACTAAGTCAATAGCCACTTGGCTTGATCCCTTTCATCCAAACTTACCATGTGTTGTAATCTAGACCCTCCAATGTGTTATATATCATCCTAAGTAGCAAGACTTAGCTCACAACACTTAGAAAATTTTTAGAGAAGCTTTGTGCTAGCCATGTTGCTCTCGGCTTTAGGGAGATTTCCACACAAAAAATTTGCAATTGTTGTCCATAATTCACAAGACTTTAACCCAAGGTCTCTAAGGGTATTGTAAGGTTATCTCAATAGAAAGATTTCGGAAAAACGACGTTTTTACGTTAGTCGCAAGGCGAAACCCTAAGGTGTTCTTCAACTTTGAAGATGGAACTTGAAGGAGAGTTCTTCATAAGCTTCTAAGGAGTGCTTGGAGTGGATTAGAGCGTAAAGGAAAGGAGCTAAGAATTTCTAAGGAGCGACATTGAATCTTGGAAATTATAAGGGCTTGTAAAGGTAAAATTCTTGTCGTTTTAGTAATTAAGATTACTTATTGTAGTAGCTATGGATATTAGCAAGCATGAGGTTTATAATATGAAGTTGATAAGTGTATTGACTATTGGAACCCTAATCTGAAAACTAGTATGTTTAGCCTTGAGATTTCAATTCAATTGGATTATTAGTTTAATCGTCACATGTTATATAAGGAAGGAATTATAATTGTTAAGTTGTTTTATGACAATATAACATGTTGGACCTAAGAAGTTGGATTGAAAAAGAATTGGAAAAGGACTTTGTGTTGTTGTATATGTTTAGTCAAGAATGGCTTTAAATATGGAACTAGTTTCGTATTAATATGTGGGGCGGAATTTTACACGTCCTGTTAAGGCGTGTAATCCCCTTTGGTTTGCTTAATTGTTGGGCCTTAAATGTGGCGTGTTTGGTTATTGAATTCGGCCTTGAAAAAGGTGGCAAAGTATGTAGAAACAAAGGAAGTGCTGTCCGATTTTCCGTAGAATTTAGTGACTTTGCACTTAGAATATTCTACGTTTAAAGCTAGAGGTTTAATGGACGTATTATGGCCATTATAGGTTGAAGTACTAAGTATAGCGTATTCTACTTGAAGGATGGAATAACTATCAAGGTTGAAGTACTTTGGAGCATTTTGCTATTTGTCGATAATCGTCGCGAGGTATGTGAACTTCTTCCTTCTTTTGACATGATTCTATGTATGGAATATACATGTAGTACTATTTCATGATTCCTTCTACTCTTAGAAATTAAGAGGTATGTATGTTGATTTACTCTACGTAAAGGTTATGTCTAAGTTATCCTAAGTTCTTACCAAGTCTTATGGGGGATGTTGGTAAGAGTCGTTAGGAGGTATTTGGAGCCAAGTTGACTTGGCTAAGTTACGACACAAATGAGAATAAGAATCGAACAAGCCACTGCAACGTTAATAAAGGAAAATGTAATGACAATCAATTAAGTTAAAATGAGTAGAATTCTCCATCTGCATAGAAGCTAAGATAAGACAAAATTGTATTACATTTTCTAGATCATGGCTACTCGATTAAGATCGTTATAAATAAGTATAACTCATTCACAACGCACCAAGGTATATGTTACTTAATTTATAAGAATTTACGTATGAAGTTTTAAGACTATGAACCTCAATTCTTAAAAGGTTAAGAGACTTTATTTTTCAAGTTATGGGACTTGATTCTTAAAGGAAGAAATGAATTGTTTTAAAAGTTAAGAAACTTGATTTCTAAAGTTAAGAAGCTTGATATTCTAAGTTAAGAAACTTGTTTTCTTAAAAGTTAATAGACTTGAAGTATTTTGAAAGCTATGTGATTTGAATTGAAAGTATAAGTTTCTTGGTCATTAAAGGAATGAATTTGTCTAAGACATAAAGAGTTATAACGGCTTTATGGGAGGTTGGTTATAACAACTTTATGGAAGATTAAAAGAATGGTTTTCTTCAGTAATGTAAGCAAAGAAATGATTTGAAATAAAGAAGGGCAAATTGTTTTAAAGGTACCAATTGCTTAAGGTTTTAAAGAAAGAAGTCACTTGATTTAAGAGCCGGTAAATGTATTTCTAAAAGGTATTGTGACTTGTCTTGAAAAGTAGATATGACTGGATACTACGGTTGTTAGTATCTTGGAAGTATTATTTGAAAAAGAGTCATTTTTAAAAGGAGTAGAGGTACGTAGCACGTTGGGTTAAATTCCCGGATTTTATATGACTTTACCGCATCGAGTTGGCCGGCAAGATATCGACTTTCTGGCGTCCCAGGAATGGGCCGGGCAGTATACCTTTATGGGCAGACTATGTGACCTTACCGCGTCCCAGATTGGGCCGGGCAGTATACCTTTATGGGCAGACTATATGACTTTACCGCGTCCCAGATTGGGCCGGGCAGTATACCTTTATGGGCAGACTATGTGACCTTACCGCGTCCCAGGATTGGGCTGGGCAGTATACCTTTATGGGCATACTATATGACTTTACCGCATCCCAGATTGGGTTGGGCAGTATACCTTTATGGGCAGACTATGTGACCTTACCGCGTCCCAGGATTGGGCCGGGTAGTATACCTTTATGGGCAGACTATGTGATTTTACGCGTCGTGATTGGGCGGCAAGCACCTTATGGGCAGACTATGTGACTTTACCGCGTCGAGATTGGGCCGGCAAGATACCTTTATGGGCAGACTATCTGACTTTATCGCGTCCCATATTGGGCCGGGCAGTATAGGCGTCCCTCCATAAAGGGCCGGATTATGTTATGCAAGGTAAGTAAGTTATATGGTAATGAACTTGACGGTTTTTCCTAAGCATGTACGTAAGAATGTGACTATAACTTTTATGTAAAAATGGGAAAAGATAATGAGGTACGATTAAGTTCACGAGATGGTAATGACACGGTAGGATCTGGTATTTACCCTTTTTATACTTGTTCCTGTCATTCTTTTGTACAGTTATGATTTGTTTATCAGACCTTATTTTTCGTTTCATATTCTGTTGTTATCGACTTCTTCGGGCTGCGTTCATGTCCGCAGTTTAGGTACGATTGTGGATCCGCGAGCTTAGGATCCCGATTCAAAGATTTTGAGATGGCTCCATGTTCGGAGTTGTCATGTCTATGTATATTCGTGGGTACGGGGCCTTGTCCCGTCATAGTATTTGTTCAAATCTTAGAGGTCTGTATTCATCTGTGGGATGGACTGGCTAGAGTTGTTTTTACATTGTTAAACAGTGTAGACCCTTTCGGGTAATTTTTATGTTATGGCAGCCTTATCGGCTTGGCCTTGGTTTAAAAAAAAAGGGAGTGTTATTTATCTTCCGCAGTTTTTTTATGTTGTATGATTAAAAGGGTGCCCAGGTAGGGCACCAGTCGCGGCCCGGGGTCGGGTCGTGACATTATCACAGTACAAAATCATAGAGTTATTAGAAATGTCATAGTCATCAAGCATATGTCGTAACCAAATCAGTTGAGCACAACAACTTCCGGCTGCCACATATTCGGATTCGACAGTCGAAAGTGACACGCAATTGTGTTTACGACTGTACCATGAGACTAGATTGTTGCCAAGATAAAAACAACCATCACTAGTTCTTTTCCTATCGTCGACATCACCGACCGAATCTGAGTCACTATACCTTGTTAGATTAGGATTAGTGTCTCTAGAATACCAAATCCCCAAGTCACTTGTACCGGCAATATATCGTATGATATGTTTCACGGTATTAAGATGAGATACCTTGGGACTGGCTTGGAACCTGGCGCAAACACACACACTAAACATGATATCCGGGTGACTGGCAGTAAGGTATAAAAGGCTTCATTATCATAGATCGATACAATGTTGAGTCAACATCTTGTCCAACATTGTCTTTACAAACCTGCTGCGTAGAGCCCATTGGAGTCTTCATGTGTTTAGCGTTTTCCAGACCAAACTTCCTAACAAGATTCTTGGCATACTTGCTCTGGGATACAAAAATCCCTTCTTCAACCTGTTTAATCTGCAAGCTTAAGAAAAATGTTAGTTCTCCAATCATGCTCATTTCAAATGTTGTCGACATAGCTTCGACAAATGACTTCAAGAGGGATTATTTAGTCGAGCCAAAGACAATGTCATCAACATAGATTTGAGCTATGATTACATATACTCTGTGTATCTTTATGAATAAAGTTCTGTCAGCTTCTCCACGGATAAAACCAAAATCAATAAGAAAGTTAGTCAAACGACCATACCATGCATGTGGTGCATGTTTTAAACCATACAAAACTTTCTTGAGCTTGTATACATGTTGTGGATGGTGAGGATCTTCGAATCCTTTTGGTTGTTCAACGTATACTTCCTTGTCCAAGTATCCATTGAGAAAGACACCTTTAACGTCCATTTGGTATAAGGTAATTTTCAAGTAACAAACAATGGCAAAAAACAATCTTATTGATTCAAGTCTAGACACAGGTGCAAAGGTCTCGTTGTAGTCGATACCTTCAACTTGTGTATATCCTTGAGTAACAAGTCGAGTTTTGTTTCTCACAATCTTCCCTAACTCATCTGATTTGTTTTTGTATATCCACTTAGTCTCAATAACATTGGTGTTGTTGGGTCGTGGTACCAAATCCCAAACCTCATTTCGGGTAAGCTGCTCAAGCTCATCTTGCATAGCTTGTATCCAAAAATTATCTTTCAACGCTTCTCCAATATTCTTAGGTTTCAATGTATATGTAAAACAAGAAAGACTAACATGTTGGTATATGGTGTACATGCACACATATCTTACCATCTCTCGGTAATTGACTGGTTCTTTCTCCCTCGTTCGCCTCTGCTAAAAAACTCCCCCTATCACTAGGTCGGGTGGATGGTTCATCTTAATCCTCGATGGATGGTCTCTTCTTACTTGATCATTCAGCTCCGTAGCAGACTCATCCTCGACCTCATTCCCTATGTTCTCTTCTTGAGGTTCAGATGTGACTTTCGGTGTTGGGTCGACATTTGGGTCAACATCTGATGCTTCAGTGATTTGCTCCTCTTCTACTGCAACCGCAATGTTGTTTTCTGAGGATCTTCCAGATATATCCAGTAGATCATCAAAAATCACATTGACAGACTCCTGAATGGTCTTTGTCCGAAGGTTGTATTACCGGTAAACATGACTATTCTGAGAGTAGCCGACAAATATCCCCTTGTCGCTCTTGGAGTCGAACTTGGCCAGTTTATCTCTGTCATTAAGAATATAGCACACACACCCAAAGACATGGAAATACCTCACAGTAGGTTTCTTTCCATTTAGCAGTTCATAGGGTGTCATTCTGGTCCCTGGCCGAAAGTAGACTTTATTACTTATGTGACATGCTGTGTTCAAGGCTTCTGCCCAAAACCTCTTTGATAATTGCTTAGAACTCAACATTACTTTTGCCATTTTCTGTAAAGTTCTGTTCTTTCTCTCGACAAACCCATTTTGTTGAGGTGTTTTTGGTGTCGAAAATTCATGGAATATGTCTTTCTTTTCACAAAATTTTGCAAAGGTTTATTTTCAAATTCCTTTCCATGATCAGATCTTATTCTGAAAATTGAAGAACATAACAAATTCCTAATTCTAGAGTAAAGAGTTTTAAACATCTCAAAGGTTTGATATTTATCATTTAAAAAATATATCCAAGTAAATCTGAAAAAATCATCAACAATCACATAAGAGTATCTCATTCATCCTAGGCTATCTACCTCAATTGGACCCATAAGATTCATATGCAATAATTGGAAACAATGAGACGTACCTGAATGTTGTTAGCGATTTATCCACACACTTAATGCAAGTGCACGTATCGTGACAAGTAATATAGTCTGGGTAAGACCGAATATCGTCTTCGGGGATTAGTGTTCAATTACCAATTTCTATCCTATGATATCTATTTGGTGATCAATATTTTGATGGTTGTTTGTATCTATGACTACTAAATAATTATAAAAGTTAACTAAATTACTTTACTTAAATCAGATATGATGGAAATAGGGCTTCCAATCTCCTCAACTATCCGCTCTCTTTAATCTTTAATGCAATGATAAAGGTTCTTCTTCTATATTGAGATAGCATGTTAACTAAGTCGTTTTATATTCCGGTTAGGATATATAAACACTCAACCCGATGCAGAACCCTTCTATCTTTCGATGATAAGATTTACCACAAAGGAGGATTAAGAACAATAACCTATTAAACTACACAAGTATCGGGGTACTTTCGTCCACAATTTTAACCTATGTTTATTCAACTATAGCATATTCACAATCTCCCCTTTCGGATCTCGATTAGAAATCATATATGTGATGATAATTAGTGATCAATTAATTACCAAGCAATCAAAGCAATTATTGTATAAATCTCATAAAGAAGTAACCAAAACCATGCATTAAATCATAAAACGAGGTTCAAGTGATTCGAATGGAAAACCCTAATTAAAGTTTAGCTCCTAGACATAGACATGCTAAGAACTAAAATATTATCCAACATAAACTGAAATAAATAAAGTAAGAAAAAGAATTACTCAAGAACAAGCCTCCAATCTTGAAGCTTTCAAGAACTATGTGTTGTGTAGAGTTAGGGATTGTGGAACCCTTCAAAAATCTGCACTAAGGACTTTTTATATCCTCCAAAAATGTTCCCAACTTTTCCCTCTTGGTCTTGGCCCATTCCCATTCGGATTTGGCTGAAAACCCGCGTCGGCGCCACGGCCCTGAGACCGACGTCGTGGCGCCGAAACTCCTGCAACTCATCAGATCTTTGGGCGCCGTGGCGCTTCTTTCGCTGATAGAGTGGCGCCACGGCGCTTCTTTCGCTGATAGAGTGGCGCCACAGCGCTGCCATGTCCTTCGTCCGGGGTGCCAATTTTTCGTTTCTTTTGGCTCTGGAACCTCTGTTTCTGCCCTCTTTTTGCTTATTTTCGCCAATGTGCCATTTTAAACCACTGTGACTCAAAAGAAAGAAAATCTATACTAACATGACACGTATTTATACAAAAAATGGCCAAAGACTAACTAAAAATGACTCAAAAGGTGTATATAAAATACGCCTAACAAACACCCTCAAACTTAACCTTTGCTCGCCCTCGAGTAAAGATCAGAAATAGAGACAAAGACACGAAAGAAAAAAAAATAAAATGACTCAAAGACACTGATCAATCTGCTGCACAATTGCCACTAGAAAAGCATGAAGGTTAGTAGGATAATATGCAGGAACATATAACATGGATTTTTAGCATTCTAAAATTCTTAAGTCAAATATTTCGCAAATTCAATTCAATCATTCTCAATGGACGTAAGAACCCTTAACCTATGCATGTCAAGATCAAAATTCTATGGCATCTTTACTTGCTATTCTCCACTAATCATGGGTACACATACTAGAGATCTTCATGGCTTTTCAGGGTTGTAATGTAGGCTTAGACAGGGGTAGGTAAAAAAAAATAGGCATTTAGGCTCAACTTACGTACCATAAGCTTGTTTTTCTTTCAACTCTTCCATTTTCTTTTGATTTCCTCTTTAATCTCGTACCTATCTTTCCCCTCTTTTTGTTTAGAGAGAATGAGGTGCATTATGAATAACAGGCATCCCCAAACTTAAGCTTTTGTATTTTTTTCATTGGGTGCATCAATTTTTTTTTTCACTTCTCTTTTTGTCCTTTTTCAATATTTTTTATTCCAAACATCTTAATTTTCCATTTATGGCACAATTATGGAATTATAGGGTGTCAAAGAAAAATCTTATATTTTGCTCAAAGGGGCTGACTAGGGATACAATTTTAATGTCAGGGATAAACAATGAATGGTAAGGAAAGGCTAACAAAGAAATGCATGAGTAATATCCCTAACATGTATATCCTAACTATTTCGCCTCAAATAACAAGTAAGCAGCCGCATAGGCCTAATCATTAACAAATGCATAAATCAAGCAAGATACCCCAAATAATTTGATTTCAAGAATTCTTGGCATATCTAACTTAAGCGTTCAGATATTCTGCTTCTAATTCCATTACATTATCCCACTTTTTTTCATTAGGCGTTTCAAGTAACTACAGCATGCATGATCATAAAAAAAAATAGACCCATATAAGACATATAAATAAATAATAACAAGACTCAAACACACAAAAATAGATTAAAAATAAACTATCAAAAATAAACTAAGAACCCCCCCCCCCACCCCCCACCCCCAAACTTAAATCACACATTGTCCCTAATGTGTGCAAAACTCAAAAATAAAAGAAAGACGGGACAACTTACAGACTTGTGGTTAAAAATGGTGGCGGTGGCGGCGGGTAATGCATGACAGATAATTTCAAGGTGGCGCCGCGGCTCTGCATGTCGGCGTCGTGGTGCCCAAAGTACTGCGAGGTCTGAGTACTCGGTGCCACGACCATGAGATTAGGCGCCGTGGCGCCCAAACTTCTGCGGCTCTCTGATTTTCCGGCGCCACAGCCCTGAGATTGAGCGTCGTGGCGCTGCTTTCGCTCCATGTTTTTTGGCCTTGTACCTAGAATCACAATATCAAAAACAATACCAGACGTGATACTGTTCTAACTAAGCTAAAAATACATAAATTTAAAACCTTGGGTTGTCTCCCAAGTAGCGCTGTCTTTAACGTCTTGTAGCCGGACGCAGGTTCCTCTTCACACTGGCTTGAGATGGGCCACAGAGCTCACATGTTCCATGTCATTTATCAAGTACGGTTTCAATCTATGTCCGTTCACTTTGAACGATGCTCCCTCTTTTCCTCTTATTTCAACTGCACCATAGGGAAATACTCTTTCAATAGTGAATGGGCCTGACCATCGAGATTTTAGCTTACCTGGGAAGAGTCGCAACCTTGAGTTGAATAAGATCACCTGTTGTCCTGTTTGGAATTCTTTAGGGATCAAGTTCTTATCATGTCATGCCTTGGTTCTTGCCTTGTAGATCTTTGCATTCTCATAGGCATTGTATCTGAATTCATCCAACTCACTCAGATGTAGCAACCTCTTCTGTCATGCTGCCTTGGCATCCATGTTCAGCTTCTTCATTGCCCAATAAGCCCTGTGTTCTAACTCCACCGGCAGATGACAAGCTTTCCCAAAAACCAATCGGTATGGTGACATTCCAATGGGAGTTTTGAACGTTATTCTATAGGCCCAGAGTGCGTCATCCAACTTGATAGACCAATTCTTCCTTGAGCTATCCACTGTCTTTTCCAGTACGCTTTTCACCGCCCTGTTTGAAATTTCAGTTTGCCCATTCACTTGAGGATGATAGGGCAGTGTGGTGCGGTGGTAGATTCCGTAGCGGCCAAGTAGTGTATCAAGCTTCTTGTTACAAAAGTGGCCTCCTTCATCACTGATGATGGCTCTGGGAGTACCAAACTTTGTGAATATGTTCTTTTGGAGAAACCTTTGGACTGTCTTACTGTCATTCTCTTTAGTGGCTACTGTTTCTACCCATTTGGACATATAGTCCACTGCAAGAAGAATGTATTGATTCTCAAAGGACGACGGGAAAGGACCCATGAAGTCGATCCCCCACACATCAAATAGCTCCACCTCCAAGATCCCATTCAGGGGAATTTCATTTTGCCTTGATATGTTCCCCGTTCGCTGACAACGATCGCAACCCTTCATAAAGGCATTGGCATCCTTGAATAGGGATGACCAATAAAACACACTCTGCAATACTTTGGGGGCTATCATTGATGCTCCAAAATGCCCACCACATTGTAAGGTGTGACAATGAGTGAGGATCTGGTGCATCTCATCTTCTGGTATGCAGCGCCTAATGACTTGGTCGGCGCAGTGCTTGTAGAGCATTGACTCCTCCCAATAGTAATGTTTTACCTCTTAGTGGAACCTCTTCACCTGTTGTCTTGTCAATCCTGGGGGTACTACCTTAGCTGCAAGAAAATTAACAAAATCGTGCGAGGTAAATTAAAGACAACGCTTACTTGAAACAATTTCTCATCTGGGAAGTGATCATTTATCTGCACATTCTTGGTATTCTGGCTCTCTTTGTTTTCAAGCCTTGACAGGTGGTCAGCAACTGAGTTCTCTGTCCCCTTCTTGTCATGGATTTTCATGTCAAATTCTTGTAATAGCAGTACCCATCAGATAAGGCGGGGTTTTGCATCATTCTTTGTCATCAAGTACTTTATGTCAGAGTGGTCTGTGTATACTATCACCTTATTGCCAATTAAGTATGGCCTGAACTTCTCAAATGCATATACTATTGCTAGCAATTCTTTTTCTGTAATGGCATAATTCAATTGTGCATCATTAAGGGTCTTGTTAGCATAGTAAATGGATCTGAATACCTTATCAACTCTCTGCCCAAGAACTGCTCCCACTGCATAGTCATTTGCATCACACATTAGTTCAAATGGGAGCTCCCAGTTTGGTGCAATGACTATGGGTGCTGAGATTAGCCTCTCCTTGAGTGTCTGAAAGGCGGCCATGCATTCCTTATTGAATTCAAAAGCAAATCCAGTCATTAGCAAGGTGGAAAGGGGTTTCGAAACTTTTGAGAAGTCTTTGATGAATCTTCTATAGAAACCAGCATGCCCAAGGAAACTTCGCACTTTGGCGATTAATCGGAGGTGGTAGATTTTCAATTACTGAAATATTTGCTCTGTCCACCTCAATACCTTGGTTGGATATTTTGTGTCCAAGGACAATCCCCTCTCTCACCATGAAGTGACACTTCTCCCAATTCAGCACAAGGTTGGACTTTCACACTGTGTTAACACTGCTTCCAAGTGCCTTAAACACTCGTCGAAAGAAGATCCAAAAACTGAGAAATCATCCATGAAAATCTCTATGGTCCTCTTCATCATGTCAGAGAAAATTGTCATCATGCACCTCTGAAAGGTGGCAGGTACATTGCAAAGCCCAAATGATATTTCTGAAAGCAAACGTACCAAAGGGGCAGGTGAATTTTGTCTTTTCCTGATCTTCTAGTGCTATGACAATTTGATGATAACCTGAGTAACCATCCAAGAAGAAATAATAGTTGTGCCCTGCAAGCCTATCCAACATCTGATCTAAAAAGGGCAATTGAAAGTGGTCTTTTCTGGCTGCCTTGTTCAACTTGCGGTAATCAATGCAAATCCTCCACCCAGTGACTGTTCTAGATGGAATGAGCTCAATCCTTTCGTTGGTCACCACTGTCATGCCACCCTTTTTGGGCACCACTTGCACATGACTCACCCATGCACTGTCAGAAATAGGATAAATTACCCCAGCGTCAAGCCATTTCATGATTTCTTTTCTTACTACCTCCTTCATGTTTGGATTCAGTCTCCGATGTGTCTCAATGGATGATCTGCTCTCACCTTCTAGACGGATCTTATGCATCGCTGTTGAGGGACTTATCCCCCTTATGTCTGCCAATGTCCATCTAATGGCACGATTGTGAGCTCTCGACACTCTCAGCAGCTTCTCAACCTCCACTGTGGATAGTTGACATGATACGATCACTGGTAAGGATTGGTTCTCATCTAGATATCGGTATTGAAAATGATCTGGCAGAGTCTTCAACTCTAACTCTGGGGCTTTTTCTGTGGATGTTACTGATCTCTCTGGCATCTGCCCTAGCTTTTCATATTTTTTCTTATAGCATTGCTCATACGAATCCATCCAATTTGCATACTCCATCAATTTCGGGTCATTGCTGTTATTCTCACCCCATTGGGTCAATACTTCTTCAAGCGCATCAGCACTCCTGACCCCATTTTCTGAAACTGCTTCTTCAATCATATCAGTGGCATAACAGTTGTCATTTGCCTCTGGGAAGGTTGTTGCTTGGAACACATTGAAAATCACCTCTTCTTCTTCCACACGAAGCCTCAGCTCACCTTTTCGAACATCAATGAGTGTCTATCCCGTGTCTAGGAATGGTCTGCCAAGGATAATGGGGGTCATGTCATTGTCTCTCATGTCTAAGATGATGAAATCAGCAGGAAAGATGAACTTGTCCACTTTAACCAACACATCCTCGATGACTCCTCTGGGATGGATGATGGAGCGATCAGCTAGCTGTAAAGTGATGTTTGTAGGTCTTGCTTCTCCCATTCCAAGTTTGCAAAGCACCAGATATGGCATCAAATTTATACCTTCCCCCAGATCACACAACGCCTTCTGACATTCAAACTTTCCTATAGTGCAAGGGATGGTGAAGCTTCCCGGATCTTTCAACTTCTGAGGTAACTTCCTCTGTAGGATGGCGCTGCATTCTTCAGTCAACAATATTGTTTTATGGACATCTATCCTCCACTTTTTACTGAGAATCTCCTTCATTAACTTTACGTAACTCGGCATCTGCTCTAGAGCCTCAGCAAACGGGATGTTGAGTTGTTGTTGTTTGACAACTTCCAAGAATTTAGAGAACTGCTTGTCAAGGGAACTTGTCTTTAGCCTCTGAGGATACAGTATCTTTACTTGGGGTGCGTCCACAACTGCTGTTAGTCCTCCTTGTTCCGGATGAAGGTCTCCAGCAACCACTACGCCTTCTGATCTTGCGGTGCCACGACCCTGAGATTCGGCGCTGTGGCGCCCAAACTCCTGCAAAGTCTCTGGACTTTCAGCGCCATCGAGCTGCTCAGTGGCGCCACAACGCTGCAAATCCTGCGAGCATTCTGTACCATCATTCTCTCGATACGGCGGTGGAGAGCTTGCTTCCACTGGTTCGTCATTTCTTAGGTCAACCGCCTGACATTGCTCTTTTGGATTCGCCCCAATATTTTCAGGGTGATTACCTTGTATTCTGTTGCTTAGCATGCCCGCGAGTTGTCCTATTTGTGTCTCCAAATTCTTTAGGGACACTCTTGCCTCATCCATGAACTGAGTTTGGTGCTTAGTTAGCCTGAGTATGGCCGCTCGCAACCCATTCTGCTCTTCCTGTGGGACATGAGGGTTACATTGTTGTTGATAGTTCTGTAACCCGTGATAGTAGTAGTCCATGTTTGTTGGATCCCTGAGATGAATCAAAACCAACAAACGAATCACGGCGCACGGTTCCACAAATAAAATAAAATAAAATAAAATAAAATAAAAACCAAATTAGAAATTAAGAATAGACAAATTGATATTGAACTACGTCAATCCCCGGCAACGGCGCCAAAAACTTGTTAGCGATTTATCCACACGCCAAACGCAAGTGCACGTCTCGTGACAAGTAATATAGTCTGGGTAAGACCGAATATCGCCCTCAGGGATTAGTGTTCAATTATCAATTTCTATCCTATGATATCTATTTGGTGATCAATATTTTGATGGTTGTTTGTATCTATGACTACTAAATAATTATAAAAGTTAACTAAATTACTTTACTTAAATCAGATATGGTGGAAATATGGCTTTCAATCTCCTCAACTATCCGATCGCTTTAATCTCTAATGCAATGATAAAGGTTCTTCTTCTATATTGAGATAGCAGGTTAACTAAGTCGTTTTATATTCCGGTTAGGATATATAAACACTCAACCCGATGCAGAACCCTTCTATCTTTCGATGATAAGATTTACCACAAAGGAGGATTAAGAACAATAACCTATTAAACTACACAAGTATCGGGGTACTTTCGTCCACAATTTTAACCTATGTTTATTCAACTATAGCATATTCACAATCTCCCCTTTCGGATCTCGATTAGAAATCATATATGTGATGATAATTAGTGATCAATTAATTACCAAGCAATCAAAACAATTATTGAATAAATCTCATAAAGAAGAAACCAAAACCATGCATTAAATCATAAAACGAGGTTCAAGTGATTCGAATGGAAAGCCCTAATTAAAGTTTAGCTCCTAGCCATAAACATGCTAAGAACTAAAATATTATCCAACATAAACTGAAAAATAAATAAAGTAAGAAAAAGAATTACTAAAGAACAAGTCTCCAATCATGAAGCTTTCAAGAACTATGTGTTGTGTAGAGTTAGGGATTGTGTAACCCTTCAAAAATCTGCCCTAAGGCCTTTTTATATCCTCAAAAAAACGTTCCTAACTTTTCCTTCTTGGTCTTGGCCCGTGGCGCTGCTTTCGCTGATAGAGTGGTGCCACGGCGCCGCCCTGTCCTTCATCCGGGGTGCCAAATTTTCATCTCTTTTGGCTCTGGAACCTCTGTGTCTGCTCTCTTTTTGCTTCTTTTCGCCAATGTTCCATTTTAAACCACTATGACTCAAAAGAAAGAAAATCTATACTAACATGACACGTATTTGTACAAAAATGGGCCAAAGACTAACTAAAAATGACTCAAAATGTGTATATAAAATACGCCTAACAGTTGTCTGTCATGTTGGACAATATTGTGAGAGACTCGGGTCTGCTTACCCTTCAAACAATCTTCACATAGTGTTTTATCTTTTGTATCCAGTCTGGGAATGCCTTTAACAGACTCAAACGAGATCAGTTTCTCCAAGGTGCCGTAGTTGACATGTCCCAACTTCTGGTGCCAAAGTGTCAAGTCACCTACCTTTGCGGAGTTGCACACCTCTTCTTTGCCTACTAGATAGCAGTTATATCCGGTTCGGGTTCCTAACATGACACACTTGTTTGCAGAATCTGTAACTTTGCATCCAAGTTTTTTGAATTTCACCTCTAGATCGTCATCACATAGTTGACTTATGCTAAGGAGATTAGCAACCAAACCTTCTACATGTATCACATTCTTCAGGGCTGGTACATTCGAAACATTAAGAGTTCCTCTACCAATAATCGTACTCTTACTTCTTCATCCAAATGTCACATACCCTCCATTGAATGCTCCATACTCCTTCAAGAGACTTTTAGTACCTGTCATATGATGTGAGAAGCCACTATCGAAGTACCAAGAACTTGTAATGTTAGTACGCAAGGCAGTTATGCACACATTATATTTTAAATTTAGTTTGGGTACCCACACCTTTTTAAACCCTGTCTTCCTTCCGCTTCTAGGATTGTTATTTTGAATGGTGTCAGTGATGTTGGGCAGCATTGGTGACAACACTTTAGGCAATAGGCTGAGAGCAGAATTTTGAAGCTTGTAGCAGTAGGGCATGAGATGTCCTGACTTTTTACAGAAGCTACATACAAACTTCGATCCAATCATAGTGCTCTGAGAGTTACAAGCATTTTGTTTGACGAATTTTATCCTCTCAGTTGGACTATGGATCCTGGAAGTATCAGTTTTTCTGAGAGAAGATAACCAAGCCCAGTCCTTGTGGAATTGCTGAAGTTCAAAATTTCATCCAGTTTGAAGGTTCCCATGCCTTTGAAACGCGGTCTCAGCTGTATACAGTCATGCACGAATCTTACCAAGCTCAAGGTCCTTCTTGGTAAGTGTCACCTCTAATCGGTTGATTGTGCCTTTCAAATTGTAGTTCTCAAGAGCCAATGATTTTGCTTTTGAGTTTAGTTGCTCATATGTAGTGATTAAGGCTTTACAAAGATTTTGATCCAAATCAGTAGCCTCAGAAAATAAATCCACTAAAACAATTTACATCAGAATAATCAAAGTAAACATACCTCTATGATGATGCAGACATTTCTGATGTGGCCTCCGATGTTGTTTCAGATGTTTGGTCAACATCGTCAACATCATCTTCATCGTCGGACAGTGAGTGTTCAAACATGGCTGCAAGCATTGCTTGTGGTCGTTCTTCTTCTTGATCTTCTTCTTCCTCTTCATTCTCATCATCACTGAGGGTTACCCATATGACCTTACCAATTTTCCTAAGGGTGATTGCACACTCTTTAGCGTAGTGTCCCCAACCGAAGCATGCATGACATTGCACTCCCTCGAGTTGTTTGGAATTGTAATTGGTTCCGTCGAAGTTGGATTTCCTTAGTGGATTGCGGTTTTTCTGCTCAGAAGGTGATATT
Source organism: Przewalskia tangutica (assembly GCA_029844215.1). Lineage (NCBI taxonomy): Eukaryota > Viridiplantae > Streptophyta > Magnoliopsida > Solanales > Solanaceae > Przewalskia > Przewalskia tangutica. Next base: position 130,500,905 of record CM056721.1, read on the forward strand.
GCTGGCTGCTTATTGAAGAGAGGGTTCTGATGCTTATTATAGTTGGCTTTGTTACGGTCAGTGTTGATCTTTCTCACCATAGAATTAAATCTACGGGTGAGTAAGGCAACAGTTGTATCGTCTCCCAGTTCCTCCAGGTTTTCTCCCTCAGTTTCCATTTCAGATTTCGAGGTTTGTCCTTGGAGTGCCAAAGTCTTGCCTTTATATAGATCTCTTTGACTCTTCATGTTTATCTCATATGTTTGAAAGATGCTCATTAAAGTGTGAAGATCCATAGTAGCAAGATTATGAGTCTCTTCAATAGCACAAATCTTAGTATTAAATCTTTCAGGAAGAGAACTGAGAGCTTTATCCACAAGTTGTGTGTTGGTTAATGGAAACCCAAACACTTGACATTGATTAGCAATGTCAATCAACTTTTCAAAATAGGATTTTATGTCATTAGACTATTCCATCCTTAAGCGCTCGTATTGACTCAAGATCATGCGAAACTTTGTACGTCGAACACTTGAGGTTCCCTCACAATGGGTCTGTAAGGTTTCCCAAGCATCATTGGCCGTTGTATAATTATGTATAAGCTTGAACATATAGAGATCCACCCATCCAGAATATCGCATTTAGGGCCTTTTCGTTAAAGCTTGCCGAGTTGATTTCTTCTTGGGTCCATTCAGACTCGGGTTTAGTGAGAACATCACCATCCTCGTCTGCTGGGTACTTGGGGATTACATAGCCTTCGGATACATATCTCTAGGCTCGAACATCAATGGATTTGATGTGCGAACGAAGTCGAATTTTCTAGTAGGCGTAGTTAGATCCGTCAAGTATTGAAAGTCTACCAACGTTTTGTAAAGCTGAGTCCATAGCCGAAATATTCAGAATCAAACACGTATTGTATCAAGTGAAGGCTCTGATACCATTTGTTGGGTCCCGTGGGCTACGGATTCGTAAAATGTAAGATTAAAAATCACAAAAACTAAGAATAACAAAAACAGTCTCTGGATGTTGCCTTCAATGTTGGGCCAACATCTGAGGCAACATTGTAATAAAATAGAATAAACCTTGTAGAGTATATGCAGCGGAAAAATTAAAGAGACACGATATTTATATTTTCAAGGGTATATATTAATATATCTCTTGATGGGCAGTGACCAAAAGAATTGTATAAATTATATACAATTACAAATAATTTCTTTTTACAGATTGAGCGTTACAAACGAAAAAAAATTACAAACAAAATAAAGTCGCATATTACAACCCTTGAAAGTCCTGATGATTTCTAAAGTGTACGTCTATGATTAGTGGAGAATAACAAGTAAACAAGTCTATAGCATTTTGGGAAAGATTGAATGAATTGACATGCATAGGTTAAGTGTTTGTATTTCAAGTGATCATGACATAATTAAATTTGCGAAATATCTAACTTGAAATTCTAGATTGCTAAATATTCATTCTGTGTAAGTTCTAACATATTATCTCAGTTTTCATCCATGATTTTGAGGAAACATTGCTATAGCTACTTGATCCATTTCATTGAGTCTGTTATTTGTTTTTGTTTTTGTTTAGTCCTTTACTCGAGGGCGAGTAAAGTGTAAGTTTGGGGGTGTTTGTTGAGTGTATTTTATACACTCTTTTGAGTCCTTTTTAGTTAATATTTTACTCTTTTATTTTGCGTTTAGTATAATATTAGGTTGTTTTTATTTCGTTTGTGTCACATCGGCCATACATGAGAAGATACTACTTTTGAGGATGAAATTGCATAAGAAAAGCCTAAGAAATGAAGCCTAAGAAGTCCCGGTAAGCACGAAAGAAATTTGACGAAGTCCGGACGAAAAAATGATGAAAAATTGCAAAAACCCGAGAAAAGACGCCACCAGCGCCGCGGCGCCAACCAGCAGCGCCGTGGCGCCTAAACTCCTGCGTGGTCTGCTGAATTTTAATGTTGCCGGCACCGCAGCACCAGCTAGCAGGGGCGAGGCGAGATTTTTCTGAATATGGGCCGAATTTCGTCGGTCCGAAATGTGATTTTTACATCTATAAGACCTAGGAATTATTTCATTATTATACTTTGGAGGCAAGAAAGGAGGCTACAAACTACAATTGGAGACATCAAATTGTTCAAGTTCTTTTCTTTCCTTCACTTTAAATTCAGTTTATGTTGGATATTAAATTAGTTCTTAGCATGACAATGTCTAGGAGTTAATCTCTTTATTAGGGTTTTCCGTCAATGCACATACAGTTAATGCATAGTTATTGATTTCTTCTTCAGCATATTAAGATTTATTCAATATTGTATTAATTGCTTGATAATTAACTGACCATTAATTGTCATAACTTATATGATTTCGAATCGAGATCCGAGAGGAGAGATTTGAAAATGCTGTAATTGTTTAGACATAGATTAAAACCGTGGACGAAAGTACCCCGATACTTGTGTAGTATTAAAGGTTATTGTTCTTAATCCTCCTGTGTGGTAAAATCTATCATAGAAATATAGAAAGTTTTTGTACAAGGTTGAATTTTTATATGTTCTAACCGGAATATAGAACATATTAGTTAACCTGTTATCCTAATAAGAAGAAGAGTCATTAGCATTGCATTAACACGTGAAAGAGTGGATATTTGAGGAGATTGAAAGCCCTATTTCTATCATAACTATTTTAAACCAAAGTATTATCATCTTTAATTTATTTTCTGCACTACGTTTAATCTTAATTATTAGTTCATACCAAACAAAAGAACGTTAACCAAATAGATACCATAGATTAGATACTCGGTACTTGATAAACCAGTCTCTGTGGACGATAACTCGGTCTTACAGATTATATTACTTGAACGATACGTACACTTGCGTAAGCATAGAGAAATATTGCAACAAGTTTTTGGCGCCGTTTCCGGGGACTGACGTACTATCAATATCGAATTAGCTAATCTTATTTCTAATTTGGTTTTTATTTTTTGTTTTATTTTATTTTATTTTTATTTTAGAACATTTTTTCTTTGATCTGTTTACTTGTTTTTTATCGATTTCAGGAACTTAGTCTATGCGAAGTAGGAGAGGAACAAACACTCATATTCCACTGAATCCTGAGATTGAGAGATTGTGTTGACATAACATAAAAGACAAAAGAATTATTGATTCTTTAGCAATGGAAAATCAGCAAAACAATAATATGGGGAATGTTGAGTTTCCGGATGTAATGAGACAAGTCCAGCATCCTGCAGAAAGGAGCTTAGGGGACTATATGATGCCTACAATTACAGGGGTGCAGACTTGCATCAGGATTCCAGCTGTGGAAGCTAATAATTTTGAGATCAAACCAGCAATCTTGCAAATGGTACAAGGTTCAGTTCAGTTTGGGGGGCTACCGTCCGAAGATCCCCATTTGCATCTAGCAAATTTGCTAGAGCAGTGTGCAATATTTAAGTACAATGGTGTTAATGATGATGTCATTCGGTTGAGACTCTTCCCATTCTCACTCAGGGATAGAGCAAAGAGCTGGTTGAACTCATTGCAGGTGAACTCCATTATCACATGGCAAGACTTGGCCCAGAAGTTTTTTGCCAAACTCTTCCCTCCATCTAAAGCAGCAAGGCTCAGAGGTGAGTTGAATAACTTCTATCAGCTGGAGGGAGAATCACTATATGATGCATGGGAGCAGTTTAAAGATTTACAAATGAAGTGCCCGCATCATGGGATAGAGAAGTGGATGTTAGTCCGCATATTATACAATGGATTGTGTGGTACTACGCATATCATTATTGATGTTGCAGCAAGAGGGACGTTCATGAGAAGGAGTGTCAATGAGGCACATGATTTGCTAGAAGATATGGCCATAAACAACCATTAGAGGGCCGATAAGAGAGCAATGAACAGCAGGAAAGTGGTTGGGATTCATGAGTTGGATGTTATAACTGCACTAACTGCGCATGTTACCACTTTGACAAAGAAGATGCAGCAGAGTACCATGTCAGTAAAAGTTGTCCAGACACCAGTGAGTTGTGAAATTTGTGAGGGGTCCCCATACTTTTGATAGGTGTACAACAGTGGACCCAAATAATGTGCCTATGAAGCAGGTTCAGACAGTTGGGAATTTTCAGAGGCCCTACAACAATGCGTTCTCCAACACATTGTTACACCCCGTAAATTCAAGAGAATAAGTTAATAACGTACGAAGGGAAATAATATTTGAATTTGGAAAGTTAGGTTGGCAAAAATGTTGCAGGCAGACTTTCAGTCAACTTTGGAGCGGTATATCTCCTAGTTCTTTAGGAATTTTGAGGTGTTTTAAAATACTAGTATGAAGTTCATTGATTCTAGTTTCCAACGCAACAAACCGTTCGTCGATAGGACATCGAAGTAGAAAGTTATGGAAGTTACAAGTTCAAGACGCAATGAGTAAAGTATTTTGGTCGGGGCTACAGTGGCCGCGCACGGATATCTGAAAGTGCTCTGAAGTTGCAGCGCCGCGGCGCCGGAATGAAGGGTCGCGGCGCCGGAATGAAGGGTCGCGGCGCCGGAAGTGCTAAAGCTCTCGGAAGTTGCAGCGTCGCGGCGCCGAGGCGGAGTTTTTGCGAAAACTGGGGGAAAAATCAGATATTTTCTTTTAAAAAGGCCATGGGAGGGTGACAAGTGTCCCCCCCCCCATCTGATTTTTGCATGTCCTATTTATTGACCAAGTCTTCATTCTTGAAAGCTCTCCCGTCTCTCTAAAATTAAATCCATCTCCCTTCTCTCTAGAAATTCAAGAAGAAACCAAGGCCTAGAGGAAATTTTCAAAAAAAAATGGCAAGAAGGAAACTTGTTGGCAAGCTTGTAGGAGTTTTGTGGAGGTGATTGTGGAAAGAAGACAAGTGAAATTTGTTGGATTAATTTGGGTAAGCTCTAAGGTAACAATCCCTTCTATTTTGCTAGTAAATTGTGTTGTATGTGTGGAAGAAAGGATTTGTAGTTGTCAATATTACTCTTAGATATATTGCATGTAGGAATTGGATAAGAATTTGGATTAAAAAGAATTGGATAAGAATTTATGTTGTTTTACCTCAAAGTTGCCGAATTGGACCTTGTAGTTTGTACTAGTTTGATATCAATTGTGGGGCGGAATTTTACACGTCTAGTAGGCGTGTAATCCCCTATTTGTTACCTGCATTGTGAGCCTTAAAGATGGCATGTTTGGTTATTGAATTCGGCCTTGAAAAAGGTGGCAAAGTATGTAGAAACAAAGGAAGTGTTGTCCAATTTTCCGTAGAATAAGGGACTTTTCAATTAGAATGTTCTACGTTGAAGCTAGAAGCTAATGGACGTATTATGGTCATTATAGGTTGATATACTACGTGCGGTATATTGGACTTGCGAGTGGATTGACCCGAAGAGGTATGTGGAACTTTCTTATCTCTTGAGCATGAGTAGTTATAACTATATGGTACGGTAGACGTACGTGATTTAAATGAAGTAAAGTCATTGGATATATTTGATTTGTTTTAAGGGTGTCTAGTTGGTTGAGTTAGAGAATTAACTCACTTGTCCTTAAGGAAAGGTTATAAGAATGGTTTATCCTAATAAGGTAGACAAGGATTTCTTGACATGAAAAAGTATAGAATACTTGATTTAGAAAGTATTGATTCTTGAACTATTTTAAAGATAAGAGACCTGATTTCTAAGTTAAGAAACTTGTTTTCTAAAGTTAAGAGACTTGAAGTATTTTTGAAAGTTGTGTAACTTGATTTGAAGTACAAGTCTCTTGGTCATAAAAAGAAAAACGTTGTCTAAGACATAAAGAGTTATAACGGCTTTATGTGAAGTTGGTTATAATAACTTTATGGAAGGTCAGAGGAACGGTTTTCTTGAGTAAGGTAAACACAGATGAAAGAATCGAAATTAAGAAGGGCAATTTGATTTAAAGGCACCAATTGCTTAAAGCTTAAGGAAAGGGTCACTTGATTTAGAAGCCAAAAGGTTATATTTTTAAGAAGTGTAGTGACTCGTTGAAATATAGATAAGCCTTGATACTGCGGGTGTTGGTATCTTGGGGTTTTATGTGAAAAGGGATCTTTGAAAAGAATAGAAGTACATAGTACTATGGGTTAATTTCCCCGGACTTGTTGGGTGATATGAAAGTGCCATGAGGTCATAAATGAGATCCATTTTGTATATTAATGAAAGTCTAAAGAAGTTATGAGTTTACTTGGACGTACCGATAGTGATGTGGGATTCCACGGGTATGCTTCCATTGTCTTAGTATGAGTTACCTGGACGTACCGACAGTGATGTGGGATTCCACGGGTATGCTTCCATTGTGGTTGATCCTTGGACATGCTTACGATGAGGGATTCCGAGGCATGCGACCAGGACGCGGGTTAACTTCCCGGATACGGTTATTACTCCATGGATTAGCTCTACATGAAGACATGTACCCGAGATGAGGGATTCCACGGGCATGTGATATACGATCATTACCCCATGAATTAGCTCCCCATGAAGTCATGTACCCGAGATGAGGGATTCCACGGGCATGAGATATATATATTTATATGTGTTGTATATGTGTACGCCGACAGTGAGGTAGGATGCCACGGGCGCGTCACATGGTTGTATTTTACTCTTCGGTTGTCGGCAGTGATGGGGGATTCCACGGGCAGAGGATATGTGTATATATGTGTTGTATGTGGGTACGACGACGGTGAGGTAGGATGCCCCGGGCGCGTCACATGGTTAGCTATTATGTTTTGATATTTAAGGGCTGGTGTTCATAGCCCTGGTGTGACTATGGTTCATATGTTGAAACAGGTTGTACAGGTTAAAACTGACTTTCATTACTTTCACTTCGATAAGGCATAGTGTACTGTTAATTGGGTTATCATACATGCCTTCAGCTTTATTTTTTTTTACTATTATGATTTAAATTACAGTACTTTCAGTTTTGCATACTTGGTACATGTTGTACTGACCTCCTTCGGGGGGGCTGCGTTCATGCCGCAGGTTAAGGTACATAGCTTGCTGATCCGCACTCTTAGGATCACTGTTCAGTTCTTGGAAAGCTTCATTTCTCCGGAGGCTTGTCTTTGGTACGGTTCCCTGAGGTTGTAGACTTTTGTACATTCATGGGGTATGGCGGGGCCCTGTCCCGCCACTGTTGTTTATCCTAGAGGTCTGTAGTAACATTTGTGGTTTGGGCTGTAAGAACAAGTTGTACTGTCTTACTTTTGGCTATGTATATTTTATGGAAGGCGGCCTTATCGGCTAGCCTGTGATGTTATCATCTAAAGCATGCTTATGTGTTGTGTATGTTCCGCTGCTATTCTCTGATGTTTACCTGAGAGGGTGCCTGTGTAGGGCACCGCCGCACTGGCCTGGTCGTGACAAAAAGTGGTATCAGAGCAGTTAGTCCTCGGAAAGTGTCTACAGACCGTGTCTAGTAGAGTCTTGATTATCGGTGTGTTGTGCACCACATCTATAATCAGGAGGCTACAGGATATTTAGGATTGGTTTCCATTCTTCTCTCTCAGAGATCGTGCAGTAGAGCTGTCCTACTAGGCTGAATCCTCTCTGACCTATTCTTATGTATCAGTTATGCCTCCACGGAGGGCGACCAGGGCCCAGAAGGGCAAGGCGGCAGAAGGAGCTGCTAGGGGTACACAGAGGGTTACCGGGACTCGGGCCCAGACTATGCCGGAGGTTATGGGCGGATCGGCGAGTTCAGCCACGCCGGCAGTGTTAGAAGAGCCGAGAGCGGCCGTAGCCCCAGAGATTCCGATACCTGAGCCTCCAGTTCCGCAGCCAGGGGCAGAGTATAGGGATTATGGAGAGCAGATCAGGTTATTGACTAGCATTGTGGCAGGGCAACGCCGACAGGAGCCGGTAGCTAACCCTAGAGCCGACAGTTTGAGGATTCGGGACTTTCTGAGTTGTAATCCACCCGAGTTCTATGGTTCGAGGTCTGAGGAGGATCCTCAGGAGTTCATTCGGCAGGTGCAGCGGACTATGCAAGTGCTTAGGACCTCGGAGACGGAGTCCGTTGTGTTAGCTTCTTATCGGTTACGCGATATTGCGTTGAACTGGTTTGAGTCGTGGGAGCTGTCTAGAGGTGTGGGTGCTCCTCCATCCAGTTGGGATGAGTTCACGGAAGCCTTCCTCGATCACTTTTTGCCGCCTGAAACGAGGAGAGCCCGCTTGGCTAGGTTCTTGGCATTGAGACAGAATGGGAGGACCATCAGAGAGTACAACCTGGAGTTTGACTCATTGGCCAGGTATGCGCCCACTATTATGGCAGACATGGCGGACATAGTTCACCGCTATGTGATGGGGCTAGACCGTTATATGGTTACTGCATGTCTGGGAGTGGCTCTTCAGCCAGGTATGGATATTTCCAGGATGCAGGCTTATACACAGGGATTGAAGACAGGGAGAGAGAGGGCCAGCCAGGTCCAGTCCAGCCCAAGAGGGCCAGGACGGTAGGGTTTCAGGATAGCTTTCGGGGTGGGCAGCCTCAGCAGCAGGCTGGATCTACATTTTTGCCGACGCAGAGTGCCCCTTCCCGGTCTTCCGGCGGGTGGTTTGACCGCCGGGGATATTCGGGAGCAGGTCAAGGCTCCAGGTGCCGCAGTTCACAGTGTCCGGCGGCAAGAGCTGCGAGGCCACCTTTGCCTCGGTGTGGTCATTGTGGTAGATCTCATTTTGGGGAGTGTCGGACTAGGTCGACAGCTTGTTATGCTTGTGGCCAACAGGGCCATTTGGCGAGCGACTGTCCGACCAGAGGTGGCACTGGTGGGATAGCACAGTCTATTGGATCAGTTGCGGGTTATTCGCCTTCAATGACTAGGCAGGATGTTCATGCACCAGCAGGCCGCGGCAGAGGTCGTGGTAGTAGTTTTCAGTTTCAGCGGTCCTTTGACCCGCCCATGTGATTTCAGGTACATCTATGACCCTTTAAATACTTGTATGCATTGATAAGGTGGTGGTATGATGGAAGGTCATGAACGGATAATATTAAGGTTATGTATGTATGGTAGAAGTAGGTTGGAAGTACGATAAGATAATCCTTTTAGGCCTTGAATGGGAGTAAAATAGCATTGGTGCACCCTTGGGATCTGTTTCCTTGTTTGATAGTGATGGATGGATATGTGTGTGCGATATCTTAGGACCATAGGTGGCATAATGAGGTTCCATTAGTGTAAAGTACGAGGATGTACCGAGGAATATTAAATTGACTCCAAAAGAACATTCGGGGACGAATGTTTCTAAGGGGGGGAGAATGTTACACCCCGTAAATTCAAGAGAATAAGTTAAGAACGTACGAAGGGAAATAAGATTTGAATTTGGAAAGTTAGGTTGGCAAAAATGTTGTAGGCAGACTTTCAGTCCACTTTGGAGAGGTATATCTCCTAGTTCTTTAGGAATTTTGAGGTGTTTTAAAAGACTAGTATGAAGTTAATTGAGTCTAGTTTCCAACGCAACAAATCGTTCGTCGATAGGACATCGGAGTAGAAAGTTATGGAAGTTACAAGTTCAGTACGCAAGTATGGCAGCCTGGTCCAGGCTGCCAGTACGCCGACGCAGGTCGCAGCCGGATATACGGAAAAGTGCTCTGAAGTTGCAGCGCCGCGGCGCCGGAATGCAGGGCCGCGGCGCCGAGGCGGAGTTTTTGCGAAAACTGGGGGAAAATCAGATATTTTCTTTTAAAAAGGTCATGGGAGGGTGATGTGTCCCCCCAACTGACATTGATGTCCTATTTATTGACCAAGTCTTGAAGACTTGGTCATTCTTGAAAGCTCTCCCTTCTCTCTAGAAATTCAAGAAGAAACCAAGGCCTAGAGGAAAATTTCAGAAAAAGTGGCAAGAAGGAAACTTGTTGGCAAGCTTGTAGGAGTTTTGTGGAGGTGATTGTGGAAAGAAGACAAGTGAAATTTGTTGGATTAATTTGGGTAAGCTCTAAGGTAACAATCTCTTCTATTTTGCTAGTAAATTGTGTTGCATGTGTGGAAGAAAGTATTTCAAGAATCCTAATAAGGTAGACAAGGATTTCTTGACATGAAAAAATATAGAATACTTGATTTAGAAAGTATTGATTCTTGAACTATTTTAAAGATAAGAGACCTGATTTCTAAGTTAAGAAACTTGTTTTCTAAAGTTAAGAGACTTGAAGTATTTTTGAAAGTTGTGTAACTTAATTTGAAGTACAAGTCTCTTGGTCATAAAAAGAACAAAGTTGTCTAAGACATAAAGAGTTATAACGGCTTTATGGAAAGTTGGTTATAATAACTTTATGGAAGGTCAGAGGAACGGTTTTCTTGAGTAAGGTAAACAAAGATGAAAGAATCGAAATTAAGAAGGGCAATTTGATTTAAAGGCACCGATTGCTTAAAGCTTAAGGAAAGGGTCACTTGATTTAGAAGCCAAAAGGTTATATTTTTAAGAAGTGTAGTGACTCGTTGAAATATAGATAAGCCTTGATACTGCGGGTGTTGGTATCTTGGGGTTTTATGTGAAAAGGGATCTTTGAAAAGAATAGAAGTACATAGTACTATGGGTTAATTTCCCCGGACTTGTTGGGTGATATGAAAGTGCCATGAGGTCATAAATGAGATCCATTTTGTATATTAATGAAAGTCTAAAGAAGTTATGAGTTTACTTGGACGTACCGACAATTATGTGGGATTCCACGGGTATGCTTCCATTGTCTTAGTATGAGTTACCTGGACGTACCGACAGTGATGTGGGATTCCACGGGTATGCTTCCATTGTGGTTGATGCTTGGACATGCTTACGATGAGGGATTCCGAGGCACGACCGTGACGCCGTTAACTTCCCGGATACGGTTATTACTCCATGGATTAGCTCTCCATGAAGACATGTACCCGAGATGAGGGATTCCACGGACATGTGATATACGATCATTACCCCATGGATTAGCTCCCCATGAAGTCATGTACCCGAGATGAGGGATTCCACGGGCATGAGATATATATATTTATATGTGTTGTATATGTACGCGACATGCAGGTAGGATGCCACGGGCGCGTCACATGGTTGTATTTTACTCTTCGGCTGTCGGCAGTGACGGGGGATTCCACAGGCAGAGGATATGTGTATATATGTGTTATATGTGGGTACGCCGACGGTGAGGTAGGATGCCCCGGGCGCGTCACATGGTTAGCTGTTATGTTTTGATATTTAAGGTCTGGTGTTCATAGCCCTGGTGTGACTATGGTTCATATGTTGAAACAGGTTGTACAGGTTAAAACTGACTTTCATTACTTTCACTTCGGTAAGGCATAGTGTACTGTTAATTGGGTTACCATACATGTCTTCAGCTTTATTTTTTTTACTATTATGATTTAAATTACAGTACTTTCAGTTTTGCATACTTGGTACATGTCAGATCGACCTCCTTCGGGCCGCTCATGCCGCAGGTTAAGGTACATAGCTTGTTGATCCGCACTCTTAGGATCACTGTTCAGTTCTTGGAAAGCTCCATTTCTCCGGAGGCTTGTCTTTGGTACGGTTCCCTGAGGTTGTAGACTTTTGTACATTCAGGGGGTATGGTGGGGCCCTGTCCCGCCACTGTTGTTTATCCTAGAGGTCTGTAGTAACATTTGTGGTTTGGGCTGTAAGAACAAGTTGTACTGTCTTACTTTTGGCTATGTATATTTTATGGAAGCGGCACTTGCTCGGCTTGTAATGTTATCATCTAAAGCATGCTTATGTGTTGTGTATGTTCCGCTGCTATTCTCTGATGTTTACCTGAGAGGGGTGCCCAGGTAGGGCACCAGTCGCGGCCCGGGGTCGGGTCGTGACACACATATAATCAGGGGTGGAGAAATCACCCAAATTTTCATGGAAGAATGAACAAGGGCAGCAACCATAGTTTCTGGCATCATCTTCACAGCAGTTCAACCCACCAGCCCCACAAGAGAAGTCAGATGACATAAAAGCAGCACTGTTGACATTGGCCAACTCTCAAACTCAATTCATGGCGGAAACCAGGTCCTCACTTTCATCCTTTGCCAATACTCAGACCAAATTTATGGCAGAGACCACTCAGTTCATGACAGAGACTAGGTCATCTATCAGAAATTTGGAAACACATGTGGGACAGCAATACAGTGATGAATCCAAGGGAACAATGTCAGGCGATCAACTTGAGAAGTGGGAAGCAGTTAGAGCAGGTTGGATCCCAACCAGTGGTGGAGAAGGAGAATACAATTGAGGTAGAAAATGAGGGGGTTACTGATGACCGCCCTATTTTAGAGAAGGCTTCACCCGCAGTGATGAAGGAGTATACATACAAAATTTCTTACCCTCAAAGACTATAGAAGAAGGTTTTGGATAAGCAGTTTTCAAAATTCTTGGAGGTATTTAAAAAACTACACATTAACCTTCCTTTCATTGAAACCTTGGAACAAATGTCAGCTATGTGAAGTTCATGAAAGACATCCTGTTTAAGAAAAGAAAGCTGACAGACTATGAGACAGTAGTTCTAACAGAGGAGTGCAATGCTATTCTGCAGAAGAAACTTTCCCCTAAGTTGAGAGACCCAGAGAGTTTCACCTTACCTTGCACTATAGTGACATGTAAGCGGGCGTTGTGTGATTTGGGGGCAAGTATCAATCTTATGCCCCTCTCTGTGTTTAAAAGACTTGGTTTGGGGGAAGCAAAACCAACCACAGTCAATTTGCAGCTAGTTGGTCGCTCTATCGTACATCTCAAAGGAATAATTAAAGACGTATTGGTGAAAGTGGGCAAATTTATCTTACCTGCTGATTTCTTCATTATGGATATGGAGGAAGATGAGAATATGTCAATGATACTTGGGAGACCATTCTTAGCCACAGGGAGAGCCCTCATTGATGTTGAAAAGGGGGAGTTAAAGCTCAGAGTCCAAGGTGATGAAATGGTATTCAAAGTTTGCAGATCACTTTCTAAGCCACAAGCCAATGTTTTTCTATTGGGGTAGTTGACGAGGTTGTTCCTGAGAAAAGTCTCACAAGTACTGATGCTCGTGAGGTCCCATTAAAACAGTATGCAGAACAGGAGAGTAAAAATTATGAACCAGCAAATGATGAAAAAGGAATAAACTCTTCTAACCTTAGCCCTGTGAAGAAGAAAAGGATGAGGAGGAGGAGGAAGAGAATGATGCTGAAATGGATATGCGGAGGGGACACTCTACCCCCTTGATTGAGTAAGAAAATTGCATCCGACTAAAAGACGTTAAAGACAGCGCTATTTGGGATGCAACCCAATGTTTTAATTATGCTATTTCAATTCTTGTTTTAGTTTGTTCTATTTTGTCTTGAACAGTCTCACGGTATTGGTTTCTTGTCTTATGTTTTTGGATGTCAGGTGGTGCTGAAATTCGAAAAATTGAGCACAGCGTCGTGGCGCCAAAATGCAGGGCCACGACGCTGAAACTGCAGAGAGGATTTTCGTGCACATCGCCGTGGCACCAAAATGCAGGGCCACGGCGCCAGAAGTTCAGAAAGCCCAGATGCTGTGCAATTTCAATAATTTCCTCCCAGGCCTCCGTTATGACCGCTGTATTATGTCAGTAAGTTGTCCCTTTATTTCTAGTCTTTACACATTGAGGACAATGTGTCGATTAAGTTTGGGGTGTCTTATTTTGTTTTGTTATTTTGTTTTGGGTCTTTTTGTTTTCTTTTGGATGTGTTTTATGTGTTTGTGAGTCGTAATTTTTTTTATGGATCATATATGCTATAGTGGCTGAAGATATTGAGTGGATTAAGTGGATAATGTAATGGAATTGAAAGCAAACAAATATGTGTGTTTAAGTTAGATATGCCAAAAATTCATGACATCTAATTATTTGGGATATTTTTGCTTAGCCTATGTGTGTCAGTTATGGAAAGAAAGGTTGAAAAAATGTCTAGAACACATGTTTGCTTGTTATTTGAAGCGAAATAATTAAGATATACATGTTTAGGGAAATGATTCAGACATTCTTTGATAGCCCTTCTGACCGTTCACTACCTACCCTGACATAAAATATATCACTAGTCAGCCCCTTTGAGCCTAAATAATATCTTTGTTTGACACCCTATGATTCATCTGTTGTGTCATAAGTAATAATGGAAAAGTATTGGAATGAGAAGTGTTGAAAAAGCAATAAACAGAGAATGAAAATTTAATGCACCCCAATGAAAAATATGCAAAAATTTAAGTTTGGGGGTGCTTGTTATTTATAATGTGTCTCATTCTCTCAAAAGAAAAAAGGGGAGAAAATAGGTATGAGACTAGAAAGAAAGTCAATAAGAAGGAAAGAGGGGTTGAACGAAAAATGCTTATGGTACGTAATTTGAGCCTAAATGCCAACTTTTACCTACCCCTGTCTAAGCCTACATTACAACCCTTGAAAGTCCTGATGATTTCTAATGTGTACGTCTATGATTAGTGGAGAACAACAAGTAAACAAGTCTATAGCATTTTGGAAAAGATGGAATGAATTGACATGTATATGTTAAGTGTTTGTATTTCAAGTGATCATGACATAATTGAATTTGCGAAATATCTAACTTGAAATTCTAGATTGCTAAATATTTATTCTGTGTAAGTTCTAACATATTATCCCAGTTTTCATCCATAATTTTGAGGAAGCATTGCTATAGCTACTTTATCCATTTCATTGAGTCTGTTATTTGTTTTTGTTTTTGTTTAGTCATTTACTCGAGGGCGAGTAAAGTGTAAGTTTGAGGGTGTTTGTTGAGTGTATTTTATACACTCTTTTGAGTCCTTTTTAGTTAATATTTCACTCTTTTATTTTGCGTTTAGTATAGTATTAGGTAGGACTGGCCAGTGGGCCGGGCCGGGCCCACCGGGGTCGGGTTAAGCGGGGTCAGGGCGGGGTCGGGGCGGGGTCGAGCTGGGGCGGGTCGGGCGGGACCATGCGTGTCCGTCCGGTCCCGATCCGCTGGGTAAGTCGGGGCGGGTCGGGGCCTGGTCGGTCGGGACGGGGCAGATGCAGCGGGTTTTGATTTTTTTTTTTTTTTTTTAATTTTTTCACTAAATTAAAAATACTAAATTACTAACAAAGTAACAATAACATATACTTGTCATATAGTCATATACATATACTATAATATTATAGACTTATAGTATTATAATTATAGTATTATACTCATATATATAATATATTTATAAACTATAAAGTATAAACTATAACAGTATAAACTATAAACTATAAAGTATAAACTAAATAATTAAACAAAGACAAGAAGAGTGTAAAAAAAACATCCCAAGGTTGTTTTTGTGCCTCTTATATTATTAATTATTTCATTGAAATATACAAGATTCAAAATTACAACATTGTAGTGTACTGTTGTTGAAAAAAATTGCAAAAGACATAGAAAAATTAAAAAATTGCAATGAAATAAATTACCAATTTGAAAATATTTTTTCTAGTTTCTTTATAATTTCTTGTGGTTCTTGGTTGGAATTGGTATATCTTGGTCAAATTGTTCCACGCCGCTACTCATGCCTTGAGATAAAATGTCGTTGTAGTTGTCGTCTTCTTCGTTAATCTCTGGTTGACCGCACCTCGCCCGCTCGCTTGTATCCAATCTCTGAATAGTACCGCCATCTCCAAGTCGCCTCGGCTAATAAGTTCTGCGTGCTCTCTATTTGAAATCGCTTTGCGAAAAAGCGCTTCGTGCGATTGATGACGACGAATGTTCAAAATATCTCGCCATCATTGAAAGTGTCGAAATGTCTTCTCATTCGCTCCAATATTTCAGCAAGTCTTCCTTTCCTTCTTCATTGATAATCGCTTGGTAAGGTAAATTACCTGCAAAACAAAAACATCGAACTTCGTTAATTTGGTTAGCTTGGTACCACCGCACATTCTATTTACGAGGCTTTCAATAGAACTAATACTACTAGCCCTAAACATCATGCCTTTTAGCTTTGTGTTGAAGAAGAAGAAGATGGTACAAAAGTCGGTTGGTTACTAGCACTTTCTTGCTGGTAATGCCGATATACTTTTTTGCATTCATCTTCTACGTTATTCAACACTTCTTCTAGCGTTAGTTCAATAGGTGGCTCAACATTTAAATTTTTGGGAGTTGGAGGTGGTAGTACGTCCATACAGTTATAAATATTTTCAATAAGACTTTTACAACCCTCTACTTTAATAGTCGGGTTTAATACAGCACCAATAATATAAATAGGGGGAATAGGAATAAAATATTTCTTTAATTTCATAAACATTTTTTAATAGCTGCAGTATAGGCAGGTTTTTCCATATATTCTTTAAGAAGTAAAAATATTATAGCTATATAAAACAACATAGTTGAAATAGTAGGATAATATAAAGTAGAAAATTCTTTTGTTGCTCGTTGAAAATTTTCTAAAAATACAATAAGTTCTCTAATTTTCTCCCAATCATTATCCACAATCATATCATTTGGATTTTGATTATGGGCGTTAAAAAATAAAGTAATAGGTTTTCTATAGTCATAAGCAACAACTAGTTGGTCATATAAAGAATTTCACCTAGTTGGTACTTCTTCGGGAATTTTTCTGTAAGATAGTCCACAATCGTGGCAAGTTTTTTTATATTCTTTTCTCTGTTGAATTCTATTATTTTTAAAAATAAAGTGTATAGCAAATTGTATTTTTTCAAGAATATCTTGAAAAAGTGAAAGACCATCCTTTACAACTAAGTTATAAATATGGCACGCACATTTGATATGAAAATGTTTTGGAAAAGACGGAGTTAAAACATCTCTTAAAATACTAATAGCAGAATTGTTAGAAGATGCATTATCTAATGTAATACTCATAACTTTATCGGTTATTCCGTAATAATCGCAGACTGAATAAATATTTTCAGAAATAAACTCACCAGTGTGCCTACTATCTATATATCTATAT
Source organism: Przewalskia tangutica (assembly GCA_029844215.1). NCBI lineage: Eukaryota > Viridiplantae > Streptophyta > Magnoliopsida > Solanales > Solanaceae > Przewalskia > Przewalskia tangutica. The sequence continues at coordinate 130,517,784 of CM056721.1, forward strand.
GCTAAAATACGTTTTTGCATAGACCATTTATAATCTATCCAATGACAGGTTACCGTTAAATAATCATGGTCGTTAGTACTACGACCTATATCAGAAGTTAGAGCGACTTTGCAATTTAAATGATATAATGCATAACGTAAATACTGTTGATATTCATGTGCAAATTTAAATACATCTCTTTTAACAGTTGATCTAGGAAAACCTTTATAAGCAGGATTTTTATACATATATCTAATATAATGAATAAAACCAGGAGATTCAGGAAATGAAAAAGGCAAACCCTCCACAGCAACTAATTTTGCTAGTGATTCCCTATCTTTATGTTTATCGTATTTAGGGCCTACAACTCCCCCCGTCATAGGGTTAATTTGACCCTGTACTTTTTCTGAAACAGTATGTGAACCTTGTTCCGATTGAGAGGACGCTTTCTCACCATTTTTTTCAATCATGTATTGGGCATGCAAGGCTTTGTGTTTTTGCAATAGGTGTCTTCCTAAACCCCCCGTCCCACCATGACCTTGTCCAGTTTTAAAAGAATAAACATTTTTACAAGTTTTACATACAGCTACTTGATTAGCTACGTCCCTGTCAAAATATTTCCATACAACTGATTTTAATGGTCGTTTTGCCGGACCTCGTCTCATAGTAGGGGGGATAGGAGGCATTTCACTAGTGGGTGTATCATCTTCATTAGTAGGTGTATCATCATCTAGGGTGTCATCTAAATTAAAATCTTCTTCAATTTGAGGATAATCATTTGTGTCAAGATCATATGGTATTTCAGGAAACATTTCAGGATCTATAAAATCATCTTGTCTAGGAATAGCTGGAACAGGAATACTAGAAGAAGTACCCTTGCCCTTGTTACCACCCCTACTAGAAGAAGCCTGACCCTTACCCTTACCTCTTAGTCCTTTCATTTTAATTATGCTAATAAATAGTTAAAGATAATGAAATTAAATGTGCTAAATGAAATAAAGATAAAATAATAATTTAATGAGAGAACGAATGTACCAAACGCCGACGTAGAGTCGACGTGTAATCGAGAGGTTGAAAATTGAAACTTTGCTCGATAGATAATCCTCAAGCTAGTTGTCAACTTCACTCCCAATTCTCAAATTAATAAATAGATTGAATATGTAGACAATGTTGTATAGAGATTGATTGATAATTGATTGAGAGATTAGATTCTAGAAAGATTTGTGAAAATAATAAGAAGAGTAATGAGGTATTTATAGTGTAAAAATTGGGTTAATGTGTAAATATAATAACTTAGGGGTTAAAAATAAATATAAAGGGGGTAGGGGGGGTTGGGGGAGGGGGGAGGCCTAAAATGGCCGTTGTCCAACGGCCAAAATGTAAAATGGCCGTTGGACAACGGCTATTTTCTGCAAAGGGAGGGACTGGGGCGGGACTGGGGCGGGGTCGGGGCGGGGTCGGGGCGGGGTCGGGGCGGGATCGAGGCCTGGCGGGGTCGGGTCGGGCGGGACCAGACCCTGTCCCGCCCCGGTTCGAGCCCCGGTCCCGCTTTTTTTTTTTTTTTTTTATAGCGGGGTCGTGTCGGGGTCGGGTCGGGGTCAGGTCGGATCGGCCCGGCCCACTGGCCAGCCCTAGTATTAGGTTGTTTTTCTTTCATTTGTGTCACACATACAAGAGAAGATACTACTTTTGAGGATGAAATTGCATAAGAAAAGCTTAAGAAATGAAGCCTAAGAAATGAAGCCTAAGAAGTCCCGGGAAGCACGAAAGAAATTTGACGAAGTTCGGACGAAAAAATGATGAAAAATTACAAAAACCCGAAAAAAGACGCCACCGGCGCCGCAACGCCAACCAGCAGCGCCGTGGCGCCTAAACTCCTGTGTGGTCTGCTGAATTTTAATGTTGTCGGCGCCGCGGCACCAGCCAGCAGGGCCGAGGCAGGATTTTTCTGAATATGGGCCGAATTTCGTGGGTTCGAAACGTGATTTTTACATCTATAAGACCTATGGATTATTTCATTATTCATTATCATACTTTGGAGGCAAGAAGGAGGCTACAAACTACAATTGGAGACATCAAATTGTTCAAGTTCTTTTCTTTCCTTTACTTTAATTTCAGTTTATGTTGGATATTGAATTAGTTCTTAGCATGACAATGTCTAGGAGCTAATCTCTTTATTAGGGTTTTTCGTCGATTCACTTGAAACTCTTTTCATACAGTTAATGCATAGTTATTGATTTCCTCTTCAGCATATTAAGATCTATTCAATATTGTATTGATTGCTTGATAATTAACTGGCCATTAATTGTCATAACTTATATGATTTTAAATCGAGATCCGAGAGGGGATATTTGAATATGCTGTAATTGTTTAGACATAGATTAAAATCGTGGACGAAAGTACCCTGATACTTGTGTAGTATTAAAGGTTATTGTTCTTAATCCTCCTGTGTGGTAAAATATATCATAGAAATATAGAAGGTTTCTGCACAAGATTGAGTTTTTATATGTCCTAACCGGAATATAGAACATATTAGTTAATCTGTTATCTTAATAAGAAGAAGAGTCATTAGCATTGCATTAACACGTGAAAGAGTGGATAGTTGAGGAGATTGGAAGTCCTATTTCCATCATAACTGTTTTAAACCAAAGTATTATCATCTTTAGTTTATTTTCTGCACTTCGTTTAATCTTAATTATTAGTTCATAAACCAAACAAAAGAACGTTAGCCAAATAGATACCATATATTAGATATTTGGTACTTGATAAACCAGTCTCTGTGGACGATAACTCGGTCTTACAGACTATATTACTTGAACGATACGTACACTTACATAAGCATAGAGAAATATCGCAACACTCGCACGGGTCCAAAGACGGCCCTGATTCTCAGAACAACCTGGAAAATTATTATATCAATTAAAGGATTTTACAATCAGTTAGGAAATGCAGAGCAAATATACTTCGCAACAGTTTTGTTTTACAATACATAATCATTAATTATCTCTATTGCTGGTTGATGGCTCACCTACACTAATTATGTTTTTGATCTATAAAATCCTATAGTTATATGTGGTCGAGTGTGTTTGAGGGTACTCAAGAATTGTAAAGGGTAAAGTGTAGCTTGTTAAAGTGTGTGATCATCTAATCAAAAACTTTAAGCCGTTAGAAAAAATATTTTTATATTTACTTAATTATGTTTTTGCATAGGCTAAGCATGTGAAAATTATTTTTGATAATGAATTGGGAAGAGACTCGAATTAAGACCTCCGATTACTCTGAAGATTAAATTTTATAATCATCTCGTCTAAAAGCTTTAGAAAGAACATACTTTGAATTATTTAATCATATTATGTTTTAACATGCCCTTACTATAAGAAGAAAAATATAATATGGTCAAATCTGGGATAAAGAGTTCATGCTCATCTCGGTTGAATTGGTTCGAAATTTTTCAATTTAGAATTAGACAAGGCTTTATATCAATGAAGAAGAAAATGATACTATTTTCCTACTTAATTAGAAGTAATGTTTGAGGAATCCTCAACTTAATTAATTAGAAGTAGATTTTAATGCTTCATATCTTTGACCACTAATTAAGCCACATACAAGTAACTCTCTTTTTGTAAATGGATCAACTTGCAAAGAGTTTGAATCTGTTCCAACTCTAAAATATGTAGGATATCATGAGACGGTAATTAAGGTATCATGTGGTGTATTTATGTTTCGTATGTTTATATACAAGCCGGAGTCAGGATTTTTAGCTTATGTGTTCTGGATTGATTTTCTCGAACCCATAGCTAGCACGCTACTGTATACAAGGTCAGAAGATATATATGTTGTACCAAATTAGCATAGCCCATTGCATTTTCGCGTCAAATTGTATGTAGCAACAGAGCGTTAATCTGCTAGAAATATTTTCAATCTGAAGTACTAACTTTTTTATCCATGTATTAATTTCTGCATCTTCTCTCTTTATCTGATGTTTATTTCTTGTGATGCACCTCAAAAGTACTAAAAGGTTCCCCACGAAACAAAGGCACACAGACAAGTTTTTTGGATAAAAGCTAGATTTCACAAAATACTATATTCTGTTGTTTCAAGAAGCTAACTGATGCTTCCCTATACGTCACAGTGCTCTACCACCTTACAACTCTGGGAAACAAGCTGCTAACTGCATGCTTCCCTTGTACGTCAATTATTATCTTTTGTTTCACAAGATTATATGTTATTGGGGGTACGTAACCAACAAAACTCAAAACATATCTGTGGATGAGTAGCATATCATAGTCAGGGATAGAAATTTTAGGGCACGTAACATATGGTCTTTCGGTAAAACTAGGTATTTTATGTATAAATTTTTTAAAATCGGTATAATATTATATGCTGAAACACATGCTACAAGAAGGCTAAATGGTGCACTTTGATGAAGATTGAGTTATTTACCTAGAGGACAAAGGGATCAATCCCCACACATTTTTTTCCTTTTTTTTAGAGGTGAACTCATGTTCTAAAAATCCTAAATTCGCCTCTGACCATAGTAGGCATTATTTGCGTATTATAGTCACATATATACTAAGAGTTAGCATTCTTGTCTTTGTTTCACAGGAAATCTTTGTGGGCAGGCAACCAACACAACCTCTCAAGCATCTGAGGCTGATCAGTTTGCTTATGAGTATTGAATTTTCGTATTTTAGTCATACAAAGGATTTATAAATATTCTTAAATGCAACAACTCGTTGAATTCAGAATAGCATTACTTTAAAAGACTTATGTGATAAACCTACCGGATAAGGGAAAGATTACATGCACATTAAATTTGTACTTCAATAACGGTGATGTTTCGACCAGTTTAAGTGCACGTCCAATTATCTCCCACTATCAAAAATACTACGTACGTAATTTTGCCCTCCAAAGCTCTGGGTAAATGGGAAGTAGTGTTACATCTGCTTCTGCTGAGCCTTGAATTTTTTTTCCCCAGGGTTGTTGATCCAGTTCTTCGACCACTAGGCCATCCCCTTGGGGTTTAAGCAAGATCTCACACGACAATTGTGGACTTCAAATCATAATGCTTAGGAAAAGAGAAAAAGCAATTGATTGGATCAGCTGCTCAACTAGTTCAATGTTAGATCTAACCGCAAGCTGCATATCACATTTTTCTTTTACTTATGTGTAATGTTCGGTGTGCAAAGTGCAAGTATCCCAACAACAATGACACAGATGATATCACAAAACTTTCCTGTAACAAATTGTGCACACTTTATTATTCTAAGAGGTTGTTACAAAATGTACAGAGCGATCGTTCTAAATCATATAAGATTAACTGGCAGGGCTTCTAAATAATTTATGCCATATAAGTCAAGAATTGAAGCCTGGGATCAACTTGACAAATTTCATTTTCGGATAAGGCTGCTTATTCCATTACACAGAGCATTTACGTCGGCTTCATTCAGGTAAAAGAGGCTAGCTGAGTGAAACAGAGCAGCAACGTATGCTAACCATTCAATTAAGGGAATAATCGTAACTTCTTTGCACCATTCAAATCATGCAAGACTCACTTCCGTCTGATAAGGCCTCTGTACCAGTTAGATGAAGTGTCAATTGCTCAACCATCTCATATATGTCTTTACTTCTTGGATGGGTTTTGTCACATCTCCTAAATTCAGAAACAACGCCATCAAGTTCAATGGAGCTACATCCAGGAACTTTCTTTATTTTCTGTCTCTTCATTACTTTTCTCACTTCTAAAGCATCTCTCCATTTACTCACTGAAGCATAGGTGTTTGACATCAGTATGTATGTACTATCTTTTTCAGACTCTATATCAACAAGTTTCTCAGTCATATGCTGAGCGAGTTCAACTTTTCCTTGGATACTGCATGCTGCTAATATCGATCCCCAAATAAAAGCATCAGGTTCAATTGGCATGTTTTCCACAAATTCCATTGCTTCGTTTATCAACCCTGCACGACCCAACAGATCAACCATACAGCCATAGTGTTCGATTCGAGGTTTTAATTTGTGCACTCTCCACATATCTGCAAAAAGCTTGTCGCCCTCTTCCACTAGTCCTCCATGACTACAAGCTGTGAGAACACCTACAAACGTGACTTCATTTGGTTGTATGCCTATTTCAAGCATCTTATAGAAGAAATTAAGTGCCATCCGAGCCTTTCCATGTGTAGCCAATCCAACTATCACGGATGTGTATGAAAAAACATCTTTAGTACTCATACTTCTAAAAATTCTAAGGGCATCGTCCATGCTTCCACACTTTGCATACATATCTACAAGAACATTGCCCACAAATCCCGCTACACGTATCCGATTTCGATCTATATACGTGTGCACCCATTTCCCAACTTCTAGTGCCCCTAAATTGCTACAACAGTTTAGAACAGCAACTAAAGTATTCTCGTCAGGCTTTACTCCTTGATCTTGCATTTCGTTAAACGCACTCAGTGCCTGTTTAAACTCCCTTCTTTGAGCCAATCCAGATATTAATGTATTCCAAGAGATCACATTTCTCATTGGCATCTCTCTGAAAACATCAAGAGCAACATCACGTTCACCACATTTTAAGTACATATCCACCAATGCATTCCCAAGAAACACATCAAAATTCAACTTACTACTCCGCACGTATTCGTGCAACTCCCGACCCAATCTCAAATCCCCTAATTTCGCGCAAGCAGATATCACAACAACCATCATCCTCTCGTCAGCCCTCAACCCGTCGTCTATCATTTCAAAGAACAAATCCACTCCTTCCTTCAAATAACCGTTGTCCACATACCCCTGAATCAAAATAGTCCAAGATAACAAGTCTCTCACAGGAGTTCTATCAAACACCTTGCGGACACTCCCGACACTCCCGCAAACACCATACAAACGCATCAAATTATTCACTACATACAAATCCAACGCATACCCATTTTTTATCACATGGGCATGAACAAATATACCGTATCTCAGCTCACGTAACTGTACACATGCCTTTAGAACAAGAGGGTACGTATATTTATCCAAATCTAAGCCTTTACACATCATTTCAACATACATTAAAACTGCAAGTAAAGCATTTTCCTTACATTTAGAGCTTAACAAACATCTCATTAAGGTGTTATAACTATTGATATCTGGGTCATGTATTTGAGTGAAAACAGAGTGGATATAGCTTATGTCCTTGGAGGATAATGTAGAAGAACATAAAGATATGATTTTGGTGTAAAGGGGTTGTTGGGTGTTGATCAAAGAGTTGGATTGTTTGACTTTTTTGGTTGACTTTTGAGAATTGGCACTGCAACCAACATTTAAGGATGTAACAGAGAAGGACAAGTAGCAAGCCATGGACGGTATAACATTTAGTTTCTTGTTCAACAACACCGAAAAAATATCTAGGATTGAGATGTTGGGCTCCTAAGTTGTACACTGTTAACAAAGATTGTTTAACCTATATTTATATTTAACTAACAATTTAACAGATAATATTATCTTACTCTTGTATTTCAAAAATCTTCTTTTATTTATTAAATTATGTATAAGTCAAACTAACATAATTTTTTGAGAGACGGATTAATTGGGATTTACATGAACTAGAACGAACTTTGGCTCGAAGAATTGTTGAACACATTTTTTTTTATGATAATCAATTTCCAAGCTTGCGTCTTATCCAGACGACTTCGAGGTAATGGCGCCGGTCCTTCAATACCATCACCAGGTAATCGCGAGATGTCTTTCCGTGATCGGTTTACGAGGCATCTGATCAACGAACGAGTCAGTCAACAAACGAGTCTTAGAGTGTTTCCTCATGCTTGCGGGAATCACGCTGCGTTATGTCGGGCGTCTTTATAAAGCTGCGCTTTGTTGACATGGATGGACGGCTTTAGCCCACCTAAGAATTCTCGAGAAAATTATCAAAATGGTCCTTAGATTATGGGGATTGGACCATTTTGGTCCTTAAAAATGGCTATTTGTGAATTTTTTGGTATGGTCATTTTCCAATCCCCGTAATTAAAAATTTAAAATGTAATAGAGTTTCAAGAATCCCAAGGAAAATTCTAATTAACCTGGAGTTTTACTTGTAAAAATTAAAAAAAAAATTGTTCAAAAAAGTTTCTAATTAACTTGGAGCTTCACTTGTATAATTTGAAAAATAAAGATTATTAAACAAAAAATAGAATCGAAAAATGGTCAGTAAACTCTATTTCTACTATAATATAAGTTGACTATTAATTATAATTGGGATTTACATGAATCAGAACCAACTTTGGTGGGAAGAATTGTCCAACTATTTGACTATGGTCACTTCTTAACTTTTTCTGCTAGAATGTAATTTAAGTGTATGAATCACTCTCTAACCCTTCAGGATTCGTCCAAGCTATCCAACTAAGTCATAAATCGCCATCCGGACTCATGGGAACTTTCAAATCTCGATTCTGAATTTTATCCCAAATATTAACTTTGGTCAACTCTTATTTTATTTTATTTTCTTAAATCTCTAGTTTTTGATTTTCTTCTTTGTTCTCCGATACACATCTAGATGTCTCGAGACTCATTACAGTCGTCCCCGCAAGTCATAATATGCATGTTTAACCTATAAAAGTATCAATTAAGGAAAAAGATTTTCAATAATTAGTTGCAACTTTCTAATGCATACTCCTTAAATAAAGATAAAATTATGAAAAGACAATTTGATTTTGTGAATTAGTCTCAGCTATATTAATCTATCTATTGGAATTTGAGGACTAAAAAAATATTTAAAACTTATAATCTTAATATATTTTAATAATACTAGCTACTGTATTACAAAATTACTTCATAATCAATTAAAAATAATGAGGGTGTCATGCTTGAATAGACCAGACAAAGACTACTGCTCTCTCAGTCTATGAGAGAGAATAAATAGAATCTTCCAATCAAAAGCGGCTAACCTATATATGTGCTATAATTAATTTGTGTTTTTTAGTATTAGGAAAAAGAACATGGTATAACTGTCAACAAAAATTAAAAAAAAAAAAGGTCCAAAGGGCCAACTTTAAGCTATTGACCCGAAATGGACCATTCGCACAAGTGCCTGTATTTCGGGTTGATTTTTAATTTTTTCCCCTTAAATTTGTAAGTTCTATTTTGCTCTTCATTATTTTTTTGCGATGCATAATTTACTTTTAACTTCAGCATATGAATCATAACATCCACATAAATTATGCCGAAAGTAAAACTTTCACCACTCAAGTACAAGTCTCCGACTCAAGTTCTCTATCTTCGGGATCCCTCCTATAAACATTAATGAACTTTTGGGTGTCTATTCTACCCCTTCATCCCTCCACTAAACCCTAAACCCTAAACCCTAAACCCTAAACCCTAAACCCTAAACCCTAAACCGGCTTTCTAGAGATCCCCAATGACCAATCCTCGCATGAATTGCTAAGGATCCAATAAGTCCAACATTGATTCCTTCAGATGTGTCAATTGGGCAAATACGTCCATAGTGACTAGGATGGATATCTCGTATCCGAAAACTAGCGATGCGCTGCCGATCCTCCAGGGCCCAAATAACTTAATTTTCTCCCATGAACTATTTGTGTCAATGGATTAGTTCGATCCAAAACTTGAGATAATGGGTGTAAACCGAAAAAGGATTCATAAGTAGTTGTTAATGGAGTTGAGGTTACCAAATTCTGAGGTGTCGGTATCAATTTATGCCGAATTGCTCCACATATAGTCCCCCGAACCACATTTTCTAAACGAACCAGAGACAATCCGAATTGATCTTGTAAAAATCGCTCTGAACGAATACGTTTATTTTTCAAATGATTCATATCGTCAGTGCACCCATTCCAAATTTCACCAATCAAATGATCGGTACGCTAATATATCTCGTGGTAACAAAAATGTATTGTTCGGGGTATATCAAGGTTAAGTCTTGGTTCATATTTCGTCGACCAATCCTTCCTAATTCACATCTTTGTTGAAAGAATTTCTTTTGTAATTCCTTACATAAGGATTCGAAAATACCGGATCGCGCTACACAAGCAAATTTTTGATAAAACTCCAAATTGGCATTTTATTTTTACCAATTTTTTTTTCTCTCCTTATCACTCGGAAAAGACAAAAAAATTCGTGATAGCAAACATTCTCTAAAATTTCTCTTAGATTCAAACCCATGGTGATGATAGAACTAGAATAGATATTTTTGTTTCCTACTTACACGAGCCCATATCCTTGCTTTTCTATCAATTTCTAATTCGATCTTCCTCCCAACTGATATTATGGTGCCAGATAGACCGAAATTCCGTTATGGTCCAATTCGATCGGTAATAAATAGGGACTTTGCAATATTTGATTGATCACAATTCTATATATTCCATCGACTATAGAAGTTCCTGGGAATTCATTAGAGGAATGTTTAGATAAAAATTGTTTGTTCTTGCATATCCCTTGTTTTCCAAATTAATCCCGCGGATACATATAATTGAGAAGAATATGTGAGTGATTCATACACGATCTCTTTCCTTTATCAAGGGTTCGACCAATTGATATGTTTCCACAAATAATTGAAATTCAATTTCTTGATCAGTATCTTGATTTTGGAAACTTATAAAGTTCTTCCACAAACCTTGATCAATGAACCTACAAAATCCTTCAAATTGTATCGATTAAATCCGGTATTGTAGATATTCCTCATTTCCATCCCCGAGCATTTTGAATTTCCCATTTATAAAAAAATACCATTATTGGTTCATTCTTCATCTAATTAGATAGATTAGATAAATGATCTAGCAATGATGGCATTTCTATTTTGTTTACCGAATCACATGAAATTTTACCCAACTCCATATCGGGAATGTATGAAATACGTATGAGCGGAGGAAGAAAGAGAATTTTCTACTTAAATTGAATTGAATTGGGATTTTCAACGAATCTGGATGTAAAGAAATTGATAAAACATCCCTAGAAAGCAGACTTACGCTACTTAGACTTATTAATTAAGTTATAGGATTTTGTATAGAATATCAAAACAAAAATGATTCCATTTCTACCATTATTATGATAATACATATTCCAACTGCTTGAATACCGAGAAAAATAAATGGATTGGACATTTGATCTGTTCACGAGATAAAGGCATAAAAATAAGAAAGAATATATAGAATTAGAATCGGTTTTTAGCCTTTAACCCCTTTATGTTATGGAGTTCGTTGTTCAAAAAATGATTCAGAGAGAGAGAGATTTTGTTTACGGATTTTTGAGTAGAATACGATTGTGAAGTGTATAAGAAAAGAAGGTTTGTGTGGCTTAAACACGTGTGGAGATATCTATAATACCGTCTTTCTTCTCTTTTATTGTTTTATTGTCGTTCTATGTTCTATTCGGCAACACAGGTTGTGCTCTATGAAAACATAATTTCAATTTTCTATACAAAACAAAATTAAAATTGAAGTATGATACTTTTACGATATCGATAATTCTCTATCGGGAACATATATAAATAATATATATCCGTCTAACAATTTATCTTGGGGGGTTTACATATACTCATAATTGTTGTTATAATTAATAATTAAAATTGATAAGGATTTTTTGATTGAAAAAATCCATCTTTAGTTATATATCAAGTTGTATTTTCTTATGTCATTAGGAAAACAAAATTTGGAGATTCAAATCCAAGAATCATTCATGCATTCTAAGTCAATAGTTAATGGTTCCTATATTCGAAAGTTGAATTTTGGATTTTGCATGAAAATCCACATTTTATTTTTCAATAGAAAGGTAAGAGAAAGTTTTAAACATTATGAATTTTGAGATAGACTCAATCGAAATTGAAAGGATGAATCAAACCCAATAAAAGGGAAGAAGGATTAGGATTTCTTTGACTTTTAGGAAAAATTTAGGAAAAGAACTCAAAGTGCAAGTACTGATAAAAAGCGATTCGATGTCAGGAAAGTTTTCATCTATTTTGTATTTGTAGCATTTTGGCGACATGGCGAGTGGTAAGGCAGAGGACTGCAAATCCTTTTCCCCAGTTCAAATCCGGTGTCGCTGATCAACAAAAACTAGAAATCTCTTCTTTTCTTACGTTGATATAACTCGAATCATTCCCAATGCAGAAGCGATCGTTGATACTTGTTTGATTCTAAACATCCGTGCGGGGTTTTTCTAAAAAATTGTAAATATCCTTGCATTGCATTGCATATTTAGGCTTCAAGGAAATATTCGAATGCTAGAGGGCTATCAAGACTTCGTAATTACCTTCTACTACAAATCAAAATTTTCTATTATTAATGCATTGTATAATGATGGACCTGGATTAGATTGGAGAGCGATAGAAATCTAAATAGTTGTGGAAGGGGCGGAAGGTACTTTATTATATACGAGGAACTCACTAAAATCTCTGAGTGCTCAGCATCCAATCAATTGAAATAAGTGGTCAAAAAAACGAATAGGACCCATTATTCCTACATGTTCCATTAGTAACATTCCTCGAGATGTTCTGCGGATTTTGCTTGTGTTTAATCTTTCCCGATTAGAAATAAAATAGAATTTCTTCTAAAATGAGCTAATTTATTGGATTGGTTTATTAATAGTCTTTGTTCTTTTTGACTCTGCGCCATTGATTCCACTATTATTAGTGAGGAATAATGGAACAATTCCTTTATATTTATAGAGATAGGGGACATAATTCATATGGATATAGTAAGTCTTGCTTGAATGCTTTAATGGTAGTCTTTACTTTTTCCCTTTCACTCGTAGTGTGTGGGAAGGAGTGGACTCTAGGGGTCCTACTAATTGAGTTAAGGAAGCAAAGCGTATCAATATCAATTGCTTTCTAGATCGCTCGCAACACGTTTTGAACAAAATAAAATTTTAAATTCCATTGGACTCATTGGAGTAATGTATTATAGGAATCATCCTCTTTCAATCAAAGAGCTATTTCAATGATTCCCATGTTTGTAGTTCGAAAGGAAGAGGATCCCAGAAATTTATTCGAACCTAATTCTTCCTAAATTTTCTATTCCATAAACGGCCTCATCTTGAGGAGGGGGACTTTTTTTATTTGTTTCTCTCTTTACTACTGTTCGAGGAAGAAGTGGTTTTGTTAAGTGTATACACACTTTATATGAGAAAGAAAGGATATAAAAATAGTGGTTGTCTAACGAGATACTATGCGAGAATAAGATCGTCGGTGAGTCACATATTGCGCATTTACCGCTTTCGAATTTTTAAATTGGATTTATACTTTATCGACTTATTTCATATCATGGTTCAGGCGTTAAAAATAAGTGAGGTTTACTCTTCCTTTTCGATGCGTGGAACTCATCGATGGTTTACTCAATTACTTCTTGGGAATGTTAAAAAAATTACTACGTGATTTTTGAATATGCCTATATCTATCGCCTTTCCTTCATTGATTTGATTCTTTCAATAGATACCGAGATTCAGATTGGAAATAAAAATATAGTAATTCAAACTATAAGACATAAGAGTAATTGATTGATCGAACAAATAGATATAGCAAATAAATGGAATTGGATGCTATGTCAATCCCATATATGGAATTGATATTCACATATATCAAGATAATATTGTAGATTGATCTATAGATCCATATCAAATCACGACCTCTATCTTTATTTTATTCGGGCACTACAATCTAACTAATAAATAGTATGGTAGAAAGATTCATCTATTTCTTTCTACCATACTATCTATCTATTAGAATACTGCCGATTCTAGTCCACTCATTTCATTTAAGACATGAAATTGGAATCTTTTCATTTTATTTCGTCAATTTTGGCTAAGAACTCGGAAGTCAAGTTTCATTCAAATTAGTTAATAATTAATCGTTTTGGTATCGTTTTTACGTAAATGATAAGTAGAAAAGCGGTAGGAACTAGAATAAATAGTGCAGAGCAATAAATGCAAGAATATTTACTTCCATAATCTCATCGGTTTTTACTTATAACTCTGGATTTAATCCCATAGAGATGATAAATCTTTGGCCTGTAAATTCACCGAATGAATATTACCTCTCGATGATCTTGAATCGGATCAATATCATGAATAACAATATCCGAACTATCAAATAAATTCGTCGAGAATTGAATAGTATAACATAGGAAGTTCTTTTATCCATACCGCCCCAAACTTGGATTCTGACCCAATCCAAAATTCCTTTATTTATTTATAATTTTTATCATCCATTTCTTTTTCTCTATAATCTATCTAGTTCCTTCTTGTACAATCATCCGATGAACTCTCCTCAAATAGTTCTTCCACTTCCCGTGGTCACATAGTTACAAACCCAAACAAACAATAAAAGCTAAATGGAAAAAGAAAGGAGTTTAGAATGAAACCATTTTTTACTTGGAAGACAAAGAAGTGTGATAAAGATGAGACCGTATAAAATGAATATTTATCAAATTTACTATTTTCCGATTTGTTCTTTCGTCGATGGGGCCTTAAAACAAAATGAAAAATCGGAAAAATGATTCATTCATCTTTCTAAGAGGAGTAGGGTCTTTGGTTGATCTGTCCTTCCCCCTCCTTTCTTCGTAGATTATTAGCCCCGGGACACCTATACCAAAAGCTCAGTGTGCAATTTGCATGAAATCTATTTTTCAACTTCAAACTAGTAAGTGAGGTTCCATAAATCCGTGAGAAAAATAAATTGTTTTTTCTTTTTTCTGGAAAGTATTTTCTTATATTCAATTTTGTATTGACAAGAAAGGAATTCCCTTTGTGTATGCGCCTCAAAAGGTATAGTACTCGATTCCATTACATGCATCGGGGGCAATAGAAAAAGCCATCATTTCTTGGAATCGACTATAATGCTACCAATAATTGTACTAATCCAACCGCATATGTCTTTCTCCTACCAAAAGGAAAGAAAAAGAACTAAGGATTTCCCTTTGCTTTGACAATGAAATTCTACTGGTCCCCTTCATAAAAGGAGATATTTTTGATATATTTATTGGATCCGTCGGTGACGGGCTCGAACCAGCCTTCCGCCTTGCGGCGGTGCTCTAACCAATTGAACTACAATCCCAGGAAAATACGGGATCTAGCGAGAAAATTTTATTCTTTTTATCTCGGATCGGGTATTTCAAGTACAAAGGGGTTATATCATCTCATGGCGGATTGGCGAATTATTGGGCGGTGGATTTGAACGGCGTAGACATATTGCCAACGAATTTACTGATCGTCCCATTAACCGCTCGGCATCGACCGGGAAGAAGAATCAATTTTAGACTTATTGGTAATCCATGATCAACTTCCTTTCGTAGTACCTACCCCCGGGAATTCGAATCCCCGTTGCCTCTTGAAGAGAGATGTCCTAAACCACTAGACGATGGGGGCTCGCTTGACCAACGGCCATCATACTATGATCATAGTATGATCGGTTTTTAAAATTGTCAATATAATCGAACGATTCTATCAGGATCTTTCCCTTTCGAATTGCATAGAATTTTTTTTATTGGTCATTGAGGGATTATTAATTAGAATCGCCATTAGAAATCTAGTCGTAGTATTTTTTTATTTTTGAATTATTTCAATTGAATTTATTTCGATTATTTTAGTTTAGATTATTTAGTATTTCGAATTTTATTTATAAATTTGTAAATAAAAAAAGTAATAAATACAAAAAATAGAAATAATAAGGAAGAGTAGGATTTTTTCAGGGAATGATTGGTCCGTCAGAAAAGGAAAAAGGTGTGAAATTCTATTTTTTTAACTTTCATTTGATTCATTGTTAAGACGAGATATCCTTATCTCCCTCCCACCAAGACAGGAACTTAACAAACGAGAAATCTAGTAAGCGGGGATCAAGCAGAAAATTCTTTTTTCTCCAAGAATTTAGTTCAGGAGACAAGTAGAATCTCTTTATTCCATGATTCGATGAAATATCTTGAATTTTTTGTTGAATTGCTAGGTGTATGTACATGTATCAATCAAGTGAATTTTGTTCTGGTGGGATCAATTCAATAAAAGAAAAAAAGCAATTCGAGTGGGTCTTTAAACAATTCATTGCATTTTCTCCTAGACTTCACTTCCTAGGTAAATCCATTTTATTATTCAACAATGAGCCACTAGACACTATGTATCTACTGCACGTACTTATGCATATATACTTATGTTTATAATATATGTACATATAGATATTTTATCCACATAGTGAATAATTAGAATTAAATAAAAAGGCCCTTTTAACTCGGTGGTAGAGTAGCATGCATGGTAAGGCGTAAGTCGTCGGTTCAAATCAGATAAGGGTCTTTGTAAAACTCAATTCTACTAGTCATATTTGTGGTTATAATTTTTTTTTTATTTGTTATAAAAAATGTAACTAACTGGATAATACATTATAATTATCCTGAGTTAGAAAGTTGAACATTTGTTTAGTCAATTTTAATTATTATGAATTTATGAATAATGAAAAGTCACTTCTTGAATCACCGAATATTCCTATTTTCCATTATACCAACCAAATCCATT